>CM021103.1:548883276-548967699 GCA_007115665.2 Sequoiadendron giganteum | reverse complement strand
AAAAACACTGCATGCGAACCCTAAAAATAGCCTCCGAAGGCTGAACTCTGAAAGTGGTTGTCTCGGTTTGCATGTTACATCACTGCGAAGGTTTTGGAAAACCCGGAAGGATTCTCCAGACATGCATCTGAAAAGCTCATGTAGAAACCCTAATTTGACTCTTACAGCCTGAACTGCCAAAAATAGCAAGTCGTCTGATCTGGCTCAAAATTTACGTGTAGGCAGCTTGATGTTACCCGGATGCAGTGGAACTGACAGAATTCCAAAATCTCAATAAAATAGTCCCAAGTTGAATACTTACTAAAAATAGTAAGTTGCCGGAATACAGTGAAAATTTAGGGGGACTCTGCTGGAAGTCTTCTGACTGCTGCAGTAAGCTTAGATTTCAATTTTATAACTCAGTTTGACCTTTAATAAGCCTGAAGGATGAAAACCCTAATTACACAGACTTAACCAAAATTTCAACCTGGGTCAAACGACAGGACATCCCCGGAAGGACCAGAGACCAGAGAGAGAGCGAACCAAAGCCAAAAGACCAGAATGGAGCAAAAATTAGGGGGTCCCCATCTTGATGGGGTGATGTGTGAAAAAGGTCACAACACTTCCCAGACAGATTTTCAATCTGCGCTTTGAATTCTCTGAATCTTACTAATACTTCTTCTGATTCTTTCGATCTCAAGAAATAAATCCAAGTCTTTCTAGAGTAATCATCAATGAAAATAATATAATACAAGAAACCACTAGATGATGCAATAGACATTGGACCACACAAATCAGAATGAATGAGATCAAGAATACATTTGGATCTACTTTCACTGGAATGGAACATACCTTTTGTGTTCTTGCCTAGGGCACATCCCTTGCATGTACCTTCATGTTCTTGATCGAATTTCGGAAGACCGGTGACCATCTTCTCCATGATAGGTAGAGCACGAAAGTGAATGTGAGCCAATCTTCGATGCCAAAGTTCACACATGCTGGTACTGTTATGCACAAGTGCTTGAAGAGGACGAGTGCACAGCATGTAGAGACATTCATGTCTAACTCCAATCACTTGAGCAGATTTGAAGCTGGAGTTCTTTGCCCATATAAGAACTTTCCCTTTAGAGAAGGCAACTTGATAACCTTTGTCTTCTAATGCTGAAATTGAAACAAGGTTCCTCTTTATCCCTGGTACGAACAGTACATCATTCAATTCCAAAGAAATTCCAGAATCCAAGTGAAGAGTGGAATTTCCAAACCCTTTTACAGAATATCTAGCATCATCTCCAATAACAACTTGATCACTAGAGTTGCTTTCCATTAAGTTTGAAAGGTGACTTCTGAATCCGGTGATGTGTCTAGAAGCACCACTGTCAATCAACCAAGTGTAAGAGTCAGTAGAAACATTGCTAGACAAGGCTGAATAAAATAGATAATTACTGGAGTCCTTTTGTGGAGTGACTTCTTCAACATCTGCAGTGGCAACTTGAAGCTTAGGTCGTTGAGGGCACACCCTCGCAAAGTGACCATACTTATCACAACGAAAACATTGAATCTTGGACATGTCTCGTTTTCTTTTGAAGGTAGGAGCATCATCATTTCCATCTTCTCGATTCCTTTTGAAGAATCCTTTCTTAAAGCCTTTTCCTTTGTTTGATGAATGAGAGGTAAGAACTTGTAATTCTTCATTCTTTGAGCTTTGACCAATCCCCCTTGCTGTTAGTCTTGACTCTTCTTGAATGCAATCAATCCTCAATCGATCAAACTTAGGAAGTTCGGATCTTGCACTGATTCCTTGGATGAATGCCTCCCATGAAAGCGGAAGACCATTGAGAGCAAGCATAGTCAGTTCTTTATCATCAATCATGTGACCAATAGTGGAGAGCTGATCTTTTATCTCTGAAATCCTCATGAAGTATGTAATAACAGATTCTCCTTTCTCCATTTTCACATGATGAAGTTGTTGCTTCAGAGCAAGGGCACGACTGGTGTTGTTGATTTCGTACATCTCTTCCAAGGTTGTAAACATCTCTCTTGCTGTATCCAACTTGAAGATAATTGGTACAATATGATCTTTGACGGAATCAACCAATGCTTTCTTTGCCCTAGTGTCTTTCTTCCTCCATTGCAGCTTCTCTTCTTCCCCCTCAGGTTCGGGAACTTTTGTTTTCACAAACTCAGCCAAATCATTCTCTTCCAAGGTTAGCATGAACTTGAATCTCCATGATATGTAGTTCGAGATCCCTTCGAGTCTATCCTCGATTTTCAGACCGTTCACCATCTTGAGAAATTTGGAAGATAGACTGAAAAAGAATAAGTGTTGCGAACTAAATCTGATCACGATCTTTTTCACACCCGCTCTGATACCATGTTAGTGTTTCTTAGATCAGATTATTTAATCAATTGAATAATAGAAATGCAACACATAAGACAATGAACACAACAAGATACCCTGGGAAAACCCTCCTCTTGAGGGAGAAAAACCCAGCAAATATATCTCTTATATATTTAAGGAATAAGAGCAGAAATCTGCTTGAACTCAGGCCCAACACAATGCCGAATTTGATACAATGAATAATAGTATCTTTCCTAGATGCAAAGATACAAATGAATATGTTTCTCCTTGAGATCGGTCTGCTGCTACAAAATGATGATCTGCTGTTCAAGTATGAACTTAATATGTTTCTCCTTGAGATCGGTCTGCTGCTACAAAATGATGATCTGCTGTTCAAGTATGAACTTCTTCTATAACTGCGAATTCTGCTCTGCCAAAATAGCGAACTTCTCTTATGTATATTCGAATGTGTGTTACCATCAAAAGGTAACCTTGTATATATACCTTCTTGGCGCCTCTTCATATGGGTCGACCTTTTTGATAGATATTTAAATAACAAATAAGGTCGGCCAGAATTATATATCTTAAATATAAGGTCGGCCCATGTAATAGTGAAGACCGACGCTGCATTAACATCAACAATTTCCACCTATTCTAGGATGTTCTTCCTATCTCTTTGCCCTACTTGTTGCTTTGGAACCTCCACTAATGTCATAATTGGACGAGAAGGAGAAGGAGGTGGAGGTGGAGGTGAAGGTGTGGAAGAAGAAGGACAAGATGGTGGATGATGATGAGGGGAAGATTGAAAAGGAGATAGCAGATAAGAAGGCTTATGCGGATGTGGTAATGGAATAGTTTGAGGAGAAGTTGGAAGAGGGCTATGTTGAGAAAGGGACCGATTAGAAGAATGAGAAGGAGAAATTTTGTAAGCATAAGCATTTGATGTATCATTTAAAATATCTTGTAGGGGAGTAGGAGAAGGATTAGGATTGATAGGTGGGGAAAGAAGGGACTTGGACTTTCTTTTGATTGTTATCTTTGGGAGCCTTTTTGAGAGACCCCCACTACAAGAAATTTCTAATTTTTTTCTCTTTCCTCTTTGTCATCCCCATTACCTCTCAGATTACTCGAAGTCATAGACATCTGTGCAATGGTGAAAACTTGTTGGCTACTACAATCCTTCCATTGTTTTGAGCTTTTTGAGGCCCCTTCATCTTTTCATTGCTTTCCTACGGCAGCCATTTTAACTTTTTTCCTTTCCCTTTTTACTCTTAGCAACTTTCTTCTTCGACCAGCAATTGAACTTGCTAGTCACCACTATTGTTCTATCTAATATTGAAGTATTCTCTTTTACTGACCAATTGACCATAAGCACTAATTGTAGATGGAGTTACCTTTCCTCATAACATAGAGAGAGAATGCCATTCTCATCATTGGTGAGATCTTGAGGGCATTTTTGATGCCAAAACCTTCAATTTGCTGCATTGTAATTCAAGAATAATTTGTTTCCTGAAGGTTGAATTCCAATTTATCTACAAAATTGGTGCAAAAATCCTTTTAATAAGCACCATGACTCCTTTTCTTACCAAAATTGTTGTCCTTGCTTCTTTTTGAGTTGAAACACAACCTTTTCTCAAACAATTTCAAATTCAACACAGATGTTTCCTTATTTAATTACTTGGCATTGACAATACTTTTGAAAGAATAAATGCTAATTTGAATGGGGAATTTGGGGCCAATTATGTCCCCATCCCTTCAGAAATCATGCACCTAGACAATTTGTTGATAAAATTTTATCTAAATCACCCTATCATTGATGTACCTAGGTAGCTTGTATGATTGAATTCAAAACCACATATGTGAATGTACGTGAATTTGGAAAATTCTATAAATCAAAATTTCCATTTGGAAATGACCTCCATGGCTTTTGTCAAAATTATCTACTCCAAATTTCCCTTCAGACTACCATATGACATGAAACACAAAAGCATCACTCACCCTCCAAAAGTGTGTTAGTGATTCTTTGTGTTGCAATTGAGGATGGTGTTTGTAGATCTAGTTTGTCGCCTCCGAAAAAACATGTAGTTGAGTACACTAGATAAGATGTCATTTAGAATTTGTGGTGGTCTTCCCTTAAGGCAATTGCTTATGGATGTTGTTTCTAATCAATGCTCCCCAATCCATATGAAGCTTCTCTTCAAAGATAATACTCATGATATGGAACATCTGGGGCTTAAAAGTGTGAGCCTTAGTCACTAGATCACTCTATTTAGTATTTAACAACATGATCATATCACTAATATCTTCACGAAATTCATTTCTTTGAAGGAATTTTGGAAGGTTTTTGAGAGCTTTCTTCTCCTTCAGCCAATGGCCATTGAACTACTTAATGTTGTCATCTTGGTTGTTCTTCCAAACTCCTTCACATTCCTCTAAATCATCTTGAACAACTTCCTCAAATGACAGTATGTCAAAAGTCTCCTCTAGAAACTCATTATCCAATTTTGCCATTGATCTATTACCACTAGTCTTAATTACCTTCATATCCATATTTTAATACTTGCTACACATTAGGACTAACTCCACATTCTTGATTGTAATAACCCTTAGCTAAAATATTCATGTAAATCGCTTAGATTTGAAAAGATGTAATGAAGTCAACCAAAACATTTATATAAAATACTTAGATCTAAATTGCCCACATAAAATAAATAGGTTTGCACATATAAATTGCCTGGAACGGAGTATTTTATTCACATATTTCGTTCAAAGATTACATGAATTTGCTGCTACAATTATTTTCTAATAATCAAGACTACAATGATTGCAAAGATATTTTGGAAATGACCAAACTATTGAAATATCCAAACATTGTAGTGGTCCTCTAGTTGATGTGCTGATGCAAGCTTTGTATGAAGTTGCTATCAAGAAACCAAAGGCTTTTTGTCCTTAGATCCAATAGTTGAACACAAGTGCTCAAACTAGGCTTTGGGTGTGTTAGTGTGATGACCCAAATTGATGAAATTGCTTGCCTTATATAGGAGTTGAAGGCCTACTGTGGGTCTATACATGTTGAGAGTTGTTTGAGAGTTTCTTCCCATTGTACATTCAAATTCAGGTCCATTAATGGTGTCCTTGGTTGGCTTTGATGATCATTGAATTCATTTGTTTGAATGGTGGGGTTTTGTGAAGGTGCATTTTAGAAGGTAGGGGTTCGACGAAATGCTTACCAATAGAACAAGTAGATAATACTTTAGAGGCTCGACATTGGGGGTTTGGGAAATGGGATTCCGATGTAGTAGGATGTAATATACCGGGTGTTGGGGATTCACATTCCCACAAGAGCAATGTGGGGAACCGAGGATCAAGGAATTGGAGTCCCAGGTGAATGGGGAGATACAATTTGAAGTCTTGTAGGAGAGAAGGAAGTGGGAAATAGGGTTGTGGGGAATTGATGAAAGGGATGCCAATATGAGAAAGTTTGAAGTCACATAGGAGGAAGGGAGTGGGAAGTAGGGGTGTGAGGAATTGAGGAAAGGGATGCCAATATGAGAAAGTTTGAAATCTCGCCCAAAGCTAGAAAGCGACTCAGATGCCCTAATACCTAGGATTAGGGGCATTACATTGGCTAAAGTAGAGAGCACAAATGTGGGCACGAGTCTACTATTGAAAAGACCTCACCATTATTTTCCCATGCCTAATTCTCTTTGGCAGATCTAATTATTGCAAGTCAACATGATCAATTTTAGTATCTCAAAAGCTGGAATATTCATTGTGTGTATTGGAAGGGGGTTCAAAACTTAATTATGAATACATATTTGTAGACATATAATTTTCAGCTGGCGTAAAGATTTTACTTGTGATTGCTTGGAATTTAGATTCTAAACGATTAATGGAGAGTATTAGAGCTTTGAATGAGACCAACTTGGGAAAATATCCCTATAAGCGAGTAGTGGAAACTTACTTGCCTTCAAACTAAATCCATGAGATGAGAACAACTAAAGGAATGTAGTTACTAGCGGCCAAAATAGTTGTCTTTCAAACCAAGGAAACCCTTGCTTTTCTTTTGAAAGTGAAAACCATCCTTTCATGCATAAACCCTAACACCATTTTCAGATTGAGAGAACTTGTTTGCAGAACTATATCCTTTAGAGGTTCATGCCACCTTGAAGTTTCCTACAGTTCCAAAAACCCTATTACTTAATGAAGATCCTATCTTTTTGATTAATTGAAATCCTGACAACTCTTTCTTCTTCGCTACAAAAGCTTGTAACCTACCTTCATTTTGGTGAGTATAAACCCTAATCTTGTTTCTTGCAAATTAGGTTTTAACCAATGGTCTTGAATATATAAGAGAGGTTAGACAGTGCAAGCTTGAATGCAAAGTGAGGAAAAATAGAGAGTTAGCATGTATATAAAGGCAAGGAATAAATTTATGGTTTAGATGTCTAGAAAAAGTGGAAGGACAAGTTATTTGTAGACATTGAAGAGGCCAAAGGAAAAGGTGCAAGTTTAGAGCATCTTAGAACAAAAATCCTTTGTCTCCAAGTCATGTTATGCACATTTTTTGCATTTTGAACAAGCATTTAAGACAATTTTGTTGTCTTGGACAAATTGGCTTGTTGGGTGCACTAGGTATGACAAAAGTTATCTTGAGTGGAGAAGGCACAAATTATGAGCCTTTTCAACTTCAATTTCTTCCACAAAATGGGTGTTTGAGCATATGCTAAATGTGCTTTTTCTTTCGTAATTTTTTTAAGTAGGGGTGAAATGAACAAAGATGAGAGGAGGTGAAAACAAGAAGACAAAAGCACCTTAGTCATGTTGAGAGTGCCAAATGTGCTTTTCATTAATAAGACAAATCTTGGTTGGGAAAGGGGTATTGTGAAGAATTGGTAAAGCCAATGTGATTTTGGGAGGATGAGTAAACTAGTGTGGAGACATGCTAAATGTTTAATAGACGAAAAACACCAAAAATGACTGGAAAAAAAGAGGAAAGTACACTTAGTAAAGAAGTGAGGAAAAGTGACTAAAAGAACAATAAAATGCCTAGGCATCCTCAGTGCAATTTTCACTCATAAAGACAAGGAAAGGGACTCATTTTATACTCAAAAGAAAATTCAATTTGGTAGTTATATTTCTAGTGACACAAGACCTAAATATGACAGAAAAACCCACATTTAATTGACAAAGTAACACAACTTAGACTTGAAAGTCACCATGTGTTGAAATCAGCTATGGAATTTGCCCAAGGACCTTGTGGTTACATAAAACCCACTCAAAATAGACTCTCGCCAATTTAACAATATGATAATATTAAATGATTCTAGCCTTAACATTGTACTACATGACTAGCTTTTTATAGGTCAAGTAGTATGAAATCCTAACCAAATTTGATTGAGAGTTAGCCCCATTAATTGAAGGTGATTGAATGTTAACTCATAAAGATGAGTCTAGTGAACTCAATCACCTAATTTATCATATGTTCGTTCAAATGGGTACTGAAGTAGACTGATGACTAGGGGATGCTAATTAGCATTCAATTCTAGTTCTACTACATAAGGTGAATACTCATAGAAATTACTTATTCACATAATCAAATAATCTAACTTAAATTACCTAGGTGAACCGATCTAAAATAATAATGTGTGTAAATGTTACACATTAACATCCTCTTTGAATTTTAACTTAGGGTAGTGGGGGAAGGAAAGAGAAATTCAAAGTCTTTTTTAATAACTATTTTCTCAACGTGAATTGAGATCCAAAATGCAGAAAACGTGCCTCACTAAATGGATGAAAGAAAACACATACAACAAAGCTAGTGGAAGGCTCACAAAAGAGTCGCGTTGCACACAAATTTGGGTTTTGGAACTCACGTGAAATGATCAGCTTTCCTTTGGTGGTTATAAGAATCTCACAAATTACGTGTGAAGAAGGAAAGATATGATGTCTATTGTGATGCATCACTAATTGCCTTAGTAGGTGGAGTCATAGTGGCTTGAACAATGTGGGCACCATGAAGTGGTGTTTTGTGAGTAGTTAGAGATATAAGAGTTGGCAGCTCAATAGGTGGAGGAAGATCAAAGTATCCTATCTCAAAATCATCATCTAAAGCATAATAATCCTCAAAAGAAGTCAAGGATTGAGGAAGTTTGGTGACAAAAAGTAGAAGTGGGTATGCAAGCCTGGTCAAAAGTGATTGAAGAAGATAGTGAAGGCCCAAAGTTTTCAAACTTGTACAATAGGGATGAATTGCAAACCATTCTATTGGCCATGATTGACTAGTCTTCAAGTTACAACTCCATTAGGCAAAGAATCAATAGTTTTGCCAGCGTTTGAATAGGTTATTTGATAAATAGACAATGAAGACACACAAAGTGCCCTTTAAAACTCCCATATCTATCTTAACATTGCTTATTCATAAAATACTTAATTAAGAACTATCACCGAGGGACATTTTGTTTGTGTTACAATGATTATGAGTAGAAAAATGCTATGCTCCACCAAGTTTTCGAGATGGGGATGGTAGGGGACGAGGGGATGTATTTCCAAGATGGATTTTTTTGAGGCCACTTTTGTGGATGGCAAAGGGATGTATATATAAAATATAGGGAAAATTTAAAAAATATATGGAAATTTCAAATATTCATATGATAATATTGATAAGGCATTCATCATATTGACATATACATTATATAGTCCTTAATACACAACATTAGAGTTCACATGAGAGTCAAACAAATTAATATTAATAAATATCAAAACTTAAAATTTAACTGCTTCCAAAATTCATTGTCAATGTGCTTATGATATGAAATTAAAAATAGTAATATAACAAAATGCCCAAAGGTTGCAAGTTTGAACTACAAATTTCAAAATGACAAAGTCACAAAAAACATATTGATAGAAAGTGTGAGGCTTCCTTTAAATGACATCTGCCAACGCTGCATCAAAATCGGAGTTTGACTCAAAGTCATTGCAACTAGGAGGGATTGCCTCTTCTAATGGAATTCCAACCAATCTCCAACCAAGCCCTCTTGTGTCTCCTCCTCCTCAATTTGGGTGGTGTCTTCTAGATCAACATCCCACTTAAAGCTAGAGTTTGTCGATACTCTAAAGTCTAATGATCCTAGAGTTGCAAAGCACTGTGTATGGCCACCAACTTCTCTGTTCATCTAGAGGTCAGCCTATTCCTCTTGATAGAGTGAATGAAGCTATATATGGATCAATTCCTCTCTGCAGTAGAGGAATTGACAATTTGTGAAAGGAGGCGAGTAGTGAGCATCCTCAACTTTGGAGTATCCTTGTTGGCTGTTGCATGTCAACCATCCAACAAGATTAGTTTGAGTTAATGTAGCTCTATCTATATTCGCCTCTAGTTTGTTGAATGTTGGACCATGAAGATAATGTAAAGGTAAGCCATTGTGTGTGAAGTATACTTGACTCCTCAATTGAATACATATGTTGAAGGGCCTTCATTAATCCTTCTTTCACCCCTTCATCATCACAAGGAGGCAACCTACCAGCCTTTGATGCATACCATTTGGGATTTAGAAAAAAGACTACCATATGAATTGGGATAGTGATCCACTGCTATATCACAATGGGCTTAATATGTTGCTCATATAATCCCAAATCAGGATCCCTATTATAAATTGTTTGCTTCATTTTCCAAAATATGTTGTGAAATGTTTCATAAATCTCTCCAAGAATAGGAGAGTTCCTATCAGCATATCTAATGATATCTATAGTAGTTGAGATGAAGGAGCAAATATATTTTCAAACAAAATTTAAAAAAAAGACAAGTTAGAAAATTAGAATAAAAATTTAATAATAAAATCAGCAAGTTATTAAAAATTAGCAATTTCTTACCTCACAGCAGACCACAAATCATTTTCAAATATTTTTTCTTTAATATTATTTCCTTTCATATTGTTTGCAGTAGACCATCTACTCCACTTTGAATTAACTATCATCAACTATAGAGCTTCTTACACCTCAAGTATCCTCTCTAACAAAATGAAATAATTTGCATTCCTCTTCTCCACAAGTTTGAGATTTTTTTTTGAAAGAGTACCGAAGAGAGCAAGTGAGGTGTGGTGGTTGCAAATGAACATTTGAATACCTCTAGCTTCTGGCACCACTTTTTGCACCCAATTTATCTTCTCAATGTCTTTCAATACATTGTTCAATGTATGAACACTGTTGATGTTATAAGCAGCTTAGGGCTGCACTTCCATCGCACACACTCCAAGGAGTTAGCTTAAATTAAATAATAGCCCTCCGGCTATTTAATTTATATTGCTAATATTTGATAAACATGAAAGGGGCCGACCCTATAAGGTTCGCATGTCTTGTATATTCATTGGGCCGACCACATTGTAATTAATATATTTATGTATTCTTCAAAGGAGGCCGACCTAATTGAGGAGGTGCCTCAATTGTATATATACAAGGTCTCTCCTTGTCATTTTATTATTCAAGTTCATCAAGGATATTCGCATCTAGAGCAGAAGTTCGCACCTTTATAGCAGCAGTGCGAATTCAAGGAAGATCGTATTCATTTGTATATTTTGCATCTAGGAGAGGTGCGATTTCATTATATCAACTATTGGCCATTGCAGGGCCTAAGTTGTAAGCAGATTTCTGCTTTTGTTCTACCTTATATAAGAGGATTATTTGCTAGGTTTTTCTCCCTCAAGAGGAGGGTTTTCCCAAGGTATCTTGCTGTGTTTATTATCTTATGTGTTGCATTATTTTAAGTACCTTCTGTTATATGATCTGATCTAAGAAACACTAACATGGTATCAGAGTAGGTTTGAAAAGATCGTGATCAGATTTATTTTGCAGCACTCTCTTTAATCTTTTTTCAGTCTATCTCCTATTCAAATTTCAAGATGGTGAATGGTCTAAAAATCGAGGATAGACTCGAAGGAGTTTTTAACTACACATCATGGAGGTTCAAGATCATGCTCACATTAGAAGAGAATGACTTGGCTGAGTTTGTGAAAACAAATGTTCCTGAACCTGAGGAGGAAGAAGAGAAGTTGCAGTGGAGGAAGAAAGATACTAGGGCAAAGAAAGTGTTGGTTGATTCTGTCAAGGATCATGTTGTACTGATTGTCTTCAAGTTGGATACAACAAGGGAGATGTTTACAACTTTGGAAGAGATGTATGAAATCAACAACACCAGTCGAGCACTTGCACTGAAGCAACAACTTCATTATGTGAAAATGGCGAAAGGACAATCTGTAATTACTTCATGAGGATTTCAGAGATAAGAGATCAGCTCTCTACAATTGGTCACATGATTGATGACAAAGACTTGACTATGCTTGCTCTCAATGGTCTTCCACTTTCATGGGAGTTGTTTGTTCAAGGAATCAATGCAAGATCTAAACTTCCCAAGTTTGATCGTTTGAGGATCAACTGCATTCAAGAGGAGTCGAGACAAACGGCTAGAGGCATTGGTCAAAGTTCAAAGAATGAAGAAATACATGTTCTCGCCTCTCACTCGTCAAAAAAAGGAAAAGGTTGGAGGAAAGGGTACTTCAAAAGGAATCGAGAGAATGGAAATGATGGTGCTCCTGCCTTCAAAAGAAAACGAGACTTATCCAAGATTCAATGTTTTCGTTGTGACAAGTATGGCCACTTTGCAAAGGAATGTCCTCTCAGACCTAAGTAGCAGGTTGCCACCGCAAATGTTGAAGAAGTTGCTCCACAGAAGGACTCCAGTGATTATCTGTTCTATTCAGCTTTGTCAAGCAATGTATCTACCGACGCCAACACTTGGCTGATTGATAGTGGCGCCTCTAGGAACATCACCGGTTTCAGGGGTCATCTTTCAAACTTAGTGGAGAGTGACTCTAGTGAACAAGTTGTTATTGGAGACAATGCTAGATATTCTGTGAAAGGAGTTGGAAACTCCTCTCTTCACTTGGATTCCGGGATTTCATTGGAGTTGAATAATGTACTGTTCGTTCCAGGCATAAAGAGGAATTTTGTCTCCATTTCAGCATTAGAAGACAAGGGTTATCAAGTTACATTTTCTAAAGGCAAAGTTCTTATATGGGCAAAGAACTCCAACTTCAAAACTGCTCAAGTGATTGGAGTTAGACATGAATGTCTTTACAGGCTATGCACTCGTCCCCTTCAAGCTCTTGTGCATAACTCTTCTAGCATATGTGATCTTTGGCATCGAAGATTGGCCCACATTCACTTTCGAGCATTACCTATCATGGAGAAGATGGTCACCGGTCTTCCGAAATTCAACCAGGAACATGAAGGTACATGCAAAGGATACGCCCTAGGCAAGAATACAAAAGGTACGTTTCATTCTAGTGAAAGTAGATCTAAATGTATTCTTGATCTCATTCATTTTGATTTATGTGGTCCAATGTCTATTGCATCTTCTAGTGGTTTCCTGTATTACATTATTTTTATTGATGATTACTCTAGAAAGACTTGGATTTATTTCTTGAGATCTAAAGAATCTGAAGAGGTATTAGAAAGATTCAGAGAATTCAAAGTATAGGTTGAAAACCTGTCTGGGAAAAGGATCAAGGTTTTGAGATCCGATAATGGTGGAGAGTATACTTCTGGTACCTTTCGTGATTTCTGTATTGAAGCAGGGATTAAGAGGGAGTTCAGTGTTCTCTATAATCCACAACAAAATGGTATTGCTGAAAGGAAGAATAGGTCTATTGTGGAAGCAATAAAAGCTATGATCCATGATCAAGATCTGCAAATCTCTCTCTGGGCTGAGGCATCTAGGACAACTGTCTATGTTCAGAACAGGAGTCCCCACAGGATCTTTGAGAATAAAACTCCTGAAGAAGCATTCTCAGGGGTGAAACCAGAAGTCAGTCATTTGAGGATCTTTGGTTGTCCAGTGTATGTTCATATTCCAAAGGAAAAGAGAACAAAGTTAGAACCTTCTGGCAAGAAGGGAATTCTTGTAGGTTATAGCGAGACATCAAAAGCCTACAGAATCTACATACCAGGACAAAAGTCTATTGAGATTAGTAGAGATGTCACATTTGAGGAAGATGTTGCATTCAGAAGATCCAAGGGCACTCCTATGGAGATCGATGAAGAAGAACCTTCTCAAGATATGGAAGTTGACCATATTCCTGAGAATCAGAAGGAGGTTCTAGAATCTAAAGAAGATGATGATCCAGTTGAACCCTTGGATCCTATTGATGGGCCCTTAGATATTGTGATTGGAAAGAAAAGATCTCTTTGGGCTCGTAGGACAATGCAGGAGGCAAAAAGTTTTGCAGCCCCAATAGGAGCTTTTAGAGAAAGAAAGAGACCTCACAATTTTTCTAGTTATGTTGCCTTGATGAGTCAAATCATTGAGTTAGAGCCTTCAAGCGTCAAAGAAGCTTCTAGTCAACAAGTATGGAAGGATGCTATGACTGAGGAGTATCAGTCCATACTTAAGAACGATGTTTGGGATATAGTTCCTAGACCCAAAGGCAAATCTGTGGTGTCTTCTAAATGGCTCTTCAAAATCAAGCATGCAGCCGATGGGACCATTGAGAAGCACAAGGCAAGATTCGTGCCTAGAGGGTTCTCACAAAAAGAGGGAGTTGACTATGAAGAAACTTTTGCCCTTGTGGCTCGATATACATCTGTCAGAACCATCATTGCTATTGCTGCATCTAGAGGATGGAAGATTCACCAAATGGATGTAAAGACAACCTTTCTGAATGGTGTAATAGAAGAATAGGTTTACATTGAGCAACTCGAAGGATTTGAGGTGCATGGGAAGGAGTCTCATGTTTGCAAGCTAAAGAAGGCCTTGTATGGTCTTAAGCAAGCTCCTCTTGCTTGGTATGAAAGGATTGATCATTATCTATTGAGTCTGGGTTTCTCAAAGAATGATGCGGATTCTAACCTCTACTTCAAAATAGTAAAAGGTGAAGCTTTGTTTCTGGTTTTGTATGTTGATGATTTGATTATCACTGGTGAAGAACACCTAATTCTAAAATGTAAGAAGGAGTTAGCTTCAAAGTTTGAGATGAAGAATCTTGGTCTCATGCATTACTTCCTTGGCTTAGAAGTTTGGCAAAAGCCAGATGAGATGATTCTAAGTCAAGGCAAGTATACTATTGAAATTCTAAAAAAGTTTGGCATGATTGACTGCAAACCTATGTCTACACCCATGGAGACTAATCTAGATAAGTTGAAGGAGGCTGCAGCTAGTTCAGAATCAGTGGATTCTACGATGTATAGGCAGTTGATTGGTTCATTGATGTATCTAGTTAACACTAGACCTGACATCTGCTATGCAGTGAGCGCACTTAGCCAGTTTATGTGTGAACCAAGGCAAATACATCTTGTTGCAGCTAAACATATCTTGAGATATTTATGTGGCACAATTGGATATGGGTTGAGATATTCTTCAGGTGTGGATTTGGAGCTGCATGGCTTTACTGATTCTAATTGGGCAGGATATGTCTCAGATCGGAAGAGTACCTCTAGTTGTTGCTTCAGTTTGGGTACTGCTATGATTTCTTGGTGTAGCAGGAATCAGTCTTCAGTGGCTTTGAGTACAACCGAGGCAGAGTACATTGCAGCTTGTGTGGCAGCTCGTGAGGCAGTGTGGCTTCGTAAGCTCCTTGCAGGATTGTTTGGACAATCAATGGAGCCTACCATTATACACTGTGATAACCAGAGCCGTGTAAAGCTTTCTGTCAATCTCGTGTTTCATGACAGAACAAAGCATGTTGAGATCAAGTACCATTATATTAGAGATATGGTACTGAGGAAAGCTATACAGTTGAGGTATATCAGCACTGATGAGCAGACGACAAACATTCTCACCAAGCCTCCCTCTAGGATCAAGTTTGTGTACTTTCGAGAAAAGCTTGGTATGGTGGAGAATGCAGCCTTGACTGAGGAGTCTCAGTATTAGTGATCCTTAAAATTTATAATGCATTTCTCTATTGGGAGAGATTTGAGGTGTAAGCCCTTGGTAATGCATTTCTCTATTGAGAGAGATTTGAGGTGCAAGCCCTTGGTAGTGCATTTCTCTTCCAGATTTGAGGTGAAAGCCCTTGTTTCCACCCTCTGGGAGAGCCATGGTGGATGTCATGTGTGTGACTCCATGACAGCATCATGTGAGGGAATCCGTGATGAATTACTTGTACTTGTGTTTCACCCTCTAAAGGAGCCATGGCGAAAGTCACATTGAGGTGACAACATCACATTAAGTGATGAACACTTGTACATACCATCTATGGAGGTAGCCATGATGGTTGATATCACAATGAGGTGATATCTTATTTGTTTTCACATTGAGATGATGTGTCTTGTGCAGGTGGAAGTATCATCCCTAGCTGAGAGGGAGTGTTGATGTTATAAGTAGCTTAGGGCTGCACTTTCATCGCACACACTCCAAGGAGTTAGCATAAATTAAATAATAGCCCTCTGGCTATTTAATTTATATTGCTAATATTTGATAAACATGAAAGGGGCCGACCCTATAAGGTTCACATGTCTTGTATATTCATTGGGCCAACCACATTGTAATTAATATATTGATGTATTCTTCAAAGGAGGCTGACCTAATTGAGGAGGTGCCTCAATTGTATATATACAAGGTCTCTCCTTGTCATTTTATTATTCAAGTTCTTCAAGGATATTCGCATCTAGAGCAGAAGTTCGCACCTTTATAGCAGCAGTGCGAATTCAAGGAAGATCATATTCATTTGTATATTTTGCATCTAGGAGAGGTGCGATTTCATTATATCAATTATTGGCCATTGCTGGTCCTAAGTTGTAAGCAAATTTCTGCTCTTGTTCTACCTTATATAAGAGGATTATTTGTTGGGTTTTTCTCCCTCAAGAGGAGTGTTTTCCCAAGGTATCTTGCTGTGTTTATTATCTTATGTGTTGCATTATTTTAAGTACCTTCTGTTATATGATCTGATCTAAGAAACACTAACAAACACAACATGGGGTCCAAAAAATGTGCTTGCAAGCAGTCTCACCATCATGTCAACTAATTTGCACACACGTGTTGAATCAGTGACCACCTATACAATATTTGAGGCCCCAACCTCCTCTATGTCATCTTCCAAAACATGAAATTGGAAGTTTGCATCCTCGTGTTTCCGAAAACAACCAATATCTCTAATAAAATAAGAGCAAGCTGAACATGTGACTATGATGCCGATGAGTGGTTGATGTCTAATATTGGTCCACCCATTGATGACAGTAGAGTATTTCATCCTAATCCAACTCTGTCTCATGTCTTGCATACCCAAACTCACCTTGGAATATTTTTTGCCAATGAGGATAGTGCATTGTTTATTTTCTCTAGGGGGGTAAATGAGGGACCAACAAAAGCTACATTTTTGAACATTTGTGTGAAGTAAGGAGAACATGCTACATGGAATGGGATGGCATGGGCATAGAAAAATTTAGCAACCACATCATATGCTTGCATATTGAACAAACTTGCAACTATTACTGCCTTCCAACTAGCAATAGTCTTTTCTTTCTTCTTGTAGAAACTTCATCACTACCACTACCACTACCACACTTGTAGACCTTGATTGCACTTCCATATGCAATCTATGAACCTCTACCTTCTAATCCTCCTTTATCTTGAGAGACCTTCACCCCTCGTCTTGTAAATCCCAATAGATGACAATATACTCTTATGTAGCTGTCTCTAAAATCTTTTTTGCAAATGTGACACAACCACACTCTAGTGCCCCCCCATAATTTTCTTTTTATCTTTGTCTAGGGTTGACACTAACTGAAGAAGAGGTTTTTGGGATTAAAAGGGCTTTTGGCATAAGGTTTTAAAGCTTCTGTAGGGCACTCAAATAGATTTTGTGGCTGCTCCTTTTCACCCATAGCATTCCCACATTTTGATGAACCCCTAAGTGAGCTTGAAACTCTCACATTTTGATTTTCATTTCTTTCTTTTGTCTCAGCAGGCTCACTACTCTCACTAATAAATAGAAACAAAAATAGAAAATTGTACATTTCTTCCTTTAAACTTTGTTTTTTTTTAAATTTATGAAAAACCTAAAAACAAATGGAAGATTCACTTACCTTTTTCACTTCTCTTGCTACCTCACTCCTCATTGCTCACCAATGCTAGTTTTTCCAGCTGCACCTTCAAACTTTGCTCAAAATAATTTATTTGGGCTCCAACTTGGGTGCAATTTTTTTTTGGCATGTAGAAATGAGTTAAAATGAGATAGGGAGACCTTTTTTGTTGGTTTAGGGGTGAAGTAGTGTGAGGGCCCATGAGTTTTTTTAACAAATCAGTTTTTTAAAAAAATTTGGACCTTTTTTTCATTGAAAACACCTCTACAACATAGTTGAAAAAATCGCCAAATTGAAAAACTCGCCAAGCCCAAAAAACACGACTTGGAAAAAAACTCAGCAACTTAAAAAATTGCTTAAATTTCATTAAAAATACATTTTTTTTTTCAAAATTCAATGATAAGATGCATCCAATGAGTCAATAAATGAGTATATAAAAGAAACAAGTTGAGTCTAGTTGTATTTGATTGATTTGAAAGTAAATTGGGTACAAAATGGCATCCTCATCTGGAATGCGTTGGTATTGATAGTCTGAAAAAAAATGAAAAATGAAAATAGCAAATTTGTTTTTGTAAAGCTGAAAGTAAATACTACATTAATATATTATATAAATTTACATCTTCCTCTTCCCATGTCTAGTGAAAACTAGGGGGAGGTAGAACTAGCCAATATTATAGATGAAGACTTGTAGGCAAACTTGGAAACTTGGACTTGGAGAGTACCTAGAAAATGAAATGAAATGAAAATGCCTTTTTAGCGGCCATAGGAGACCTTATTTTTGGACAAGCGAGTTCTTTTTGCAGACTTGTCATGAGTTTTTCTCCTTTTTTCGGAAAGCAATTTTGGAGAGTAAATGCGGTAAAAATTTGCCATAAAAAAACCCGAGAGTTTTTTAAAACTCGTTGATTAGTCAAAGAGTTTCTAATCAACGAGTTTTTCAACTATGCTCTATAGTGTAGGGGATGACATCTATCCATTTGGTGCATGTCTCCTACCCCGCCACCAGGACATTTAGGGCAATTTTTCTTAAAATGGGGATGACTAGGGGATGTCCTTGGGACATTCTCATGTCCCCGGGACAAGTATGTCTAGAAAAACCTAGGGGATGCATCCTTGGGGAACATATAATACCATTGTTTTGAGGAAGCTCAATGTGTCTTTACATTTCATTTGCATTGGAGTTATGAACCCATTCCTTTAACCACCCATAACCTCTTGAACAATTACCTCTCTAACAAACATTTATTGATACTATGGCCTACTAAAAGTTATTTAACCATTTACTAACCTAATACTAATATACTAATCTGTAATATTTCCCAACATGAACAATGTGATTGCAAAGGAAGTTACAAATCAAGGGTGACAACTACTCCCATTTTGGGGAAATTGATTCTGTCCAAATTTAAATTTAAAGATTGCATATTTATTTATTTATTTAAGGGTTTACACCTCTAATGGGATGCCTGGTAATTTCTAACTCTCACCTCTTCATAGTTAATTGTTCTCTTTTGAATTTTGCATGCTAGTTTAATGGCATGCCATTGCCTTTCAAAATGTTAGGTCACTACCATGTCCATGTGGAAGGATGCAAGGGAGGGGGGGACGGAATGGGTGCAGAAAGGGAATAGGCGAGGTTAGGCAGGGAAGAACAGGGGAGGTTAGGTAGTGGAGAAGGGAGGCAAGGATGGAGGATGGAAAGAAAGGAGGGAGGGAGGTAGGAGAGGAAACACGGGAGGCAAGGAGTGAGGGAGAGAGGTAGAACAAGCCAATAGAATTTTCATGTAATCTACAAGTGCTTTCTTTCCCTTTACCTTATATATTTTTTTAATCTTATATCTTGGGTTTCAATCTCATGATCAAGTTGGGGAATAAACTATATTTTGGTAGTCCATCTACTAGGTGTGCTACCTTATGCATCAAAGGTAAATCTGCATAGAAAAAAGAACGAATATTATCTAGGAAATTTGTAGAACAAGTCATCTAGATTCTTCTATGTTAAACTCCTAAGTGACTTGATAATATTTACCTTACAAATAAAATTGAAGTACAACAATAGAATGATTATAGTTCCAGTATGAGAGTTACATATTATTTCTAACACCAAAAAAGCAACATATACTTTTCTTAGAGATGTCAATAATCCCTTGAATATCTTGAGATATATGACCAAAGACTGCTTGGTTATATGCAAATGATCTATCACGCAAACACCAAGGTATGATCCTTATCAAATATTCCACCTGAATGCTGTTGCAGTAGGAATTTGAATCAAGTTGCGAGTTATTGTGTTTTAAATTTTTTTTTACCCAATATTCAACTTAGATATCTTATTTATCCTATATGAAAATATAAAATTCAAATTCCTTTACAATTGCGAGGATGAATTCGGTTCCTCTAAATTAAAAGAAATTTTAAAAAGTGAAAATAATGACCAGTAGATGCTAGAGGCTTGCAAATTAGTATAGTTTTTTAGTGTTTTATTTGTTTTATCATTTATACTTTTCAATGTTAAGCACTTCAACTGTATTTCACAGATATTGAAGCATTCCCAACATATATCAAAAAATTTATGACATGCAATGCTGGTTAAGGATATGGACTAAATTGCTCAACTCTTCTTCTAACAGATGTGCTAAGAGTCCTTGAAGATGGGGATCTACAGACACTTGGGCTGATAGATTATGATAAAAGATTAAATCACTCCTTTACAGCACATCCAAAGGTTGACCCCGTTACTGGTAAGTACAGCAAAACGTGAGGAATGTATGGCTACGCTAATTCTGGACAATAGTATGTATGAAATATATTAATTTAATAGCAGATGGAACTTTATTTGATCCCGTGGTTTCAATTGGATTACAGGAGAGATGTTTACATTTGGCTACCAATTTACTAGTCCCTATGTTACATACCATGTTGTCACTAAGGAAGGTCACATGCTTGATCCAGTTCCAATAACAATTCCAGAACCTGTCATGATGCATGATTTTGCAATAACTCAAAACTATGCAATTTTCATGGATCTTCCTTTATATTTTCACCCCAAGGTGACTAAACCTTTCAACTGTTTTAGTTTAAAACTATTTTCATGTCAGATAGCAATTAAGAAGGTGTACAACATAAAAACTGTTTCAAGTGAAACAATAAAAACCGTTGCAAGGAAGGAACCTGACATTTAATGAATGAAATTTCAAAATTAGAAGTAACTCTTGAATGATATTTGATCAATAAATTTACTTTTGAATTTGAAGTTTTATTAAATTTCAAAACTGCCACTTTAGAAACGCTTCCCTGTATGTAGCTGAACTAATATATTTCGTATGAAATTCAGATTCACGTGTAAATGTTAAAATTTTTAGACTCCAACTTGTGTTTCTTCTACAGAATATGATGAAGGGAAAGCTTATTCTTACTTTTGATCAAACCAAGAAAGCTCGTTTTGGAGTGCTTCCACGATATGCAAAAGATGACCTTCAAATTCGTTGGTTTGAGCTTCCTAACTGCTACATTTTTCACAATGGTAATGCACTAAACATTGACAACTTGAATGATCCTCTTCTGTTTAGTTGTTATGGTTCTGTTGCAAAAGGTCTGTCCCACCGGTTGCATAGAGCTACAAACTTGATTTTTTTCCAAAAGCATGTACTGCATTTCTTCTTTCTTTTGACTGTATCCCTGAATCTGCAACAATATTTAAATTTTTTTGGGTACATAATTAAATCAAAACTATGAATTTAGTTTTATAGCTGGTCAGAAGAATTATGATTTTATTCATGCTGTTTGCATGCTTGTTTCAATTGTTTCAGCCAATGCATGGGAGGAGGGTGATGAAATTATTCTTTACACATGTCGCCTGTTGGATTTAGATCTTGAAATGGCTGCAGGGCCTGTCAAAGAAAATCTGAAAAACTATACAAATGAATTGTATGTTCATTCTCTTCCGTGGTCTTGAATGAAAGATTTGCAAGATCATTTGATGCCTTATTGGCCAGTTTTTCATGAAAGTTCAGATAATGCTATGAATTTATGGCCTTTGAATATGGACAGATTGAACTTGTATGCAGCAAGACAATTTGGAAAAGTACAATGTAGATATTCATTTTTTCATTGTTGTGGGTCAGCTATGAAATGCGATTCAATCTAAAGACTGGAGCTGCTTCACAGAAGAAACTTTCTGAATCTGCTGTAGATTTTCCACGTATCAATGAAAATTACATTGGAAGGTAAAAACGCAGTAAAACTGCAACTACAGAAGGTTGGAATACCATGTAAATTTCCCTTTTATTTCTGCATTGTCATGAATATCTACGTTTTGAGGTTTTCAAGGTTGCTTAATTAATGTTTATTTTCTTCTTCTGGTCAAAGAATTCTGGATGACAGTCTTCGGATATTTCTTTTCAAATCCTATCATTAAGAGAAAGATTGCCAATATTTTTCTTTTGTATTTTGGTCATTCATGTAGGAAGCAACGTTTTGTGTATGGAACAATATTAGATTCATTGGCAAAGGTGAAAGGTATTGCTAAGTTTGATCTCCAAGCTGAACCAGAAGTGGGTAAAAAACAAATTGAGGTTGGAGGCAATGTAGAGGGCATCTTTCAGTTTGGCCCTGGAAGATTTGGTTCTGAAGCAATCTTTGTACCAAGGGAATCTGGGGTGGAGTTAGATGAAGATGATGGTTTTTTGATATGCTTTGTCCATGATGAGAACACTGGGTATGTGCAGTCCCTATAATATAATTGCAATGAAAATAAGTTACTGGCTTTGTATTATTAGATTGACACAGCAGAACCTGAAGGCTTTTTCTTTGCAAAGATGCGAACAGCTGTACAGCTAGAATCATTATCATGTGAATGGGTTTGCTAATCAAAATATTTGTAATGATAACAGGAAATCGGAAGTTAATGTGATTGATGCAAGAATGATGTCTCCTAAAGCCATAGCAATTGTTCCTCTTCCAGCAAGGGTACCATATGGGTTCCATGCTTTCTTTGTGACAGAGGTATGCATAAAATGATAACATTGAATGCTTTTTTCATAACCACACATGTTATCCAGAGTTATTTAGGGGTATAAGATTTTATCAATTACAAACGAAGGAAAGTAAAAAGCAACCTACACTTCTACTGAACACATACACAAAAAGAAAATAATGGTTATGCATTTAGTATAATCAATAACTTTAATTCTTGCTTCCCAATTCTTAGCTTAAAGCTTGAAATCTAATTTTCATGTGTGACTTTCAATTTGATGGTTTTCTTGTGAATGAATGGATGTTGTAATTTCAATTTATACTTGTGCTAATTTTCATATGAAATATTATCTCCTCGTGTTTCTATTTATATAATGTCTATATACTATATACCATTGAAAGGAAATAAAACACAAACTTCCAATTTATCTAGGATAAATGGAAAATTAAAGCAAGTGATTGGCCACAAAATTTGGCACAAATGGAAAGACTGACATATCTTCCCCAAACTCATAGCTAGGATTGGTGTCTCACAATCGAAACTGGCACTCTAGAGTCTTCAAACTCTCGATTGAGCTAAGCATACAGCATCAACTTCTTACCACGCAGGTAATGAGAAATGTAATCCAAATCAAGTGTCCAAATGCTTAGCCAACATCTTCTTAAATAATTTCTCAATCACCTCCAGGAAGCTTCTAGAATATAATATTATTTTATTATTTAAGTGACTTTATAATATAATATTTGTTTTAGTCACTTTATTAAATTAATTAAATATAAGGCCACCTTGTAATGTTTATTTGTTGGAAAACCAATGTTGGAAAACCTTACAAATAATTAATTTAATGATTTCTCCTTATTGCTCCAAATTGGGGACATGACAGTCCTCCCATCCCAAAGATTGCTTGCTCCCAAGCAATCCGTAATTGTCAAACCATCTCAACTACCACAACACTCGAAGCCTGAATGGAGAATCAACTGCACCTGTCCACCAACCACTTGGATCCTGAATGATCCCGCAAAGAACTCCAACCAACAACTTCTGTATACAGCTGAATCTCCTGTCACTATCAAGCCCTGTCACTCTGTGAAACCAACTGCCTTGCAAGTCAACTCTTGGATGCCAGGGATAAACTGGAAGTCCTCCAAACTCAACTCCAATTGACTTTCGCTGTGTCACTCTGATACCTCCCCCTAAAGTCCCATCTGACCAAATCTCAAAACCCTGCTTTTGGAAGCAACCAACTGGAAAGGGCAAAGCAGGAGACTTGGACTCATCACCTGAAGTCAGGAATGTGTCGAACTAGAGTGAACCCGAACACCACATGTTCAACCCACCTTCCTGTGTTGTCAATATCATCATCAAATCCTGTACATGTGGGCTGAAATCAAACTGATGAGCACATCTCATAATGCAATCAAAGTAGAACTCTCTTGCTTGTGCCCATGGAAAAACCGACTCACTATCAGGAGTGAGAAGGATATCATCATGAATGACATCTACTCCCTGGAAAGAGGCTGGATCAACACTAACACCCAATGTGCAAGTCCTAGAAGGAATCATCTCCTCCTACATACTGGCTGCCCTAGATGACTGAGTCACTGTTGAACATGATGTACATTTAGTCAAGAAAAGCTCATCAACATGACCATTGGAATCCTGAAGAGCCAACTGAGTACTCATCAAGGAATCCCCAGTGACCAGCAGCCCATGAGAGAGCTTATCAACTTCCCTTTCTTTCCTCATCAAATCATCTGAGTATATCTCAACAAGGTTAAGAAGGTGGTCAGGATCTGAAAGAAGGTTTAAATAATTTGACTTCATTGTCCCCATACCTTCTTTGATAACCTGCAAATCATCATGAGAAGAATCTGCTTCAATCCCCTTTTCTCTTCTCTCTAATTGAACCACCCAAAGATGATCCTCAATCCGTTTGTGCATCCTGTCATGATGAGATAATGCTGCAATAATCTCATCCTCATTCACCTTCAACTGAGTCTCCAAGCTATGAAGTCTTTCAGGTTTACAAACAACTTCAGACTTACATGAAGAAGCCTCAAACTGTTCTTGTTTCTTCATGTTTGGAATCTTTACCAAGTCCTTCATTTGACAAATCTTATCAACCTCATCACCATCATTAGAACAATGTGCATTTTTCAGATTCATCCTCTCTTTGAATAAAGAGTCTTCTAATGTTATCTATCCTTTTTTGCCTTGCTATGTTGATGAGATTGACCTTTTCTTTGACTTCTTGAAGGTGTTGTCTTGCATGGGCAACCACTAATTTAGCCTCTTTGGTTTTTTGCATCCATCCTTCATTCATCTTTTTGACCTCTTTACCTCTTCAATGCCAAAATATACAAAATCAGTCCTCTTATGCTTGCTATTTTCATGCCTATCAATTGGTGTAGGGCTGCCACCAATGGGTGATATCATAACATTGACTTTCTCATGATCACAAGCTCCTATCTCATGAGAATGATGGGACATAATGCTGCTGTCCTCAAACAAATAAGTAATGACATCATGCCATTGTATAGTATCTTTCTTATGTGTAGTCAAAACACTAGTGGCTGATCCATTAAGTAAGTGATCAACTTTCTCATCCACCTTAATATCTTGGGTCTTCAATGGACTTTCATATGTATGAATAACATTCATCGAACCACAATCTGATTCTTTGCCATGATAGGATGAAGCAATGCTAGACTCACCTAGAGGAATATTACAAGAAACCGTATCTTCATGTAGCTGCTCTAATATAACTGGTTTTTCTTCAACCATCATGGGCTCTTCTTCAATCTTGAAGTCATCATGGGGTGTCATATGCTCGACATCTTTCTCTATGCAAGTCTAATTTTTGCTTTCCTTAGGATCAATATGCTCGACATCTTTCTCTATGCAAGTCTAATTTTTGCTTTCCTTAGGATCAACTGCAAGCTGAACACTAGCTGCTGAAAATTCATCATAGAGATTTTTGGATACTTCATGCTTCACCTTCTTGTTGTTCCATGATTCTAACAACTGCATTGTTGTTTGTTATTGTGAGCTTATAATTTTTTGCAATTCTTTCTAGTGTCTTCCATTCGTGACTACTCACATGTCTTTGGGCTTCTTGTTTGCTTGCGATAATATTCTAGATCCTCCATATATATAGAATGAATGGTAGGTTATTTTTGATCCATTGTGGAAGTGCACGGTATTCTTGGACAACAATCTCTATTTCTTCTTTGGAAACCATGGTGTCCAATTGAATTTCTAATCCGCAGCTGAAACTTACCCAACAGGCTGGCGGAATTTTTAGCTTTGATACCACTATAATATCCCTTGAGAAATTGGCCTTAACTTGTGTTGACGTGTTTTTTGTGAGCACACCAACACAGAATAAAATGTCCAACGGTCACTCTATTCTTTCTTGATCAAAGTGTTCCGCATGCTAAGATTGCGTGAAAGTTCATGCGTTCGACTCCAAGGTTCCTTTAATGCGAATAGACTCAGTTGGTTGATGTGAATATGCTGGTTATTTCAAGGGGACTTACGTGAGTTGATCATTCAGAAGAAAGGATTCTCAAATTTCAGGAGATTTGTCGATGACGCTTAGGTTCTTAAGCTAACCGGATAATGTTGAATATAAAAGGATATAAGGATTAGAGATGCTACCATCTACTCCTAAAGGGTGGAGGACGAGGATCGGCTTAAACAATCTTTAGACCAGACTTTGCTTCGCCTCCCTTCGGACAACCTCTACGAAGTCGGTGCAATCTTCAAAGGAAGATAAAAGATATTCAAATTGTGATTCAACATGTGCACTCCGTCACAACGATGCAAGTGAACACACGAATCGCAACCGAAGTTAGGTACTGATATTCCAGTCGACCACGCAGGGCAGATTTACCATCAGCAAGCCCGCTAGTGGTATGGATGAAAGAAGATATGCTCAAACCAAAGCGCCACACTCCACAATTAACAACTACTTGCATAAAATAAAGTCTACTCTACTCTATCAATCTGAATTGGAAAGACGAAAAGGCCTTGCTAGCTATTCACAATAAAAGATAGAACCACCATGCAATGATAAACCTTTGTATTATGAAAAGTGTTCACAACAACCATTTACAAAACTTTCAAAGGGAAAGTTTTCCTTCCTTTTCAAACTAAGCTATCTTCTAAGCTAACCCTCTAACTATTCTAACTTCTATTTTCTCTACTCTCTGATTCCTTGATCTAATCTAACATAGATTACAAATGAGGGGGAATGCCCCTTTTATAGTTGGCCCAGTCCAGCGGACGGCTTAGATTCAATTACAATAAAGGGCTCAGATCGAGCCACCTACGCCCTAATTAGGGTTTCTGTCCTAAAAACCGCCACAGAGAGGAGTGGGGCAATGAATGCACAGAATATTCTCCACTCCTCTGCAGGAACCATTATCTGCAATTAATGCCCACTATCTTCTTCTAGAAGATTCTCATCCGGAAACGCGTTCCCACTGTTCTTCTCTGCCAATTCTGTCGCGTTAGGAGGAGAGGCGAACACGTGGTCGATATGAAAGTGATGAGCATGGAATTTTTCCCATTCGGCCCTCCTGTTGCTTTCATTCCTGGATGCGTTTCTCTCTTGTGACTTTCACATTTCTCTAGCCCACTGCCTTGGGCGCATTTGCCTCTTTTGCATCACGTTCTTAGTGCCTTAGACAAATCTTCACTTTCGTTTCCAAAGTTGCAACGTTGTCTAGCTTCATCAAGTCCTCATGCCTTGGCTTCAACGTTCATCCTGCAAAACAAAAGAAGAGTATCAGAACACTTTATAATCTAAATTCACTTTACTTACCTTATTTCCATGTTCCGACTGCTTGATCTCCGAATCTTGATAGAATTCATCACTTTTCTAGCAAACTTTCATCATGGGCGTATCCACCACCTTGCCTGGAGTTTGTGCCTTAGAAGATATTTCATCTTGGGGGGTGCATTTGAACGCTTGATGTTCGAGCTTCAGTTCATTTTCAAATTCCTTCATGCCTTAGACAAATTTCTTCCCCGTGAGTGTATTTGACCCCCTCTGCTTTCCTTTTCCATGCCTTAGAAAATTTATCCATCTGAGCCTTAGGAACTTTGTTGAACGCGTGCCAGGCCAAAATCCCTGCCAAAACAACACGAGCAAGGTGTGGAAGAACCTCAAATCATCTCCCACTGAGAAATATCCAATACCCAGAAGAAATTTCCCCTCATAAATCATCGTTTTCATGTGTATCCAAACGAAGGGGTACATTTAATTTTTATTATTTTTGAAAAATAATAAAATTTGCTAAGGTTGATTCCATTTTATTCTGGACGTATTCCACACCTGATGTCTTCATTTTTTTACGCCTTGGCACTTTCCTTATTTCTTGAAGAAATTCTCTTCTTGCTTATGGGCACAATTCACCTTGTACTTGGAAAATTTAATATCATCTCTTCCTTAGGCGAATTTTCTAATTTCACCTTGTAAAATGCCTTAGAAACTTTTTAATATCTTTGCAGCCTTGGGCGCATTTTACATAGGGAAGAGGAACCTTCTTACTTAGAATATTTCTCGTGCTCAAGCCCTTTACCTTGGGCGCATTTCATACATGCCACTTCCACTTTCAAGCTTGGGCGCATATAGCATGTGGTGAGGGAACCTTCTCTTGCTAGGCGCATTTGGGGATGAGTGAGAGAAACTCCATGCCTTAGACAATTTTTTTTTATCACCACATCCTTGATAGCTGGGTGCATTTTGATGGAGGAGCTTCCATTTACTTGCCTTAGAAAATATTATAAGTCACACACAAGCTGGGCGCATTTCACATGGCCAACCTTTAGTTTCCATGCCTTGAAAACTTTTCACGCCTTAGATCTTTTCTTGACTCCCCATTTACCTTGGGCGCATATTACATGTGCTACTTTTATCTAAGGGTGCAAATGAGAGGGGGAAGCATTGATTTTTGACTTAGACAAATCACTTCTCTTGGCCACTTCAACTTGGGCGCATTTGGGAGGTAGAGCTTTTATTTCGCCATACTTAGAAACCTTTTCATCTCTTCTTTCCCCAAGGGCGCATTTCAGCCCACTGACTTTTGTTTTTGACACTTAGAAAGTTTACACTCCTCCTACTTGCTAAGGGTGCATTTGAGGCCATGTGCTTCCATTTCACTTACTTAGAAGATTTCCCTAGGCATTCTTTCATCATGGGCGCATTTGAGGGCATCTACTCTCATTTTAATGCCTTAGAATAATTTCAACCAGCAAGCTGCCTTGTCTTGCCTTGGGCGCATTTTAGATAGGCTACTTTCACTTTGTGCCTTAGAATATTTTACTTGAATTCTTCATGGTGGGCGCCATAGTTGGAAAACTCGGCATTTTCAAGTACTCGGCAAGCCCGAAAAACTCGGCTCGGCAAAAACTCGGAAAAAACTCGGAAAAAACTCGGCAAAAAACTCGGGAACTTAAAAAATTGCTTAAACTTCACTAAAAACTCATTTTTTTTGCAAAATTCAAAGATAAGATGCATCCAATGAGTCAATAAATGAGTACATATAAGAAACAAGCTATATTTGATTGATTTGAAAGAAATTGGATACAAAATGGCATCCTCATGTGGAATGCTCAATGTGCTGATATGATAATAGTCTGAAACAAAATGAAATAGCAAATTGTTTTTGTAAAACTGAAAGTAAATACTACATATGTCATAAACATTAATATATTTCAGTTTTTACAAATTCACATGAATCACATCTTCCTCTTCCCATGTCTAGATCTCAGTATGGGACCGGAAGAGGGTGTCCGTGTAATCATAGGACTCCGCTCCTGCTGTGCCTGTGGCTCCTCAACCTCCATCCTAGATGTAGATCCTCCTGCAGCTGCTGGTGGTGGCACTGGCAATGACTCCTCCTCAGGATCATCCTCAAGGTCATCCAATGAGAATGTAAATCCACCCTCCTCCATTGCCTGTCGCTCTAAATCATAAATCTCATCCTCGGTAAACAATGGAGGTTGCTCCCCTCGCCCTGTCCAATCACTGTATGGATCTATCTCCTCCAAATCAATTGGATCATCATATGATATCTCCTCTACCTTTTTTATGCGCAATCGAAGATTATATTGCACATAGACAAGGTCATTGAGGCGTTTTTGAGCGAGTTTGTTCCTCTTCTTTGTGTGGATGGCCTCAAACAAACTCCAATTGCGCTCACAATTGGATGAACTACAAGGCTGGCTCAAAACACGGAGGGCAAAGTTTTGAAGATGTGGGGTTTTTCCACCCCAATGTGTCCACCAAACATCTACAAAAAAAAGAAGAAAAAGTTAGAAAATTGTAACTTGTAACTTGTAACTATCAAATTTTCATTTTTGTAACTTGTAAATTTCAAATTTTATACCTGGTGGCAGCCTAGATACTGCTCTCTTTGCCAAGTCTGAAGAGAAGAGTACACCCCTTTTTTCCCTGTAACTTTGCAATTCATTAACAATGCAGTCTGCCTCATCAGGCGTGGATGTCATCCGCTGAATGCAAGTAGTGAGGCCCTCCATAACCTCTCCAGTAGGATCTGTATAGGTGCCTGAATGGATGAAACGGGGGTTCAAGAAGTACCCTGTTGCATGGATAGGTTGGTGGAGTTGATTGTTCCACCTCCTGTCAATAATCTCCCAAATGGGATCAAACTTGAGGCTGTCCCCCTTATAATAATTTCTAATAGCCTCCTTGGCCCTATCCATGGCCTCATAAAGATAACCCATTGGGGTTTGATCCCCATCCACCAAACGGAGCACTCTAACCAAGGGCTCTGACACCTACAATATAAATTTAAAAATGCAAAAAACTATTAGAGTTACAATTTAGTAATTTACAAATTTACAATGAAGGACATTAACTTTAAGAAAATGTTCAATTTGAATTTAGATTCAAACTCAAAGTTTTGAAGTTACCTTCACAATCTCTGTTGCTTTTTGTGCAAAGAGGGGCTCGAAGACAATGCTTGCAACTCTTTCTCCTTCCGGCTTCTTTGAATAAGGTGAGTCTATCCATGCTTGACTCAAAAACATTTGTTTCAAAGCCGTCAATGCGCCAAGAATGCTTTGCAACGTTAAGAAAACTGTTGCAAACCTTGTCACACCAGGTCTCACCAAGTCTCTCCCATTGGTGTGCTCCCTCATCAAGCTCAGAACCCAAGGGTGATTGTAGATGTATTTAGTGATCCTTCTTCCATCCTCTACAATCGGTGTGACCCAATGTAATTTTCCTATGTCCTCCAAAAGAAGGTCAAGGACATGGGCAGCACATGGTGTCCAAAAAATTGTCTGGTGTCTATCTTGGAGGATTCTTCCTGCTGCCACATATGCCGCTGCATTGTCAGTTATGATTTGCACGACATTTTTAAGCCCAACCTCCATGCACACTTGCTCCAACATTCTAGCCAAATTTTCTGCATTTTTTACTATGTTGGAGGCATCTACGGATTTCAAGAACACCACCTCATTTTTGCAAGAAACCAAAAAATTTATGATGGTACGGTTTTTTCCATCCGTCCACCCATCAGAAAGAATAGTGCAGCCATATTGTTGCCATTCTTCTTTTTGTTCTTGTATCACTGCCTTTGCTCTTTCAGTAGCATTAGAAAGCAACCTACAAGTACAAAGTGAAATTAAGTACACAATTTTAATTTGTAAACAAAAAAATAACTTAAATTAATCATAAATTAAACTTAAGAAACATAAAATTAAATTAAAGAACATAAACTAATTTCTAACCTTCCACTCAATTCTTTGCGCGAAGGCGCCTTGTAGCCTTTCCCTGCAACTGTCAATGCGGTCACCAAATTGTCCCAATAAGGTGAGCTTGCCACATTGAAAGGGATGTTGTTGAAGTACCAAAAATCGGCACAAGCAACATCTGCATGCTCACGCACCTCCTTATTCCACCCAGTTGCCTCTAAAGAAGGTTGTGCACCAGGTGTGTTTCTAGGCACAAAAAAATCACCAATGTGTGAACCTGTGGCTCTAGGTGTCTGTGTTGATCCTGCCACTGGTACTCTAGTAGAGGAAGATGAAGGCATGGTGGTGGTGGTGGGTTGCCTTCGCACACGTGGACCACGAAGAGAGCCCGCTATGTTGGCTACTACATCATCATCATCTGACAGTGAGTGAAGGTTGTCTGCACTTGCAACACCTTGAGAAGAAGCTATGGCAGCTTGCATTGCTGCTTTTGCCTTCGCTTTTTGCATCTTTTTTTCTTCTGCAGCGGAAAGTATTGCATTCATTTGTCTTTTGATTTCCTCATTGGTGTTTATGCAAGCCTTAGCATCACGTCTAGGGATGCCTGCAAGGTGGTATTTGAGGCGATTGATGCCTCCACGGTAAATTTCTTTACATCTAATGCAATACACTGATCCAGGTTCTGGTCCTTCATATGCATATCTCCAAGTGGGATCTCTAGCTCCTTTTGGACGAGTGCCTACATATTCCCCACTCCCAGGCACAGATGGGGCTGAGGTAGGGGTAGAAGCGGATTCAGAAGCCATGATCAATTAACCTGTTACCTACATAGTACACACACAAAGTGAAATCACAACTTGTTAGTTTTTTGATAGAAATTTTAAAAACAAGCTAAATTAGATTAAATCAAAATTGAAAATTTCAAAATAGATTCTAAACTAATCTAAGATTCTAAATAGTAAACTAATTTAAGATTCTAAAGTCTAAACTCTAAACATTTTCAATTTTTCATCAAAAAAAATGGATTAAAAAAAGAAAATAATAAACTAGGGTTACAAAAAAATGTAAAAATTAGAAAACTACTTTAAATTAGTAACAAATTAAGCTAATATATAAATTTAAACATGTTTTCAACAAACAAGAAGAATCAAAATTACAAAAAATAACTAGAATTTGAAGAAAATTTGAAAAAAATGAAAAAAATTGCAAAATATATTAAAAAATCATAAAAAACTGTCACAAATTCTTGTTTTGTTGAATCTAAATCTTCTTTTAAACATATAAATGTATTTGAATTTGTTTTATAGTTCATTCATGATGTTTTTTAAACATACAATCAACAAAAAAGAAGAAAAAATGAAAAAAAAAGAAAGAACAAGAAAAATTAGAAAACCTACCTGGAAATCCAATTTGCCTTCGAAATCTGATGAAAATCCCCTTCGAATCTCGTCTCCTCAATGCCAAATCACAGATAAATAGTGCAAAATGCTTTGGGCAAGTTTTTTCCTCTGCTAAAAGTGAAAACAAGTGACAAAATGAAATGACAATGACGTTTTGGCCGGCCGCGGACATAAGACACAGGCCGCGCGGGTTTTTTTTAAAAACTCGCCGAGTTTTTGCAAAAACTCGCGAGTTTTTCCGGCAAGTTTTTGCAAAAAGTACGGACTGTACCTTTTGCGAGTAAAACTTGTAAAAACTCGTTTCTGAAAAAAACTTGCGAGTTTTTGAAAAACTCTCAAAAACTCGCGAGTTTTTGGCGAGTGAGCCAACTATGGTGGGCGCATTCAACCTATGGAGGAGGAATTTCAACTGTGAGGGCGCATTTTGAACATGCTACTTCCATTTGTGTGCCTTAGAAACCTTTTGAGGTGGATTTCCTAAGGTGGGCGCATTTGAGGGTAGAAGCTTTCATTTTTAACTTCGAAAGTTTTCTGGCCACCCACTCATCTTGAGGGCGCATTCAAGGGGGTGAGCTTTCATTTCATACTTAGAAACTTTTTAAAACATCCTCCATGCTGAAGGTGCATTTCAAGGTGTCTTCTTCCAATTTAACTTGCATGCCTTCGAATTTTCACCTGAAGTGTTGAGGAGACTTCTGGAGGTGGCTCTCGAATACTTAGCCAATTTTTCAACCTGCTTGCCCTCATTTTCTATTTTTAGTAAATTCTGGAGGTATGTGCCTCTTCATGGCTTTTCACCTGTTCTGAACCTAGAGTTGACATGATATGCTTCTTGTGGCCTTGCTACCCAATTTATACCTGTTGCCCGAGCTTATCTGCTATTTTTAGCTCCCATGCTATTTTTAACAAACCCTAAAATTCATAGACCTCTGCAGCTCTGATTGACCTGAAATTTGCTAGGTGTGATCCTCATTGCTTGGTGAACCTGTTTACATCTGCCCCTCGTGCTGACCTGCTATTTATAGCCATGTTCCGGAGACAACTTACTATAAATAGTAAGTGCTCAGATTGAGCCCAAATTTTACTAGTAGATAGCCTGAAGGATGTTGATCGCAGTGGGATATCTTCGTTTTTCAAAATTCTAGCTTTTTACCCTACTTTTTAGGCATCGAAGATAGAAACCCTAATCTGACTTGCATGTGGCTCAAATGACCTTAGTTTGACTTGATTTTTGTCACTTGCTGCTCTGCTTGTGAAACTGAAGTGTCGTGGAGTTGTTGGAGTGAACTTGCTAAAAATAGTAAGTGTCCGAAAAGTGGTCAATCGGACGTTGGATGAGTAGGCATGTTACAGTGCTCGCGGGATCTCAAAAAACCCAGAAAAACCCAGAAAACTGGTCTGCATGCGGGCACTGGCTAAAAATAGTAAGTCCCTGAAACTTGATCTTCTCTGCTTGCATGTCATATCGTTGTGAAGCTCTCACAAAACCCACATGGAATATCCGGACATGCATTAAAGAACTCTGCATGCAAACCCTAAAAATAGCCTCCGAAGGCTGAACTCTGAAAGTCACCATCTCGGTTTGGATGTTACACCATCGCGAAGGTCTAGAAAAACCCAGATCAATTCTCCTGTCATTTATCGGAGAATTGTATGTTGAAGCCCTGAAAACAGCTCGTGAAGCCAGAACTGCTAAAAATAGCCAGTTGTCTAAATCGGCTCAAATTTCATGTGTAGGCTCTTGGAAGCTGCCTGAATGTGTTGAAGTAGTTAGAATCCTGAAATCTTGATGAAAAGCTCACAGATTGAACACTTACTAAAAATAGTAAGTCGTCAGAACATGATGAAAATTTAGTGGGAGCCTGTTGGAAGCCTTCTGAAAGCAATGTTAAGCTTAGCTGTCAATTTATCAACTTGATTTAATCTTAATCCAGCCTGAAAACCCTAACTTCACAGATTCACTTCAGACTCAGCCAAAATTTCAAATTAGGTCAAATACAGAAACATCCCCAGAAGAACAGAGAAATCAGAGAGAGAGAGAGAGACGCAAAACAAAAGCCAAAAGACCAAAATGGAGCAAAAATTGGGGGTCCCCATTTGAATGGGGCGATGTGTGAAAAAAGGTCACAACAACTTGCTGATTTGATGCTCAAGGAATATTGTCAAACACTTGGCAAACAAAATCTGTGCTTGCTGTTTGTCACTTGCTTTTGAAGTTTTCGTCTTTGATTGATGTTTAATAATGCTGATATGACTTGAAAGAGATAATCTAAATGGCTGAAATTGAAGAGAATGCATTCCTAAAGCTATATGCAGCCTTTCAATGAATGTATATGACTGAAATATCATGAGGAATGCTTCTAAACATTTTCACAAACACTTGCCATGCAACTAATGACTGAAATAATGTTGTATATGCACCTACAACACTATTGGTATTTCTACAAACACTTAGCATGCAAACTAGATCATTGAAATGAAGCTACAACAAGAGACGATTTGTCAAACATATGACATGCAACCTTATAACTCCTTTTATTGAATATATTGACCAAATAAAACATGCTGATATGCTAATCAGACTCTGATGCTATGCCAAGACTCTTGGCTTACATTAATCAATATGTATGCAACTACAATAACTATACCAATGTTCATGCAACTACAGCCACTCCTTGGCAGCGCTTAATACAACTGATATACCAATGCAAATGAACTAAATAAGATGCAAGAACCTAGAAAATATAATCGCCTATGTTTGTTGGAGCTATGGCAATCTTGGGTGCAACAAAAGAAGACCTCTCCAAGCCAAATCAACCCCAAACATGAGCCGCCCCTGTTTTGGAATGAAGTCCTCATTAATAAATTATTAACAGCTGCAAACACTTGTTTCTTTCACCAAATATCATTGCCTAGACTCACAAAATGGAGCATCCAAACACCCATATGAAATCGATGCATAAATAAACCTCCATGAGCAAAATCGTGGGTCTTCAACACTGCTGCAGTATGACTGAAAATCGCATCAGAATTATTCTTCAATCGATTCTTCACAAATTTGGCCCTTGGCCACAAAATTTGGCACAAATGGAAAGACTGAAATATCTTCCCCAAACTCCCAGCTAGGATTGGTGTCTCGCAATCGAAATTGGCACTCTAGAGTCTTCAAACCTTCGAGCGAGCTATGCATACAGCTTCAGCTTCTTACCATGCAAGTAATGAGAAATGCAATCCAAATCAAGTGTCCAAATGCTTAGCCAACATCTTCTTAAATAGATTTCTCAATCACCTCCAGGAAGCTTCTAGAATATAATATTATTTTATTATTTAAGTGACTTTATAATATAATATTTGTTTTAGTCACTTTATTAAATTAATTAAATATAAGGCCACTTTGTAATGTTTATTTGTTGGAAAACCAAACATTGGAAAACTAAACCTTTTGTTGGAAAACCTTACAGATAATTAATTTAATGATTCTCCTTATTGCTCCAAATCGGGGACATGACATTTTTGCACAAAATATGTCACTTGTACATTGGTTATTGCATGAGACAACCCAGTTTAATTGAGTTCAAAATGAAGGGGAAAGTGCAAGATATGCAATATTCTTACATTTTGCCACCACTTTGATTTGTATGTGAACTGCTATGAAGATGCATGTCAAAGTAAACTACCGACCAACATGAAAGTAATTGTTTTCGACTCATTAAAAGGATATGGATAAAAATGATGTTTTTGAACACACTCGTCATAATGAGCTGTCCATCTTGAATACTGCAAGAACAAAAAGTTTTCAATGAGTAGCTTTTGATAATTTTTTAAAATAAGATTTAACATAATTACTTCATAATGTCAATGATCAAGAAAATAAAAGTAGAAAGGAGACATCCATTGGGCATGGTAGGAGCCATTAACATCCATCAAGCACAGTGGGAGCCATGAAAAGGAGCATGAAATGATAATTGTAGTCGTATTCATAAAAAAAAATGTTAGTGATAGTATATGGTCTTGTCCACTCGGTTGCATACAAGGGATGTAGGGAATTGGAGGAGAGGTGAAAAATATATGATGGAAAACCCGATAAGCATGTAATGTGTCCTAGATACATCATATGACAAGCACGTGATATGATAACAAGAAATGAGCATGAAAATGTATGTAGGAAGGGAACTAAGGTGCCCTCTAATGTTGTCCCCAATGAGGGCCATAGGCAAGTGACAAAAGCCGTATAAGATCACATGATCATAAATAAGTGGAAGAACATGTGAGCATGAGATGTAAACATGGAAGTCATAAGCATGGTAAGCATTATATTGTAAGATGTAAATATAGTAAGCATAGGAACTATAAGATAAGCGTGTAAGAATAAGGATCATAAGATAAAAAAGTATAATATCTAAGGTATTTGTGAAGGAGATGCCCCCAAGTGGAGAAGCATAATAAGAGGTGGAGCACAATAAAGATGGCTTAATAAAAAAAGTAAAATTTAAGAAACACAAATTGAAACAAGCTATATTTTTGGTCAAATGTGATGAGAGTTGACATGCACTCCATGTTGTGGTTAGTGTACATGTCTTTGTTGTGTTTTGTATTTGACTATGTATTATTCACTTGTTGACTCGATTTAGTTAGTTGTTAGTAGTTATGATTGGTTGTGTTCGTAGTTTTAGGACTCGGAATTGACAGCCCAAAATTTTGTCTCGAGCTCAATACTTGGCAAAAAACTCGGCAAAAAAGACCTTCTAATTACACAAAAAAAAGATTAATGCATTTAGAGTACATAAAAGTCTAACTTGACTATCAATTTGTCATAATTCAAATGTTACACGTCATATGATCTTGAAATTCTCAAAATTTGAAATTTCATTGTTTCAATTGTATAATAGCATTATAAATTTATCATTGTTTACATATGATGATATGTCAAAATGAGAAAAAAGCAACCAAATACAATCCATATCTTCCTCTTTCCCCTCCTAGTGAAACTTTTTTTTTCAGGCCTCAAACTAGAAGGTAAATGAGTATCAAAATGATGATAGATTGTTTCGTCAAAAGTGTTCATTTTCCTCCAATGTATCCAATTCTTCTACTTTTGCTGCTCCTTTCTCCAATTCTGCAAGATCTTCATCAATAAGGAGGACATCATCTTGTTCATCAATATACCATTCACCATAAGGATCAATCTTATCCAAGTCGATGGAATCATGTGAAATGCCCTCCACCTTTCTAGTTCGAAGGTGAAGGTTGTACCAAACGAAGATAAGATCATTGAGGCACTCTTGGGCCAACCTGTTTCTCTTCTTTGTGTAAATGCTCTCAAATAGGCTCTAATTGCGTCCACACCTAAAAGCGATGGCTAGCCTTTGAAGATTTGACATGCCAACTCCATAATTCTCCCATCATAAATTTAAGAAATATAAGAATTAAGTAAAAAATATAAGAATCAAGTTTCTAAATTCTACTTGTATTATTGAGGTAAAAATTAATACTTGGTTGTTTTTCTCTCCTTTGAATTGTTTGAGTTGAAGAAAAGAGCCTCCCCTTTGCACCCTTATACACCTTGAATAAATATATGAAATATGTCAAGTTAATTATTATGTATGTAAAATGGATGTTTCTAGAGAGTCAACATTGCCAAATTCATAAATAAGATATAGTAAATCAGGTTTATTAAATCTCACTTCCAACTCATCAAGAACTTTGTCTCTTATATCAGCATTTGGCACCATCTTATCAATGCATGAAATGACACCTACCATGACCTCCTCATTAACCTTAAATGTATTAGAGAAGTAGAACTTTGGGTTTAGGTAGTAGGCTAAGGCATGTATCGGTTGGTGGAGTTGGTTTGTCCATCTGCAATCAATGATGCACCAAATGATTTCATATATTATTTTTGTTTCCACCATAGTAATGCAAAACAGCCTCTTTGGCCTTATCCATGGTCTCATAGAGGAAACCCATTGGCATGCCATTTCTATTCACCATACAAAGAACCCTAACCAATGGTTATGTCACCTAAAAAATAAAAAAACAAATTTAAAATTATTGCAAAATTAAACCCTTAAAAAATAAAAAGCAAATAGATAATTTTGCGTAAAGTTTATGTTTGTATTTGTTACTTACCATGATTAACTCCTCTCCGTTTTTGATGAGTAAGTCATCACAAATTGTTCTTGCAGACTTGTCCCCTTCAACTTTTTTGGAAAATAGAGACTCCAATCAGGCATTCGACACAAACATTTGCTTGAGATGAGAAATTGCAGAAAGAATGCTTTGCAAAGTGAGAAAATGGGTAGCAAATTGTGTCACTCTTGGTCGCACAAGCTCTTTTCCATTTGTGTGCTTTCTCATCAAAGAAAGGACCCAATTATGGTTATAGATAAATTTGGTAACCTGTTTAGCATTTTCAACCACATTTTTGACCCATCCAATCTTCCCAATGTCCTCTAACAACAAAATCAAGCAATGTGTAGCACAAGGAATCCAAGAAATAGTAGGATACCTCTCCATAATAAGTCTCCCTATGACTACGTATGCTTTTGCATTGGCCATGATAAGTTGGACAACGTTCTCAACCCCAACCTCCTAGATCACCCTGTCCAGTAGATTGCACGAAGTCTCAACATTTTTGACTCTACGAGATCCAGTTATAGACTTCAAGAACACCAATGTGCCATTAGAAGCCACTAAAATGTTGAGAGTCCTATTCTGTCCATCTGTACATCCATCTGATCAGATGCTATAGCCTTTTTTGTAAAATCCCCTACTAATTTTAATGATATTTTTGCAATATTTCAGTTTGACACATTCATTTTGTCAAACACATTGCTTGCTGTTTGTGTGAATGCTCAATGAATAGTGTTTGCCAATGACATGAAATAACCATAACGAGCAGATGTTTTCATTTAAAACAGTAAGGAAGTAAATGTAATACATTCCAATGAGACTGATTATTGTCCACCATACATTTCTGAGTAAATAGGTAACAGTGCTAACAATGAACAGTCATACAGTTTTCATTCTGTTTGGTATACAAACTGAAACTCTCTTTACAATATTTTCTAAGCAACAAATACAACAATATATGATCAGAAATGTACTCAGATTCACATTAAAATACCCGTTATAGGATCTCCAAGTATGGCATTTGGCACCACATCTACAAATCAGCTCCACGACCCCTGAGAAGACTTCCACACAGCCTAGAAAATGCACAACAGGTCTGAGTAATTCCAACGACTCAGAATGAGAGTCTCATGCCTCTGCAACAATTGCTAAATTGCCACGTTAGGAGCCACAAACTATGTCCTCCAAGAGTAAGGCATCCAAGATAGATAACCACAGTAAAATGGCCCTAACTCCACACCCAGATACTAAGCTCAGATTGTAATCTGCAACAGCTATTTACTACCAGTCGACCAAGCTCATGAAACCTCCAATTCTTCAATAGACTCGCAAGACTGAGTGAAAGAAGTGTCATGCCCAGCCACTAAACCCTTAAGAGTATGGCATCTAAACTATTTGTGAATGTGCTTAGTCTGAAATACAACTCCAACGCCTCCATACACTTGTAAAGTCTTACACCCAGTCTCACTATCACACCCAACCAGCAATATTAACTCTGCTATCATGCATAGCAGTCCAGGTAATGCCACCAACAATACCAACAAAGAGTCTCATGCCCAACCTCAAAATGAAGTGCAAAAATGAGGAAATGCATGACCACGATCAGACTGGAAAACCCTTGAAAATGGTGACCAGGAATACTTATGCTAAGCCCTCAAATCTGAACGCCAACCTGACCTCCAAGAAATAGAAATGAATATTGTTCACCACCAATTTTGGTTCCATAGGAGACCCACAAAATTGCCTTATTCGTCCAATTGGAAAACCTGGATGATTTACCCCACAAACCAGCTAGGGTGGAATCGTTTCACCATCGAAACCAGTTACCCTAGGGTTTCCTTCCCCAAGACCAAGAACTCCAAGAAGCTCTCCAAAAGTGAATTTGAGAAAATAAACAAGCATAGTGCAAATGAGCTCCAAAATCATCTTTTATATCACTTGCCTTTTTTCTGCTCATTAAATTAAATAAAGTGACTTTATAAAGTTACTTTTAAAATATTTTCAAAAGTTACTTTATAACTCCTTTTAATAAATTATTTAACATTACCTTTTTAATTGCACTTTTCATGCCAAGTAACATTAAATAATTAAATAAATTAATTCCCTTTTTTTGACTATAGTCTACAAGAATTAAATAGGTTAATACGTCTATTAGGAGTGATCACTGAGAAGGGGACATTACATTTTTTCCACCATACTTTCTTTGATCATCAACCACAAGCAGTGTATTTTTTACAGCTTTTTTAGCGATGGCCTACTCAATTCTCTAGCTGTTGGAGTCTTAAATCCCTTACTAGTAATTGTTAATGCATTCACCAACCCTTCCCAATATGGGTTGTTAGCCACATTGAAAGGTAAATTATTATAGTATCAAAAGTTTGTTGCTGGCATCTTAGCCTCATGGTGTTTTTCTTTATTCTAAATGGTACCATCAAGTGAAGGTTGTGCTCTTGGAACATTGCTTGGAATAAAGAAATTTGGTGATGATTAATGAATATGGCTAGAAGTAGAAATAGAAGCCATAGGACTCTCACCAATAGAGGAATGTGGGTGACGAATGCTTGGAGTTGGGGTAACAAAGGAATCCGTAGATAAATTCTGGTTCATCATTGCTACTATTGCTTCCTTTGAATTTTTTTTTCCACTCTTTTCATTTCAAACTCAGAAAGTAGGGCATTCATTTGCCTTGTAACCTCCTTTGACACCTTAGGGCATGGCATGCTTTTACATTTTGTCCAGATATTTTAGCAAGGTGGTATTTTAATCTATTAATTCCTCCTGTCATAGGCTGTTTACATTCATTACAAGTGACTTGGCCCTTGATAGCTCCTAGTGTCCTGTACTTTCATGCAAGATCTTTTTTACCACTCGTTTGTGTTGAACTTGGCATTGTTGTTTTAACATGCAAAAAGCAAATATCGGTAGGATTTTCCAAAAAAATCAGTATCAAGCATTGAGCAAAATGATAAGCATTGTCTACTTCTATAAGAACTTGTGAATAGAGATATATTTCTTTTACTCTATCTAGTATGCATTGTTATTTTTGTTCATTATTTCAAATACTAGTTTTATTAGATGGAAGAGTAAACATTGACACCATTTGTATTAAGATAATTTATGCCCTTTGACCCCAATAAAGGTTGGAAGAGAACAAAATGTGGTCAGGACCAAGAGATTAAACAATATTTAAAGTTGGTAGAGCAAAGAGAACAATGAAGAGGACTATGAAAGTGTAATTCCCCCTTCCTAGCCTATTCAACAGTTTGGTAGAGTTAGCCTATTTAGTCATTCCCGTAGGCTAACGGGGTTATGGGTAGGGAACTTTGGTGATCGTTTATTCAGCATGGTGTGGTTGGGAGTTGCATAATGCCTTTTTTTGGAGTGTTTTTGGTGATTTCTCCCATACTATTTTCAACAAGTTAGTCTTGGGCACTGATGGAGCCAGTTGTCAATCCTAATATTTTTAGTAGTGTGGGTGGGAGCAGTTGATATCCATATTTTAATATTTAAATGGTCTGGAGCAATTATTGTAAATAACATAGAGTTATTAAGGTTAAATTAAATATTTAACTTATTTTATAAAGTTACTTTATTAAAAGGGACCATGGAAGACATAAGGAAATATTATAAAGTAAACTTTTGTGCAACTTAAGTTGGGTGCCTAAAAGGGAGTTTATAAGGGGATATTTTAATTCAGAAAGTAAAATATGTTATATCCTCAAGGGGGTCGTGGGGTTTTGAGGGAGATATAAAAGTGGCTCTTGAGCTCATTTCTCTTTATGCTGGATTTGATAATTGGTTTTTCTTGTTGGAGTTCTTTTTTCAGGAGGGTTTGTGAGGACGAAATCCCTTGCAGGCGACATCTACCATGTTGGTGAGAGATCCAATTTGGAGGATTTTATGGTGGTTTCATATAGGAATCAAAGTTGGGCTTACTAGTGGAGTTTATACCTTCGTATTGGTAGAGTTTATTGCATATCAGATTTGTCGAGGACAATTTGAAGGAGTTTTTGGAGAGTTTGTTTGCTGTTATTTCATTCCCAGGCTAGCCATACACTTCCATAGTTGGTCGTACCATTTTGGATGGGCGTGAGGTTCTTGGAGAGGGGTCAACCCAATTTGTGAGCAGATTTTTGAAGCATTTGAGGGCACCTAGGGTGTGTGTGGCTGGGAAATATAGTTGCATCTACTAACAATAGTAAATACCATTTCAGATTGTGGCGTCCCAATTTGGGGTTTCCAGATTGCTGATTGCTACTGTAGCACTTTGTCAAAGTTGCCAATTTTTTTTGGGTATGTTGGATTTAGATATGTAATGGTATTTTATGAATTGGGTTGCTGTTGTAATCGAGATAAACTCAATATTCTGATTGTAAATCAAATTTGGAATTTTTTGCTTTTTATAGTTCTAAGTTTCTCAAATTTTCTATGTTGTCAAGTTGTTGCAATATATTGTACTTTTTTGTACTTATTTCTCTTTGCAAACTATCAAAAAACCATTGCAAAAAACAAAATAAAAAGACAAAAAAAAACAAGGCAAACAGGGCAGCATACTACAGTGGTATCAGAGCAGTGTATCTTGCCATACTGAAGGGTTGTGGGAAAACGGTGTTATTACAGTGAATTGAATGAATTATGCAGCCATATACCTATCTGTGTAATTTGCGAAGAAACAGATCTAATACAAGCATTGAGAACTAACCGAAGTTAGATCCCTTTGTAGGTGTAGAAATGGATGATTGAGAGCAACCATAGGAACCTAGCAATAGGGAGATATTGAATGATTTGGCTAGAGGGCAGGGTGAGTTGCAGCAAATTTTAGTGCAGATGATGGCCTTAATGAACCAATGGTTGTTTGGGGACAACAATAACAATCAGGGGAATAATGCTAGAGACAATGGTGGGAACAATGGGGGTCACAATGAGGGCAACAAAGGACATGACAGGAACAATGGAAATGGTGAGGGTTTGGTGAATGATAGAGGCACAAATCAGCAAGGTAGAACCAGGACCACCAATTCTAGGCCCTTAATGCCTAATTTTCCATCGAGAGTTAATCATCGTGTAGAGGCACCCACCCAATAGGAGCTACAAGATCAAATTCTACAAGATTGGAGAGATTCAAGATGGAGTTTCAGGTTGAGATGTCCTTTTGTGATTACATGGACCTTAGAATGAAACATAGACCACATAGGGGTGGTAGATAACACCATCAAGAGTTACAACGAAAGGTGGATAAGCTATCCATTCCATACTTTGATGGCTTAGGTAAGACCAAAGCTAGAGCATGGGTTCAGAAGTTAGACATATTTCTAGCTCAACCCAATGCCGAAGGATGAGGCTATCAAGTATGTAGCTATACATTTGGACGGTAACACTCATGACTGGTGGCACCATGGCATGATCACTATGGGTCATGACCGAATTGATTCATATGTTGAGTTCACAAAGAGGTTGATTGAGAGGTTTGACAGGAAAGACCTAGAATTGCACTTTAAGGAGTTGGCTCAACTCAAACAGTGGGGTTTAGTTGAGGTTTATGTGGCTGATTTTCATAGAATTTCAATATCTGTCACAGATCTTTCAGAGAGGAGGCTCATAGTTCTATTTATGGATGGTCTTCTAGATCCTTTGCGAGGTTGGATTAAGGTCCTCAATCCATCTTCATTACAAGAAGCCATTAAGAAGGCTAGAGACATGGAGACTTCTACTCTTAAAAGTAAATTTCAGTCTGAGAGTTTTCCACATAAAAAAGATAAGGATAAGAAATCTTTTCATAAGGAAACGCATCAGCTATGTCATGAGACTAATAGGTTGGACAGTGAGTAGTTAGATGACCTTCGGAGGAAGAAATTATGTTTCCATTGTAGAGAGCCTTTGGACCCATCTCACAAATGCAATGTGAAGGCAAAAGCCAAGCAAATTGAATATTTTTCTGTTGATGAACAAAATCAAAAAAATCATATCAGCAGTTTGATGTAGAGAGTAGTGAAGAGGAAATCTCATTAGATGAGGAGCCAAAGAAAGGTGGTACCTTTACCCAACTCTCTAGCATCCAAAAGATAGTCTTATTTAAGGTTAGAGGGGCATTGCAGGGGTAGTGAATTATAGCACTTATTGATACTGGTGCCACTCATAATTTCATTGATAAGGGCTTCGTGAATAGGAGAAGGTTGCAAACAGAAGAACATGATGGATTTAAGGTCATGGTAGCTGATGGGTACAAACTTTCTTGTACCCGTAAGATCCCTAATTTGAGCTTATAGTTGGGGGAATATGCGATGAAGGATGAATTTTATGTGGTTAACATTGGGGATAACGATATGGTGTTGGGGATGCATTGGATGAAATCTCTTGTGGAGTTCTCTTTTAATTTGCAGAAGATGGAAATGAAGTTTGATGTCAATGGGAAAAAAGATAGTGCTCAGAGGACTATTAGATGGGGGCCCTAGGGTTGTGTCCTTCAAAAGGATGGAATGGTTGGTTAGACATGAGTAGGTTGAGTGGGTAATAGAGTGTCTCATCATGCCTACAGTTGCAGATCAGTAGAAGAACAATTACCATTCGAACATTCAGAAATTGATATTTCAGCATAGCATAGTATTTGGGAGCATCCCTTCTGGAGTGCTACTAGAGAGAGGGATAGAGCATGTAATAGAGTTGGAGGAGGGTGCCAAACCGATAACTACCACACCTTACAAACATTCTAAGAGACACAAGGATGAGATAAAAAAGGAAATTAAGGACTTATTGGAGATGGGGCACATTAGACCTAGCAAAAGATCATTTGCATCAACAATTGTATTGGTAAAGAAAAAGATGGAACAATGCGGATGTGTATTGATTATAGAGCATTGAACAAAAAGACAATTAAGAACAAGTATCCCATTCTGCGGATAGACGAGTTGATTGACGAGCTACATGGAGCTTGTTACTTTTCCAAGATAGATTTGAAATCAAGGTACCATCAGATCAGGATGAGGAAGGAGGATATAGAGAAGACAACTTTTAGATGCTACTTTGGACACTTTGAGTTTCTAGTGATGTCTTTTAGGTTGACTAATGCATCAACCACTTTCTAGAGTTGTATGAATTAGGTGTTTAGGAAATTTGTCTAAATATTTTTTGATGACATCTTGATATTTAGTAGAACTTGGGAGGAGCATTTGAGGCATCTCGAGGAAGTCTTGAGCATATTGGAGAGTGAGTCCTTGTACACCAAGGAGTCCAAATGTGATTTCGGCATGATAGAGCTTCTCTATCTTGGGCATATTATTAGTGCAGAGGGAGTGAGAGTTGATCTTGAGAAGATCAAGTCTATTGTTGGCTGGCCTACTCCTACAAATCTCACTCAGCTTAAGGGATTCTTTGGTTTGTGCGGGTTTTACAAAAGGTTTGTTAGGGGCTTTTCACAGACTGCAACTCCACTTATAGATTTGACAAAAAAGGGAGCTTTTGAATGGTCCGATTTAGCACAAATTTTTTTTGAGCACTTCAAGTAGTTGATGTCCTCATGTCTAGTATTGGCAATACCAGATTTCTCCAAACTGTTTGAGGTGGAGTGTGACACTTTGGGAGAGGGCATTGGGGCAATATTGATGCAGGAGAAGCACCCCATAGCATTTGAGAGCATAAAATTGAGAGGTGTGCAGAAGAGCTACTCTATCTATGATAGGGATATGTTGGCTATCATGCATGCATTAGCCAAATTTAGACCATACTTAGAAAGGGGCAGATTTATCATCAAAATGAACCATAATAGCATCAAATGCTCATGAAATAGAAGGATCTTAACGATAGGCAGCAAAAGTGGGTTAGTAGACTACAAGCATATGATTTTGACATCGTTTATGTCAAGGGGAAGAAGAATGTAGTTGCTGATGCACTTTACAGGAGGCCACATTTATGTTCTTTGGTTGAGATTGTTGCTGATTGGAGGCAGTTGATTTCAGTAGTGTATGCTAAGGATTCTTGGGCAGTAGGAATCATGGAGGGCACTATTCATGATGGCAGGTATACAGTGCTCAATGAGTTGATCATTCACAAGGAGAGGATCTATTTAGTTCCTACTTCACAGCTTAAGGGGAAGATATTGAGGACATTTCATGATGCACCCATTGCTGGTCACTTGGGTTTCTTCAAGACCTACAGGTAAATCTAGGAAAGATTCACTTGGAAAGGACTTAAGAATGAAGTCTTCAAGTATGTTAGAGAGTGTCCTACTTGGCAACAAAATAAGAATGAGCACACTTATCCAATTAGTTTACTTCAACCCTTGTCCATTCCCAATCAGAAATGAGAATGCATCTCCATGAACTTCATCACTGGGTTGCCTAAGGTACAGAACAAGGATTGTATATATGTGGTGGTTGACAGGTTAACTGAATTTGCACCTTTTTTTGCTATTTCAGCAACATACACTTTAACTTAGTTAGCTGATTTATTCTTCAGGGAGATTTTAAGATTGCATGAGATGCCCGAGAGTATAGTGAGTGGTAGGGACAACAAGTTCCTAAGTCTCTTCTAGCAGGAACTTTTCAGGTTGAGTGGGACAGAGTTCACTCCCAACACAAGCTACCACCCACAAAATTGATTCTATTTCCATTTAGAACTTTCAATACCATCCATTGCTTCTTGATAACAACTAGGTTCCCCATCATTAGAAATCAAATCAACAGATGACAATCATCATACTTCTTAGGAGGATTTCTGACCCATGTAGATCTCCTTAGAGTTGGTTGTGGTATTTCCACATTTTCTTGTATATTTTCTGCATCTTCATCTTCATAAGTTTTTTCTTGCTCCTATTTTTTTTTATATGGATGAGTTTCCAATTGAATTTGCTGATATTGTAGTAGTTGTTGCGCTTTCATTTCAACTTCTACTATGTTTGATTTTATGTCATGTCCCCTTCTAGTTGACATCTCTCAGAGCACAGGATTAGCCTATTTATGCGACCCTCGTAGGCTGATAGTTTGGATAGAGGGTCTTGATGGAGCTTGGCTCAGCTTCAGTTGTCAGTATTTGATTAGTTGGCTTTCGTTCGGGCTCATTCGGACACTACTAGCCTAAGTTGCTATTTTTAGCAGTATCTGGCACTCAGCATGGGACCCCTGCTATTTTTAGCAGTATGGATTGATTATGTGCAGAATCACTTCCTTAGTCGACAGCTTCAGACGGCTTGTGCATCGGGTGAATATTTAGAGAGATATTAATATTTAATTGAAATAATTAAATATTAATTAATTGGAGCATATAATATAAAGTTGTGATATTTTAATATTATGACTTAAGTGATTTAAGCTGAGGGGTCGCCCATCATGGAAGGGGGCCATTTGTGATATTAAATTATAATGAAAAATTTGGTCAAAGACTATTGAATTAATTAAAAAAGAGAAGTCGAATTTTTAATGATTCCCTATCTTTAAGGAATTCGCCCTTTTCATGAGTATAAGGCATTTGCTTGAAAATTCGAGCCATTTATGTCATTGTTTATTGAAAATTGATCAAGTTTCGTCAAGAGCACGGAAGCCAAGGGTTTCAGTCTCAAAGCATTGGGGAACGAGCCATCTCCAGTGAAAGCGATTCAGAGGGTGTGAAATATCATCCGATTTATTGCCAAGCAGAGGAATTTCTTCATCCAGAAGAAATTACAGAGCATTCAGAGATCTTTTACCTTTAGAGTTTTTATTAGGTTTTCATCCAGTAGTCATTCTTCATCAAGGCGCATATTATATTGGAGTCTGGACTTTGTTTCCAAGAGGCCGTACCATTGTACTTGCTGCTGTGACAGGGCCGTACCTTTGCTGCAGGCTGTACTTCTTCATCTTCAGGCCGTACTCACATCTTGTGCAAAACGCCTTTCACTCTGGTTCTCTATCTTCATTCTGGGAGGCGCCTCAGTGTCTGGATCATTCTGCAAGCATTAGACAGAGGGGAAGGGTTCATTTATTGCAGCCGTACCAGATCTGGTTATTTCCAGTTTGCTGCTAATACTAGGTTCTTTAATAAAAATCTTTGCTTTTTTAGATTACAAGTCATTGGATCTTTATTGTAATCGTCTCAGAAGATAAATTAATAGACTGGCATCCATATTTGCATTAGATACTATTGTTTCCAGAGTTGATTAATTTTTATAGAATTTATTTTCTATTTCTTGCAAAATTGCATTATTGCATTTATGCTCAAAAACCACAAAACAGTAAAAAAAAACCAAAAACCTTCAAAAACCATAAAAACAGTCAGATTCAGAGAAAACGGGGAAACAAAGGTTTCTACAGTGGTATCAGAGCTATTTCCTGCCATCCTTGTTGGGTTTGAAAAAACATTTTGTTCATGCACCAGAGTGATAGAGAGAAGAGATATTATCAGAGGGAAAACAAAAAAACTTGGCAGCCACCACTTATTCCGGCAGGTGAGACGGCTACAAGTTTGATTGCTGTTCAGTCTGGTTCTTCGTCTGGAGCGTCTGTACAGGATACAGGCATGGGTGACAGAACAGAGATTCCTCGAGATCCTCAGGAGGAAGATGCAGAGGTTAGACAGACTCTTAAAGATTTGCGAACAGGTCAGCAGCAGGTAACCGATGTATTACAACAGTTGACCATGGCTATACAGAGGATAGGTATGCCAAGGAGACCATCACCACATCGTGATGAGGACAGGAGTGATGCAGGTTCACAGGGGGTACCCAGGACTGTTTCACGAACAGCAAAGACCTACCAGACCCACTTTCCTAAGAGGAGAACAGGTTGAGGAGAATGTTGAAGAGGTTGGGAACATATTATATGTTGATGCAGTTATGGTAGCCAACGAGGAGTGGGATATATTAATACCCCAAGTGCGTGAGCGCATGCATTTTGATCGATTTGTGAATTCGAGAGTTGAATATTATAGGTCTCGACAGGGGAATAGGCCTCGAAACCAAAATAATGATCTGAAGCATGCAACAAACAGGCTCAATCTAGCGATGTTCGATGGTAGTGGTAAGGTCACAGCTTAGGCCTGGATTAGTAAGCTAGATACATTCCTCACATTGCGTCCGATTGTTGAGAGAGATGCTATCCGATATGCGACACTCATCTCGAGGGGGTGGCTTACGACTAGTGGCACCACAGGATGGTGACACTCTAGCATGACCGGATCACATCATATCAGGAGTTTGTTGATCGGTTGGTGGAGCGGTTTGACAGGAAGGATCCAGAATCCTACTTCAGAGACTTGGCTCAGTTGAGACAGAGTGGCAGTTTGGAGTCGTATATTGGTGACTTTCAGAAGTTATCAGTTATGGTTCCGAATATTTCAGAGAGGCGACTGGTAGTGCTTTTCATGGAGGGTTTGACAGAGCCATTGAGAGGTTGGATCAAAGCCTTTGATCCTCCTTCGTTACAGGAAGCGATGAAGAAAGCACGTAGTATGGAGTTGGCAGCACCATCCAGTAGATTCAACTCCAGAAACAATTCATCTTTCAGGGACAATAAGGGTTTTAACAGAAACAGAGAGAAGTCTGATTTTAACAAAGAGAAATCAGATTTCAAGAATGATTCAAAGGGTAAATCAACAGCACCACCTTTGGATCGAGAGGCCCTTAACGATCTACGCAGGAAGAAGCTTTGCTTCTACTGCAAAGGTCCCTATGACGCCAATCACGATTGTCCTTTGAGGCCTAAGGGCAAGGCAAATCGAGTGATGTGGGCGTATTATGAGGATTCAGAGTCAGAGAATTCCGAACAGCAGGAGAGTTCTGAGGAGTTAGAGCCTAAGGTAGAAATAGAGTCAGAGCTTCAGATACAGGAGGCACGCCTATCTAGCATTTAGCAGGAGGGCTCATTCAGGATTCGTGGAGTGTTGGCAGGACAGAGGGTCATTACCCTTCTTGATACAGGAGCCACACACAATTTCATAGATGCTAGATTTGTTGAGAAATGCAGACTCATCACTGAGGAGTTCGAGGGCATTAGGGTTAAGGTGGCCAACGGATACACTTTGAGGTGTGAACGCATGATTAAGGATCTCCCTTTACGCTTGAACAATTATGAGTTCAAGGCTGATTACTACGTAGTTAACATGGGAGACATTGATTTGGTCTTGGGCATGAAGTGGCTTCATTCACTTGAGGAAGTCACTCTTCGTCTCAAGGACATGGAGATCCGTTTTGATGTTGACGGGAAGACACATATTCTAAAAGCAATTTGGGATAGCAACATCAAAACAATTTCTTTTCGTCGGATGGAGAGGCTCATGCGTCACGACATGGTAGAGTGGGCTGTCGAGTGCACATTAGCACCTATATAGGAGGGATAGCAGAAGACTGAGTATCATCCGGACATTCAGCAATTGAGAGTCAAGCATGATAAGGTATTTAGTGATATTCCACCAGGGAGACCTCCAGATAGGGGCATAGAGCACATTATAGAGCTCGAGGAGGGCGCTAAGCCCGTTATGATAACTCCTTACAGGCATCCTAAGAGGTTGAAGGATGAGATAGAAAAGATAATAAAGGAGTTACTTGCTATGGGTCACATTCGACCTAGCAAATCGCCATTTGCTTCTTCAATTGTTTTGGTAAAGAAGAAGGATGGAACATTACGCATGTGCATTGACTACAGAGTCCTAAATAAGAGGACGATCAAAAACAGGTATCCAATACCTCGTATAGACGAGCTTATTGATGAGCTCCATGGTGCATGCTACTTTACTAAAATTGACTTACGGTCAGGGTATAATCAGATCAGGGTCCGTGAGCAGGACATAGAGAAGACTGCCTTCCGATGTCATTGTGGGCACTTTGAGTTTGTAGTGATGCCATTTGGGCTCACTAATGCGCCAGCTACATTTCAGTCCACGATGAACAGAGTTTTTCATTCACTGCTGAGGAGATTCGTATTGGTCTTCTTCGATGATATCCTTATATACAGCAGGACTTGGCAGGAGCATCTGGCTCACCTAGAGACCGTATTGAGTATTCTGGAGAGGGAGTCCTTGTACGCCAAGGAATCCAAATGTGATTTGGGAATGACTGAATTGTTATACTTAGGTCATATCATAAGTGCAGGAGGAGTGCAGATGGATCCTGAAAAGATCCGCGCTATTATTGACTGGCCTACACCGGCAAACCTGACACAGTTGAGAGGGTTTCTAGGTTTGTGTGGGTTCTACCGCAGATTCGTGAATGGTTATTCACGACATGCAACCCCTATGACAGATTTACTGAAGAAGGGTGCTTTTATTTGGACTCCTGAGGTACAGGAGTGTTTTATGAGATTTCAGGAGTTGATGACTACATGCCCTGTTTTGGCACTACCAGACTTTTCGAAGCCTTTTGAGCTTCAGTGCGATGCATCAGGTGAGGGCATTGGGGCGGTGCTTATGCAGGACAAGCACCCGATTGTGTATGAGAGCCGAAAACTCAGAGGGCCAGAGAGACTTTATAGCATATATGATAAGGAGATGCTCGCTATCATGCATGCCTTAGCAAAATTTAGGCAGTATCTTGTTGGCAGCAAATTTTGCATCAAAACTGACCATAACAGTTTGAGACACTTCTTGGGGCAGCGAGATCTCAATGATCGTCAGCAGAAGTGGGTCAGTAAATTGTAGGCATATGACTTTGATATTTCGTATATCAAAGGTACACAGAACGTAGTAGCTAATGCTCTTTCACGCAGGCCATATTTGAGCTCTATGGTTCACATTTCAGAGGATTGGAGGCATATGATTGTGGCAGAGTATGCCAAGGATACTTGGGCCTCCAGCATTGTTGAGGGATCGACGATTGATACCAGGTACACACTTGTGAATGACTTGATTATTTACAAGAACAGGATATATTTGATCTCAGGTTCAGAGGTGAAGAACATTGTCATGCGAGCCTTTCATGACGTGCCTACAGCAAGACATCTCGGGTATTTCAAAACCTATAGACAGATACGGGAGAGATTCACATGGAAAGGACTTAAGGCAGATGTTCTTCAATACGTGCGTGAGTGCCTTGTTTGTCAGCAGAACAAGTAGGAGAACACGTACCCGGCAGGTTTATTGCAGCCACTTCCAATTCCTGACAGGAAGTGGGAATGCCTGTCGATGGACTTCATTACGGGCTTGCCTAAAGCCCAGGGACGAGATTGCATATATGTAGTTGTGGATCGGCTAACGAAGTGTGTCCACTTTTTTCCAATTACCACTACCTACACAGCTACACAGGTAGCAGAGGTCTTCTTTCGTGAGGTATTCAGACTACATGGATTGCCTCGGAGCATCGTGAGCGACAGAGATAGTCGGTTCTTGAGTCACTTCTGGCAGGAGGTATTCAGACTTTGTGGAACCGAGCTTACATCGAGCACTAGTTACCACCCTCAGACAGATGGGCAGACAGAGATAGTGAATAAGTGGGTGGAAGGATACCTTAGAAATTATATTGCGGGGCAGCAGAAGGCACGGGTCAAATGGATTCATTTGTGTGAGTATTGTTACAACACGACATTCCATATGACCATTCAGATGTCACCTTTCATGGCGTTGTACGGTTATGAGGCGCCGAGATTTCTGGATTTGCTACTGAGTGACAGTAGAGTGCCGAGTGCTGGAGACTTATTGCTGGAGAGTCAAGATACTATGAAGGCTCTCAAGGAGAATATCGCCAAGGCACAGAATCAGCAAAAGCAGTACGCAGATCAGAAGAGGACGGAGAGGCATTTTGAGGTGGGTGACATGGTTTACCTCATGCAACAGCCCTATCGTCAGTCCACTCTTAGGAAGAGTGAGTCAGAGAAGCTTAAGCCACGATATTACGGTCCTTTCAGGATCCTGAGGCGAGTTGGAGAGGTGGCTTATGAGCTTGAGCTTCCGGCAGAGAGTAGGGTACATAATGTTTTTCATGTATCACGCCTCAAGAAAGCGTTGGGACATCGTGTGGTACCATCTGCAGTTCTACCTCCCTTAGATGATGAGGGAAAGTTGATTTTAGTACCTGAGTCCATCCTGGAGTACAGGGATAGACAGTTGCGTAGGAGGACTATCAGGGAATATCTAGTGAAATGGAGAGATTTGCTTGTTGAGGATGCTACATGGGAGAGCGAGGATATTCTGCAGCATCCGGAGTTGAGATTGCTTGAGGACAAACAATTTCAGGAGGGGCGGATTGTCATGTCCCCTTCTAGTTGACATCTCTCAGAGCACAGGATTAGCCTATTTATGCGACCCTCGTAGGCTGATAGTTTGGATAGAGGGTCTTGATGGAGCTTGGCTCAGCTTCAGTTGTCAATATTTTATCAGTTGGCTTTCGTTCGGGCTCATTCGGACACTTCTAGCCTGAGTTGCTATTTTTAGCAGTATCTGGCACTTAGCATGGGACCCCTGCTATTTTTAGCAGTATGGATTGATTACGTGCAGAATCACTTCCTTAGTCGACAGCTTCAGACGGCTCGTGCATCGGGTGAATATTTAGAGAGATATTAATATTTAATTGAAATAATTAAATATTAATTAATTGGAGCATATAATATAAAGTTGTGATATTTTAATATTATGACTTAAGTGATTTAAGCTGAGGGGTCGCCCATCATGGAAGGGGGCCATTTGTGATATTAAATTATAATGAAAAATTTGGTCAGAGACTATTGAATTAATTAAACAAGAGAAGTCGAATTTTTAATGATTCCCTATTTTTAAGGAATTCGCCCTTTTCATGAGTATAAGGCATTTGCTTGAAAATTCGAGCCATTTATGTCATTGTTTATTGAAAATTGATCAAGTTTCGTCAAGAGCACGGAAGCCAAGGGTTTCAGTCTCAAAGCATTGGGGAACGAGCCATCTCCAGTGAAAGCGATTCAGAGGGTGTGAAATATCATCCGATTTATTGCCAGGCAGAGGAATTTCTTCATCCAGAAGAAATTACAGAGCATTCAGAGATCTTTTACCTTCAGAGTTTTTATTAGGTTTTCATCCAGTAGTCATTCTTCATCAAGGCGCATATTATATTGGAGTCTGGACTTTGTTTCCGAGAGGCCGTACCATTGTACTTGCTGCTGTGACAGGGCCGTACCTTTGCTGCAGGCCGTACTCACATCTTGTGCAAAACGCCTTTCACTCTGGTTCTCTATCTTCATTCTGGGAGGCGCCTCAGTGTTTGGATCATTCTGCAAGCATTAGACAGAGGGGAACAGTTCATTTATTGCAGCCGTACCAGATCTGGTTATTTCCAGTTTGCTGCTAATACCAGGTTCTTTAATAAAAATCATTGCTTTTTTAGATTACAAGTCATTGGATCTTTATTGTAATCGTCTCAGAAGATTAATTAATAGACTGGCATCCGTATTTGCATTAGATACTATTGTTTCCAAAGTTGATTAATTTTTATAGAATTTATTTTCTATTTCTTGCAAAATCGCATTATTGCATTTATGCTCAAAAACCACAAAACAGTAAAAAAAAACCAAAAACCTTCAAAAACCATAAAAACAATCAGATTCAGAGAAAACGGGGAAACAAGGGTTTCTACATTTTATGATAGGAGATTCATCAAATTCTACATCTCTACTAATGCCAATTTTATTGGCAGTAGGATACCACAATTTGTATCCCTTAACTCCATCACTATACTCCTTTGATTTGGTGTCCAATTATGCAAATCTTTAGAAATAAGAGCATATACACCACAACTATTTTTTTTTATAGATTTGAGTAATCACAAGAATGACTTGTCCATACCTCTTTAGGAATCTTATAGTTTATTGCGACTGATGGTGACCAATTTACCAAATAGTAAGTTGTAATGGTTGCTTCTTTCCTCAACTCTTTTTGCAACTTGGCATTATTGAGCATGCTCCTTGCTCTCGCTAGAAGAGTCATGTTCATGTGTTCAACAACACCATTTTGTTGAAAAGTGTAAAATATGGTTTTATGTCTTTTGATTCCAACTTCTTTGCTATAGTTTTTAAATTCCAAAGATGTGAATTCACCCCCATTATATGTTCTTAAACATTTGATTGACTTGCCAATGCTCTTTTCAACCAAGGTTCCAAATTGCTTAAAAATGCTAAACACATGAACTTTACTTTTAAGAATATAGACCCACACCTTTCTAGAGTAATCATCTATAAATGTGACAAAGTATGATGATCCTCCAAAAGAAACTGTAGGGGATGGTCCCCAAATATCCAAATGAATATAATCTAGAATAACCTTTCTTGTATGACTACTTGTTTTAAACTTTTGTCTACATTGCTTCCCAAAGACACAATACTTGCAGAAATTCAAATTAAGATATTTTAAATTTAGAAGTAACTTATGGTTACCAGTACCTTTATCCCTTTTTTCACTCATACGGCCCAATTGTTGATGTCTTAAATGAGTAGATTCATTTACTTTCTCAGATACCACCAATGTTCCACGTATTTCAATACTCCCTTCTAGCTTGTAAAGGTTTCCAAATTTTTTAGGCTTCATGATTACCAAAATGCCCTTGGACACCTTCAACACTCCACCTTGACTTGTAAATTTCTAACCTCTAAAATCCAAAACTCCCAAGGAAATTAAATTATTTTTGAGTTTTGGTACATGTCTTACCTCTATCAATGTCCTTACAATACCATCAAACATTTTATTCTTAATGCTCCCAATCCCAACAATCTTACAAGAAACATTATTTCCCATAAGAACAACGCTACCATCAATAGTTTGGTAAGAAGAAAACCAAATCCTATGTGGGCGCATGTGATTTGAAGCACCAAAATCTAAAAACCATTCCTCATGATATTGTGAATTGTTACAAATAGATAGTACTTCATCAACCATACCTGAACTTGTCTCAGTTGGATTAGGTTCCTTTGTGGAGTCATCCTTGGCTTCCTTCCTCTTCCAAAAATCTTTCTCTAGATGCCTTGATTTGTTATAGTACCAACATTTTATTTTACTCTTTCTTCCTTTTGACTTGGATGTGGATGTACCTCTCGAATCCTCCCCTTTTGTTGTGGATTGACCCCTAGCCACCATTGCTTTTGATGTGGAGGTTTCTATACTGGATTTCCTTTGCACATCTTTAGACAATAAGGCTCCCACAACAAAATCAATGTCAAGAGTGTCTGTTGTGCTAAAGCTAATGGAATTGACCAAGTGGTTCTAGGATTTAGACAATGAACACAATAATGTGACTGGGTAAGTGCAAGAAGTTGAGTCCACAAAACGTGGAAGTTTTTGCCTTAGCCAAAAAAACGAAATCGGCATTGCAAAAACGGGATCTCGTTTAGGTTCGGGATCCCCAGCCTAAAATTAAAAAACGGGATCCCGTTTTGGAAATTTTCCGTTTCTGGAAACTATCCATTTTTGAAAAATTTCCAAAATGGATTTTTTTCCATTTTTAGCAATTTTCAAAACGGGATCCCGTTTTGTAAAAGCATAAAAAATGATTTTTTAATAAATTGTTAAAATTTCAAAGTGGTTTTGCTTTGTGGTCAGGTTTTTGCCTTGGATTTTGGTTTGAGAAAAGCATTGGGAGTCCAAACCTAGGCCTTCAACCTGGTTTGACCTGCAAGTTGAAGGTTCTAACAATGTTAGAGAAAAATACCGAGTTTGGACATATGGTTGACGACTTTTTTGTAGAATTTTTTGATGAAATTAAAACCCATTTTAGATGAGACAATGTAGATTCCAAATATGTAATTTTTTTTACAATTGGATTATTTTTTCTATTTTTCAATTAATTTTTGATGAAATTGGTCCATAAGTTTGAAATATCAGAGTTTTTTACTATTTTAATAACTTTTGATCAACATAACATTTTGACAAACAGATTGCACAAGGACAAACTTCAGACAATTCTTTTCAATTTTAAAAAACAAATTTGCAAAAAATGATAACTTTAGGTCATCTTATGTGTGTCGTACACGACAATTTTTCTAAATGACAAATATGCTTGATAAAAAGTTAGCAAAAAACAATATTCAATAAAAAATTACAAAAAAATATCCAGGACAAGCTTCAGTGAGTCACAAATCTTTTCCCAAAAGGATTTAGAAAAATATAATGATTTAAGTCAAAATATGGATGTCGTACACGTGCATGGTATGGTAAAAGAAACGATTTTTAAATAGTGGTTTTTACAAAAGCCTATTGAAACTCAATTTGTACAATATGGGTATTGAAATAATTTACATATTTGGAAACTAGACTCCGAATACTACATTTTATGATTAGTGACTTGTTTGAAGATTTCATCTCTAAGTGCTTCAAATTTTAAGGTCAAATGTGTCAAACTCTGAAAATCAGGGAAAACACTCACTTTTCGGCGAAAAAGTGGACTCAACTTCTTGCCAACACCCGACTGTTTTGTCTTCATCTTCAATTTTTACACCCATACTATTTAATTGGCACCTAAAAGTATTGAAATCATTTTAATGATCAACAATTTTGGTACCTTCTTTCATTCACAAACTATACAACTACCTTTTCAAGTAGATTTGGTTTGTCTAGGATTTTGTCATGTAAATACTCTCCTTTATGCTCCATAAGGCTACTGTTATTTCCTCTCCAACAATATTGAAAAGAACATTGTCTACTAGGCACAACTAAATTGTGCTAAGAGCTCTTGTATCCAAATCTTCCTAGTCCTCATTAATCATATGCACATGTTTCTTTGACTTGCCTACCAAAGTCTTGTGTAGTTCTTGTTGCACAAACAAATTTTGCATCTTGAGTTTCCACAACTCAAAGTTATTCTTCCTATTGAACTTCTCCACCTTGATCTTTGCATTCAAAGCCTTCACCATTTGATGCTTCAAAACAAACACCAAATCCTAACACAATCGTTGCAAAAATAATTGCTCTAATACCACTTGTTGAAAAAATGTGAGCCCATAGAATCATATATAATTTGTAGCACAAACTAGTTGTGAAGAAATAAAAGAAAAGATAAAATGGTATAGCAGAATAATATTCAACAAGACATGGATTAATGTAGTAAAACCTTGACAATATGCCAAGGAAACATCCATGGTACAAAGTATCATATTCTTATTGCTTAGAGAAAAAATTGGAATCTTCACACAACTGCTATTACAAACTAATTTTCCTTCCAAAGGCTACAAAGATATATATAATATCTTCCACAAAATAGCCACTATCAAACTTAGGAAAAACTAGATTTTTCTCTTAAGAAAATTGTAGATGATCTCTTATGGAAAAAAATATTTTTAAAGATAAGATAAGATTAGATTTTTTCTTTATTGTTGTCACAATCCAACATCATCTTTAGACATGCTGTCATTTATACTATCCAAGAGATCCAGGTTTATAGGGTGCTCCCTAATTTTTTTGGGTTATATCTTTGAGCTGCTCATGTATTTATTTAACTTTCATGACATTGTTAATTTTTTTTTTTTAATCTATTCAAGATATATTCAAAAACTGTTCTATCATTTGTTTTAGACATAAACTGGTCAGCTCGGACTTGATAAATGTTGCGTTCTTAACCAAAATCCTGCTGTAGTTTCTATCAATTCTACAAATACTTGGAATCTAAACTGAACAAAAATATGACTATGAAAGTGCTGGAAACTATTCTTAAATTTGAAGATAGAATAAAACAAATTAATATCATTAGATGACTGTGTCATAATTAAATGACATGAGCCAACATTAAATGACCTAGGAAACACGCATTAAATTCCAAAAGATAAGATAAGATCTAGTGACAACTAACACTAACTAGAAAGATTCCCTCCTAGGACCTAAGTGGACTTAACATGTAAATAGGACCTATATAGGTAAAACACCTATTTATACCAACATTGGTAACCATAAATCTTTGTTATCTTTATTTTTTATATTCAACACAAATGGACCAATAATTGAACACAAAAAAAATATTTATTGTTATAGAAAAAATACATAATTATTTAAAATATAAATTATATCAAACAAAAATGGACCAATAGTTGAACACTAAATCTTTTTGAAAATCCTAAAAATTTAATGGGAAAATACATGGTATTTATTGTGCTCACCTTTTATATTTGTGACAAGACAAACTATTAATATGGAATACTCCAATGCCTGTACATTTGTATCCAAATAGTTGTACACATAAGAACAATATTTTTTATGATGATAACACTACTTTTTAAAATAAGTGTCTTATTTTATTAAATGAGTATTTTATTTTATAAATGACACACTTTCAGTGGATATTTATGATATTTTATTCAAGGCAAAAAAATTTATTTCACTTCTTCATGAACGTATTGATGTTTTGTAAATATAACATTCATAAGTTCTCATGTGTTCAAGTATAGGTTTATTTTGACCAACATTTGGTTATTTTTCTATTTACATGTGGACTATTTATTTACAATATATAGTATAAATATGTAGTAAGGCTAAGTATTATAAGCACAAGTTCTATGACAATAATTGGACCTTGCACAAGTACTGGCCCGTCTCCCCTAATATGATTTCTTGAAAAAGTTTTACCATTTTCGCAACTTTCATGTCATTCGAAAAAATAATTAAAAAAAAATGGTAATAGTATTGATAAATGATACATTTGCAAAGTCCAATAGGCGCCTATTAGATAATAAAGTAAACCTAGTACACATCCCTTTCAACATTATTATTATTTGTGACTCCACAACCCTTTGCTAACATAGTAGGTGATTATTGTTGGGAAAATGTGTCTCAACCTTGCAATTACATAAGGTGCTATTGCAATTATTATAAATCTTGACCGTTAATCATAAGGTCTCATATCTTACGATCGATATTTTGTTGGCTTGACTTACCCTAGAAGGCAACCTTATTTTTTGAGGGCATTGTATTATGGCTGTGTAATGTGATGTATTCTGAGAGTCTAATAGCAATCGTGTTGCCTCTAGATCTCTGGTTGGTGATACTCCTGTGAGAAGCTTGCTTTGCAAGTATATTATAATCTTTGTGATTTTTGAATAATATATTGGGTGGCTTTTGGAGTGTGGTGTTTTTCTCTCAAAAGGGGTTTCCCCACATAAATCACTATGTTGTGCTATACATGATATTTATGTTTAAGTTTCTGTAACTGTTTAAGATCTGTAAAGTTTTTCATTATCCTCCTCTCAAGATAACTATAGGAAGTTTTTCTGCTACCTTAGCTTCCTTACAATTATATTATTCAATAAACCGTAATTCTCGTTGGTAAAGTTCTAGGTCTCTTCTTGCTAAAGTTTAAAGCCATTAAAATGGACTCTTACTTCGAAAGTACCTTTTTATTAATAATAATGATTCTTTGAGTTAGCATACATAGTACCTATGCCTGTGGGGACTCAAACCACCGACTACCCGCAATAGAATTAAGCATCCTCTAAGGCATATCCAATGTAGACAATTTATTTTCCAATGGTGTGCACACATGTGGAACTCAACACAGTAGTCCACATCCTACCTCTAGATCATATTTTTCTTTTCGTACCTACCTAATTTTTTTACCCATAAGATTGGCACTGGCTATCCAACCATCAGGATGCATCATGTGCATCCGATGGTCATACACTGTCCAACATAGATTTGTACGAGTTTGTCAGGCAATAGCTATCCAACCATCAGAATACACCATAAGCATCGATGGCATGGATGGTCAATATGCCTATGTTTGTTAGAATCCCCTGTGTTTGTTAGGAATGTCTATGTTTGTTAGACACTTTGTTGTAGATAGTTTTCTCATGCTAGGAGTAACACCGTTTTGGCAGTTTAAACCTCCTTTCCTCTACCTTAACTTGAATGCCTTCAATACACCAATGATCAATTTTTTTTAATATTATCTTTTAAAATGCTATATGAAATCTAAGATAATTTCCCTCTTCATAGAGTCAATATAAATATAATATAGATCTATATTTTCATAAAAATTATTAAAGAAGAATATATATATATATATATATATATAAAATATAATATATAAATTAATTTTATATATTATAATAATAAATTTATATTATTATATTATTCTTATCTTATTATATGATATATAATATATTACATTATTTAAATATACTCTATTATATTATTTATTATATTTTATCATATATAAGAAAATATATTTAAAATACTATATTATATATAATATTGTAACATAATAAATTATATATATTATATATTATATTATATTTATATCTTACTATATATTATATTGTATAATTTATGGTATAGTATATTTAATATATAATATAGTATAATATAAATATATCCTAATATGATATAATATGCCAATAGTGGCATGATGAGATGGTTATGTTTGTGTGGTTGTTATTCTTGTCATCAAAGTTCAAACCCTATCAAGGTGTAATTGTTAGTGACGTAATTGTAATTGTTACATAGATTTCCAATAGAAATCTGTTCCAAAATAGCTGCAATGATGACACTATATTTCTGTTTACAAATAAGAATGAACACACCCAAGAAATATAGCACGAAATGGAAATAACCAGGTCTGATATACAAAACAGTAAACTGAACATTTAGACCAGCAAGCTAGGAGATCACTAAAATGCTCATATCTCCTTCGATTCTCAACCAAATGACACCAAATCAATTGCAAATGAAAGCTAGATGAAAGGCGACCAAGAACAAGTCATTAAACAACTTCAATACCCTTCGAATTATTAAGCACACATCCCAAGAAGAAATATGGAAACGATAAACCCTCTTGGACAAGGTGACCTGCTCTAGAAAATTGTAGACATCAAAATAAAATCTGAAAATGCACAGGAATGATCGCCTATAGCATAGGAAATGATTGAGAAAATACCCATATGCAAATTAAAATCACTTCAAAAGCTGTAAATGAAAACTCGTTTCAGCCATGCTTGAACCAACAAGTACAAACCGGAAATTATTACCAAAATCTTCCAAGGATGAAGCTCAATATGCACTTCTGAATGAAGCACACTCCCAATTGACCATCTAGGGGACCATAGTTTCAGGCCCGAAGAATGGAGTAAATTTGCTAAGCTTTCCCTTAGCCGGATTCTGGATTTCAAACCAGCAGCATAACTTTACAATATTTTCCAAAGATAATGAATGAGAGAGCAAAGACCTTCTTTTATAAGTTTTGAGGTAACCCTTCAGCTTCTCCATAAAAAACTCCCTTTCTTGCTCTTGAACATATTTTAATTTTAAAAATATTTCTTCCCTCTTATTTTGGAGTTCAAACCTTAGTGAGTTAATAAACTTTTAATTTAATAATAGCCATCTCCAAAGTGGCGTCCCAACCTTAAAATAATTAACTGACTTTAGAAATATTAAATATTTCTTTCATGAGACCTCCCTTTTATGACCACTTTTAAAAAACAACTTGAAGTTATTATGCTAGGCCAAGGTCATAAAAATATTAAAATCATTTATTCACAAATGCACCTCATAAAGCCAAATTAGGGAAAACTCAACTACTCCCCTCAAAGTGAAAAGTTTACTGTGCTGTTGTTGACTGGAGTCCTGCTAAAAATAAAACTTGCTAAAAATAAAACTTACTAAAAATAGTAAATTCTGAAAAGTTGTTCCGCTCACTTTGCATGTCATACCATTGCGAAGCCCTCAGAAAACCCAGAAAGAATCTGCACTCCAAATCTCAAAACTCCAATGCATTGGCTAAAGCTAAAAAGTTCCAGAAAAGATTGTTTGATGGAGATGCATGCCACACCATTCCAAAGCTCTCCAAAAATCCAAAAAACATCGCTAGACATGCATTAGAAACTCATACATGCAAACCCTCAAAACTGCTCCAGAATCCCAATAGCATAGGAAACCCTAATTTTACCTCTGACAAGCCTATGAGCTTTTGGAAATAGGCTATTAGGCATTGAAGGGCGAGTGGCAAAAATGGGGACATTACAGGAATAGGCTGACCTCTAGACGACCAAAAAAAGTAGTGGCCGTGCATAGTGCTTTTTGACTCCAAGATTGTTAGACTCCAGAGTATTGATAGACTCCAGCATTACGGTGGGATATTGATCCAGAGGACGCCGCCCAAATTGATGACGAGGAGACACATGAGGGATTGGTTGGAGTTCCATCAGATGAGTCAGCCTCTCATACTCATAGTGGCAGTGACTCAGACTTTGAGTTTGATTTTGATGCAATGTTAGCAAATGCCAATTAGCGGCAGCCATCATACTTTCTATTACTACGATTTTGACATTTGTGACTTTGTTATTTTGACATTTGTAGTGCAAAATTGTAGCCTTTGGGCATTTTATTTTTAAAATTTTATATCATATGCACATTGACTGTTTGACATGAATTATGGAAGCAATTAAGTAGCTGTAGTACTATTAATTTGTTCGACTCTCATCACTCATATGAACTCTATTGTTGTGTTTTACTAAGTACTTTTGATTCTATAATGTATATGTCAATATGATTACATTTGCAACTTTATCAATGTTCATTGTCATCATTATTCATATGAATATTTGAAATTTGAAATTTCCATATATATATATATATATATATATATATATATATATACTGTTCCCTTTGCTGTCCTCTGCCGTCCCAAAAAAATCCTATCCCCCTATCCCAAAAACTCGATGGAACATAGAAAATATCACTTTACACAATTGCATGTTTTAAAATAAAAATTACATGAAAATGAAAAATCGTGTCGAATAAAGGTCATTGCAAGATGAAGCTTATTTCTGGTAGAGTAATTAATAACTTGTTTCATAATTATCCAAAGGTGAAATATAGCTTCATCCTAAATAAAGTGGCTTAACACTAAATAAAGTTGATTCTGATAAGTAGGAGGTATTTTCCACAGCGTGTCAAATTATGATATTGCTATCAAGATTCAACCGTGTAGTTTTCAAGTCAAACTCATTGACCCATGTTTCATGAGTAGTGGTTAACACTTGCTGAAGGTTTTGCAAATGGGGTTGCAAGCTAAGTGGACTTAACCTTGGGGAAAACTCTGTGGTTAAGCACGCTTGAGCTGGAGTAATACTGGGATGGGTGACCTCCCGGGACAGCCCAGTGCTTCACCTCTGTGAGCATCACCTAGATGCGATGAGTGCTAAGTGGACCATTCATTATCATGAGAGATGGGTTCTTGTGAACCACTACTCATGAAACATGGGTCAATGAGTTTGACTCGAAAACTACACGGTTGAATCTTGATAGCAATATCATACTAAAGTTGATTCTATTTATAGACAGTCACAAAATAGCAATATGTACACTTTCTGAAAATAGCAATCACTGAGAGGAATGTGCTGGCTGCTTCAATGGTAAGGTGCTCTCTTGTTGGTCTCTTTCTTTTATCAAGCTGAACTATTTGAATACTTTGATTGCATCTTTCACCTCATTTGGCTTAGTAAAATGACACTGAAGAGCCTTGATATGTGGATGTCAAGCACTTAGTCATTCTCAAAAATCAGTCTCTCACACCTCTGTTGACCTTACTCAACAATTTGATTATGTCACCAAGGAGATCGTGAAATTTATCTTTTGCGAAAGGTTTCTGCAACGATTCTTTTTTTGACCAATGGTGAAAGAACTTGCTTCAAACATGCTTCTTTGTTTGAATTCCATTGTTCTTGGTATTTGGCCACAGTAACCCTAACCACGACATCTAAGACAGGAAAACCCAATAAATCATCAAAAGCTTCCGGAATGAACCTAGCCAGTATTTTCCCATCCAACTTCCTAATTACTCTAGTATCCGAGATATAAAATCTAACGACCATAAGAACAAGTTTAGGAGACTGTAACAGATAAGAGAAACTGCAACTTCCAAAATCCTCCATGAACAAAACTCTTGAGCTAATTTATCCCCTCTTGGAATTTTACTATCAGATGTTTGATTTAAAAATCCCCCGCCTTATCTCTAAACCTCAAATATTTTTGAAGTCAGAAATAAAAATTTGAGGGAAAAACACCACAATATTGATACTTTAACTCGGTAGGCATGGGTTATGTCACTTTGTTAGTCATTTGTAATAATTACCTTTACGTTGACTTTTGATATATTTTCAAGCCAAAACTCCTCCAGCTTACGAACTAGGGTTTTAAGACTGAAAAACTCTCAAATAGAAATTGGAACCAGGTAAAAATACTTAGTACTGTGAAGGAGCAAGAAATCAGGAAGTGGAAAGAATCTGCCCTCAATTTGACAAAACTCTCCTTTACCCCATATTGGGTTTGAAAAAACAGCAATAAATCTCCTTCAGTTTCCTTCCAATGGAGTGTCTTATTCACTGAACAATCAAAAATACCTTTTAAAATTCCTGCTCTAAATGGTAACAATGTCTGGAAGAACTTTTATCTCCTCTTCGCTGAGTGCTGTTCGGAATGAGGAAATATTTTTTTTGTTTTAAGTGTTGAGGCCTAATAACTTTTTGACACACGTGGCCACCAAGCGCACTGGCTTGGCAAATATACCAAGCTGGCCATTGGCCCACCCGGTGGCTTGGTGCACCACACACCTATTGCGTCGAAGCCATTGCCTTATTTTTTAAAAACTTTTATTACTCTTAAAACTGGATTATTGGTGATTTTAAGCCAATTTGACTTGTCTATGTGCCAGTTTAAGTGAACCGGTTTTTTAAGGACTTGGCATTTTCATTTAAAAAAAATAAAAAATGTCAGTTAAGTCATTTTGAGGACAATTTTAGCATTTTTGATGTTTTATCAAAATTGCGTTTGTATGTGCTTTTATTTAAATGATCATTTATCTTTTATTTTTCAACTTCATTTTGCTCTTTTACTTGATGCATTGATAGATCATTTTGACACTTTGAACATAGAAATTCTTTTCAAAATCTGATCATATTAGTAGATTTGGAACGAAAAACACATATTGTGAATTTTCATCGAAATGAAACAAACTTAATATTTTGCTGCATTGAAGAAGATTTGGAGATTTTCATATGATTCAACTATTAAAAACTTTAAATTTCTCTGTTTTTTTTTTCCTTTATGCTCAATTTATACTTGCATTTTAATAATGATGAAAAAATTTCACTACATTTATTTGACTTAAAACACCTCTGAATCACAAAAATAAGGTCAATAATATCCCAAAATACTAAAAGATTAAATAATACAACAATAAGAATAAATAAAATCATTTCAACAGAGGTACAACAAAGTCTAACAGAGGTACAACAAAGTCTTATGAGTTTCCACATGCCACCTATCATCCACACTCCAATCATTTGCTTAACTAAAAGATTAAGAAGATAGTCTAAGTATATTGTCTTTGTTAACTTATTATTTTCTTAGTCTATTGTAATAACTAATATGCAATGTAACCTTGATATTTTTTATTGATGTATATACTAATCACACTTTATGCTTAGTAGAAGATGAATTTTATTCAATTGGATTGTCTACCATAACTTGTAAGCCACATGTATACTATAAAATCTTTCTTTGATTTTTGAAGGAGCACTAATTTGCTATTGTTTGTGCAGGAACAACTCAAGAATCAAGCTTAAATTTGAATGACTAAAGCATAATCTCAAGTATTTATTAAGTTATGATCAATATCAACTTAATTTGCAACTTTTTGTGACTTTGCTTAATTAATTTGTAGATCTAATTGCTAGCTACTTATATTATTAGTAAGAGTTATGTGTAATATATGGCCTATTCCACTCAAAAGTGGACTCGATGTTACAACTTATAACCTCGTCAAATATGTATATCTATTTTGGATTGACAATCTTATATGTTTAATATAATCATTTAAGTTTTAGTAAAATACATAACAGTTTTAGATACAATTATCATTTTGAGAATGTTAATAAACTTGATTTGCCTCTTATCATACATTTGATCAAATACATCTAATGTTTCTTGTTGACTCTATATATTACTATTATTGAGCATGAATGGACAATAGATCCTCTATAACAATAATGACTTTTTTAATCAATTTCATTATTTTTTAAGTACTATTTTAATTAACCAAGCAACTTCTTTCTATTTAGAAGTGTTAGTTTCCTAACTTAATCAAATAATAGCAATGGTAATATCTCTGTGCCACAATCTTGCATTCTTACTCTAAATAGGGTAGGCTCCTAATATCACGACATATACCTAGACCCAGACTTGTTCTCCAAGGGTTCATTAAAAATGGCCCCACCTACATATCCTCTTTTTAAAAATCAATTTTTTTATAGTTCGCATCAAATATGAGTAGAAGACTTCATCTTTGAAACTAGGATTGACATAAGATTAGATAGTTATCATATATGCTGGCATTAATTTATGTAGCATTTCTCATTGTCACCCAATTACCAACAATTAATAACATTACCAAAATTAATTTAAGCACAGTAGTGGACATAGGCCTCCACGCTGGAAAACCTTACCAGCCTAAAACGCTCGAAAATGGAAGCAATAAACACGGCCAAAGGTGGCCACTTTTTTTTTTTTCACTCCAACGGGCTTCTACCCTTCTTTGGATGGTGACCAGACTAAAATAAGAATCCATTGCTTTGCCCCATTGTAATATGGCTGCATCTTTGCTGGCTCTGCTAAATTACCTAAAAGGGCCATGAAATTCTGACCTCAGTTTTATTTTTTCTTCTTCTACCACCTTCACTTCCACTCACTTTCTGAAATCTCCCCACTCCTATCGCATCTTCTTCCCTTCTTAACCATGACCTGACCCTTATGCATTACCCCTGTTATGTCCATTGCACTCTCAGACTTCCTTTATATTAAAAGATCTCTTTGAATTTATTTTTATTTTAGCTCATGCAATGGTGGTAGGTTAGACTAGCTTTTATTATTAATTACATATTTGCATTACACTTCAAAAGAAATATTTTATATTTGTTAAAACATGTTATTTAAAATTTAGATTATTATTGTATATTGATTATTATATAGTAAAATATTTTTGTGAGATGGGTTTTGGTTAAAATTAAATAAAAAGGTGATATCATTTACGTCTTTATTCTAATATCAACATTAGACTTGAAGTAGGTATTGGTATAGTTCCCCAATCAAACTACATAATTGCATCACTATGTATTATACTATTGACAAATCAAGTAATGCACTAACCATGACAAGTTAAAAATAGGCTCCATAAAGAAATGTGGCATGTTCATGTGGTCAAAATTGCAACAATGATATGTGATTGTGTAGATTATTACTTTAGCATCTAATTCACACCAATATTATGCTGAATTATAGGGCATAACAAATTATTTAGTGCTGAAACAATTGTATTTTATGCACTTTATATACAAAATGAATGTGCCTTCCAACAAAATCATGCTAAACAAAAAGGAAAAATAAAGCATTCAAGAGTGGAAATGTAACTATTAAAATACATCCGCAATACAATAAAGTTACCTTGAATAAGCATGCTATCTAAAAATTTCTATTAAAATTGTGTCATCATTATTTAGATAATAAACAACATTTTACAAACATTTGATTTACTCCTTACCTTGAAATCTCCAACCTTAAATACATATGCAAAAAACAAGAACTACAAAACTCTCATTTGCCTTCCCAAACCACCCAAACCATCCAAGTCAATATTCATGGATGTTTGATGTTTTTGATATTGATAAAAAACAAGTTTTGAAATGATTCATACCCTTGTATATTGAAGTAGTCCATAGGAAAACAAGATGAGTACCATGGGATATGAAAAACAATATAGGATAGAAGAGTCCAATACAAAAAAAAGTTCACGAGTAGTGACAAAAAAATAACACAAAAATAGCCTCCCAGTTGGGAGTAGGACATGACTACAGCCAAGTTGCCAACCACAAACTAGCACAACATGAAATGAAATAGAACTGAGAGTTACAACTTGCATGATGCTAGACCCAACCCTATTCAATCTCACACCCTTCACTCTAGTATATGAGATTGGGAGACAAATTTGGGAAGACCTTTCTTCTACCTTTAAACAATTATCTAGGATATATTATCATGTGAATCCTTAAATCTAGGGGAAGTAGGTGGATATTCCCCCACAAAGGACTTGACCAATGGTGCAAAAAAATTAGAGGAATGACAAGTTGAAGCCAAACATTGAATAACCCCCTCATGAGAAAACTAAAGTTAAGACAAAGTCGAAAGAAAAATAGATTGAGCAACTGAAGCAAAAGATGGGTGGGACTCAATAATAGGAGTTGATGTAGTAGGAGTGGCACTTGACAAATTTACACTAGTTATTAAAGAACCCCCTCAAAACCCACATGGGGATCAAGAAGAGAAGAACCTCCATTGTCATCTACAAAGGAATCATCATTTCAAGAGTTAGAAGCATGAATAGTCAAGTGATCTTTGTAGGCATTCCTCCACCACGTTTCCACACTCTTATGTTGGGAAAGTGGGCAATCTAAAGCTAAGTGGTTGATGAAAAAACATCAACATTTGAAGGGGGTCCCTCATAGTCAAGTGGTTGAGTCCAAGTCCTATCCCCCACCAAAAATGTTTGGTGTTGCTTTCCTTGAGAACTATTGTTTTATATTTCAGTATTGGGTTGAGGATGACAAATTGATTAGAAAAGGAAGACCATGCATGTATGTCATGCATACGCCAAAGTTGAATAATCATCCTTAGTGGATTTTTTTCTCAATAAATCCATATGTGATAAATTCCTTATAAAATCCAATCTGGTTATGACCTCTTGACAATTAAATTTCGTATGGTAGGTTACCTAGCCAACAATTCCACATGTGTATTTTTTTGGTTGCATTCAATTCCAACACTTTCTCAAACACCAATTGACCTCCTTGGCATAATTGAAGTTCTATCCTTAATGTGTTATACAAAAACAAGCTCACATAATTTGTCTAGACATTGTTCTTTTACCTCTTATTCCTCAAAATTGAACATGTCATTTGTATCCTCGCATTGACCCATTTTGGATCACACTTCTGAAGTTTTTGAGGTTTTGTATTAGACAAAAGCTTAATTATGCAAAAGTTTGAAGGCTTATGCCCTTTGTCTTTTCATCTAAATATTCCTTCACCCTATTCTTTAATGAATACGATCATTTCACTTAACTAGCAATGATCACCTTTTTTTCTTAGACTAGAGAAAGAAGCTATAAATATTGGTAACCAGCCCACTCATTTCAACTAAGATGAAGGATGAAACTTAAGATTAGCTTAACAATCCATGTTAAATTCCTTCAAAATTAATTCATCCTCTACCTAACATCCTTGCCATCTTTTCTCCCTCACAATTTTTCTACGTTTACTTGTGGTGGTCCCTTCTCTCCCCCTTTTCATTCCTTGGCTTACTGTCCTCCCTTTCGTTACCCATGTCTTATATTATTGCCTTCTATTCCAACCTCTCTGTCATTTTTTTTTTCTCTTGGTCTTTTTGAACCGATTTTTTTAATTTAGTAATTGTAGTCCTTATTAATTTCAAATATTACATTTCTTTGTAATTATTTCTCCTATTTTGTTAGCATATTGTATTAGTTTTGAGTTCTATATTTTTTTAAGAATTCAATTAGTTGTATTTTTTAAAATGAGAAATTTTATATTCGTATAATTATTAAATTTTATCCTTTTCTCTAAAGGTAATTTTGTTGACAATTCACTATTATTTTAAGAAAATCTTATTTTTTCTTCTCTTTTCATTTGTTAAAAAGTAGGGCCCTTTCAAAACCTAATTACCTTTAATATAAAAAAAATATATCTTCAGTTTTTCCACTCATACTTTAATTTTTAATTGCCTACTTATATTTTATATATTGTTTAACTATTTATTTATATTTTCCCCCTTGTATTAACTTTTCTTCTTGTTATTAATCCATTCTTTCATTTTTTATTTTTATAATTTAATTCTCTTTATTATATTTAATATTTATAATTAGGATTTTTCTTCATTGATCTCTTTTTCTTATAACTCGATATCATAATTTTAATATTTTATTTTAAAATTGAAAGCTTTTGGTTTAATATTTAAAAAGAAAAATTGTGTGTTTGATTTGTAATTGATAATGAAGAGTTGTATCTTATTAATATTTTCATTTGATAAATTTTATATTTATTAATATCGTTTTCAATTAGATAAGGTGGAAAGAGGGTCTTACACCCAAAAGTTTTTTAAACATCAGAATTCAAGAATTTTAACAAAGAAGAACAATAACCAACACAACAAAAGATAGGTCAAAAAACTAAACACAAAAAATATTGAGAAACAAAATGCCAACAATAAACTAAGAGGAATTCATTTTGCGGAGGCTCATAAGAGCATTCTGCCTATCTACAATCTGGTTGCCCAGTTCATTATCCTCATTGATCTTCTTCGCCTCTTGGATCTTTTTCAACTTCTTTTTCTTTGTTCCTCTTCTCTTCCGACTTCACATTCCTCCTAGTGTACTCCTCCTACAATATAGCCATAGATGTAGTGGAGCATTCCACGAGGTCCTTGGATATGGAGAGCAACCTGACCATCGAGTCCTCAAGTTGAGTGACTCTGCTCCCCAATAAGTTCATTTTTTCCTCATTTGAACCTTAATTTTTTTCTACTCTCCATATGTTGCTCTTCTTCTTGTTTATCACTACTTTCCTCTTCAACCTTTTTATCAACAATCTTGTTTCTTTGAGAAGTTTCAGAGGGCAGGTTTGAATCCATAATCAAAGAAATAGAGTTGGTCTCCAACGGTTCAACCTCCATAGGATTAGCAGAAGAGTCAAAGTAATCTTAGGGGAAAGATCCATGGGGAATTTGTAGGATAGGTCAGTTTCTTCTTCATCCCTTTCATCTTCATAGTCTAGAATCCCCTCCAAAGTATCAATTTCATTCTCTTTACCATTTTTTCTATTCTTGTTATCCTTATCTTGAATGTTAATTTTCACAAGTCTCACAAACCTCCTCTTCATAATCTCTTTTAGCGTGTTCTTGTTTTTCTCATCACATTCCTCCTCTTTACCCTTTTTCTTTTTAGGTCTTCCTCGTTTATTTTCAAAAGATTTAAGTTTTTAAGATTCTTCTTCTCCCTTCCCCTTGCTTCTGGTCTAAACCTCCCAAAGAGAGTGAACTTCCAAAGCCCTTTCTTTATTCAAATTAGCTTCTTTGGAAACATTTTTTAAGTTCCTTTAATGAGCCCTTCCCCGTCTAATTAATCATAGCTTTGGATCCTAAATTTAGAGTATTTTTGGGAGGTTTATTATTATAATAATATTGATATTTTTTATGTTTTTGAAACTTTTATAATCTTCTAATTCTTATAAAGATGTATATATATAATCTAATATTTCATTAATTTAAACTTTTGAATAGCTTTTTGTCTATCTATATTTACCTTATTTTGAATATCCATTTATTACCTCTTATTAAATTTTTTTTTTATCAAAACAATAATATCATTAGTTTTTTAAATATTTCTTTATGAGAATTTTCTAACCCCTTTATTTATTTATTTTGGCTTTTATATTATTAGTATGTGATATCTAACTATTTGTTTGACACATATTTTTATACCATTTGTTTATTTATCTGTTTAGTTTATAGTACAATACTAATCAATTTTAGATTATAATTAGTACCTTCTTTTACCCCTAAAAATTATTTTATCTATTTTATTTGAACTTTATTCTATCATAATAATTTAATATTTTATATTTATTATCATCACATTAATAACATTATTATAAATAATAATTCTTATAAACCTTAGACCTTTTTTTCACTTGCATATAACAACCACCCATCAAATAATTTGTTTATATTCAATTCACAAAAAAACATCAAGTTAAGTGACTTAGTATCTTCCATCTAATTTAGAAGTGTCAACTTCACAACTTCTCTAGCTAAAACTATGGTGCAATTATACACCACCACTCAAATGCTTACCCTAAAAAATGGTAAGCTTATGTCAAGGTCATTCCTAGACCAAAACCTTACTACTCAAGTGTCCATTTGTATGATGGGCTACCTATGTATCCCTTTTGGGAATCAAAGGCTTCATAGTTTGTACACCAAAGATAGAGAGAATTCATCCTCTCCTCTTGTATCAGATCTCCAATCTCACATTTAAATCATAACTATTCATTAAATTTTTTTCTCTTAATTTAATCCAACTATAATAAAATGATATGAAACCAAATTCCAAACAAGTGTTGGTTTCATACCAACTTCAATGTACAAACATGCACAAAGCTACATAAGGATATATCATTCCAACATCTCATGTTCTCATAGTGATTAGCTCAAGCACACATCATCTATACACAATATGACTATCTTTCACTTATGTGTCATACACATAGATGATTAGCTCTTATACACCTCACTAGCACACATGGGGGTTAAATAAGGTATACATCATATATACACATGGTGATTAGCTAATACCCACACCACAAGTTTACACAATAAATAGCTTAGGGAAATACCACATATGAATAGTGTGAATAGTTCACACATACATCACATATACATAATACAATAATTTGTGCATTTAGATCACATATAGACAATATGAATAATTGAACAAACTCACAAGTACACATAATGACCAACTAGAAAAAGGGAAGTGGTGTTAGGACAAGGTGTGTTGTATACCTTGCATAATGTTAATGTAATTTAATATTATTTGTGGTGCACCCAAGGAATCAAGAGATGTGTGCATGACATGGGTTAGACATTCTTGGGGCCACTTTATGTGTTTTATATAACTTTAAGATAAATATTTAATGGGTGTTTGCACATTGAAAAATATTTAATATTAAAAAAATTTAGTACTAAAAAGTAAATAGGGGGAAAATGATTTTGTAGGCTCATGGTATTAGTCACATGGTTTATTTAATACCACTTGGTGGTTTTGTGCATGTTTATGTCTATAAAAACAAACATATGAGTAGTTGTCGAAGGTTGGCTATTTTGGCTAAGGGGCTTGAGTGTGAGCATCTCTTGTAGGTTGAACATGTGAGGGTTTGAAGCATGGTATGAGATGTGTGGGCACATTATTGTTTACATGGAGTGCATATAGAGATTTGATATTTCAAAGGTATTCATGTGTTGAAAACTTGAAATACTAAGAAGGGGGGGTGAATCAATATTCTCTAAAACCGCTTAAACATTTAAACATTCATTCCACATTGCATATTCAATTTGCAGTAAGAAAGGAAAGCATGGAAACAACCATCAAAACCACATAACATATGAACACCAAATTTTTACGTGGAAAACCCAAAAAGGGAAAAACTATGATAAGGATTAGCTCATAATATATTATAACTGGTTATAAGATATTACAGAAGTGCTTACTGCAGGTGGACTCACTACCTATAGAAAGAAGAAAAGATAGAAGAGAGGGGTGGAAAATAACCAAAAATAAACTATTACAAATGCATCTACGACATGTTGGAATACAATTCCACTGAAGCTCAATATACAAAGTCAACACACTTCATATCAATCTGCTCTAACACTTTGTTATGTTTTGCATTCACATTGAACTTTCACACAATTCACATCCAAAATACTCGTGTTCACACTTCACAACACTGAAATGAACTTACATATATATCCATCACATCCACAAAAACCTACAACATCAATTAGGTCAGCCTAATTAGATGTACCGAGCAAAAACATAACCTGTCAGCTTCAACTCAAATCACACACACCTCATGCCTCAATTCAAAACATGTAACACCTAAAATAGGCTGGGGTGGAACTATAATAGATCCCTTATAATGGATCAATACTTAATGTTTGCAATACCCCAAATATATTAGGTCGACACCACTAGTGAACTAACATCAAAATTCACCACCTGAACAACCACAAACCGACATGCAAACTACCAAAATTCATGCCACTTGGAACATAGGTGCATATGACACTTGTAAACACTTCCAAAAATTTGCAAGAGAAAAATATTATTCCATGGTGAAGTGCGGACTCATCAAAGCATACACTCTACATTAGAAATACTGTCACTAGCAAATTGGATATTCTGTCATTCATAACTTCTACACTAGAAGATAAAATAATGTGAAAATATAGATCTAGAATCCTTTGACATCCAAAAAAATTGCATTAGAACCACATAGTAGAATTATTCAAGGCAGACCAATGTGGACCAAAAACAAGATATCTTTTAGAGTGACACTTGGCCAATCTTCAACTCAACTATCTACATCGGATCAAGGCTTCTTGCATCTATGCACTAGATTATCATTCTCATACACACTCATGCTTCACCAATCGGTTTGCACAACAATCTTCATACAAAATCACAATGTTGACATCACCGACAACATTATATTCGCATACTATACAACCCATGCTCATACTCATGCTCATGTTGCCAATAGACATACCAATGACAAACTCTAAATAACCTTTCAACATCATGGAGACTATACAGATGTCTTGTAATATTTTCATTGTTTAATAATACATGAGTGATGGATGCTTTTGAAGGCTAGGTTTTTCCTCCTTGAGGATTTTCCCATGGTATATATTGTGTCATCTCTTATGATATGTTGTGTATTCTTTTTCATATGGATGATGAGTACTTGTTTGCATGATTTTATCTAGTTGGGTTATGTGGAAATTATCATTAATGGCTACAAATATTCTTTCATTTTGGTTTCAAAGCCATGGTTGTAGTTGGTATAACCCTTGTATGATTAGATCTAGTGCAGAGTTAAATCCAAGGCTTTGCAAGAAAGAATGAAGACATTCCAAGGTATGAGGTTTTTGTGTAGATTTGAGGTTTTGGAGTTGCAGATTTGTGGTTATATTTGCAAATATGAGGTTACGAATCTAAGTTAGAAAAAAGGGCTTTTTGTCGCTGTTCATTATGAGGGTTTTGACCTATATTTTAGTTAGTTAAAAAAATACAATTTGTTTCTGCCCCTTGCCCTAGTTGTATGGCTATACAACATTTGCAAAAGGTATGAAATTTTTTTATTAAGAAAAATAATTTTAATTTGGAGTGGGGGGTTCATAGACTGCATACGCTTGTGAACACCAGCAACAATAAGTAACCACAAAGTACTGCCAATAGTTGTTTCGTTGTTGCCTAATGATGCTTAGCCCCCCAATCTTGGGTCCCCAATCCAGTGAGGGTTGCACCCAACCCCTCCACTTGGGGGGTTGGACGAGGGGAGGGTGAATTTTAAAAAAATTAATAACTTTTTAATTTTAAAAAAATCCATGGCTACACCATCCCTCTCACCGCTCATGCACCACTGCTGCAAGCAGGCCGACTAGGGACCATTGGTTAGCTTCTTTGCAACTACCAATGCTAGTAAAATTGGGCAATTTTTTTTTTCCAAAAATCTCAACTTTATTTTTAGGTGGACCATATGATAGTTGTTGGAAACCTATTTATGAGCACTACACTATGGTATCTAGTGAATTTTCTAGATTTTTTTTTTATTCAATAGAGAAATGTTAGCTAGAAGTTGAGCTTTCTTTCAAGACTTGGAGAGGTCATAACTTGTGCATATGAAGTTGAATTTTGAACTTCTTATAGTCTAAAAAAAACTTGTTCATAGAACCACATAGTGGATAAGGTTTGGAGATGTTTTGATGTGATTTGTTCATTGATATTTCTATTTAAACTAATTATTAGTTCCTATGACTATGATATTTTTGAGTTTATAGAAAATTGAATATGAGGTGATTTGGTGTTTGAGTCATGAGGAACTTACATGTATATCTTTGATTATCTTTATTTGACATGGTTACCAATATATTGTTGAATTTGTATATTGCATTGTGATATCTACAATTTGTGCAATGTTGTAGGCTTTTTATACTTATAGGTTGCATATATGAATCAGATGTGGGTTGCCTATACCCATAGATGTTTTAGTGTTGATGTAGATTATGATTTGTAGCCTAATTTAGTCACATGTTTAATTGTTTTTATTTTCATTATGAGATGGAGAGATTGTGTTACATGTTACCTACAATCATGACGTGGGGCCTACGCCTATTAACTATGTAATGCAGACATGTGCACAACATAGTGGGATTTTGATGATGATACATTTGGTGGTGATTATGGTATCATGGATGTTCCTCGTGCTTTTGGGAATTTGACATGAGATGACTGTTTATGAAGGTGCATTATTGGCGGTGTTGGATTGATTCTCGATTATTTGTGGTGGTGTATTTTCTTGGTTTTACTTTGTTTTTTGGGAGCTTCTTGTATTGCAGTTGATTTCTTTGATTGTGTGAAGGAATTTGGTTGATATTCAATTAGGATATGGATATCTTGCTTACACAATTCAACGAGAGATTTTGATAATGATAGTTTGGCGGTGTTAAATCTTCTTGGTTTGGAGATCATGGTTGTACTCTACCCTTTGGGAGCTCTTGGTGTTGAGCTCTTTAATTTTTTGGAGCCATGGAGGATCTTTAGTCAAGGTATTTTTATCATGATGCCATATGTAGCTCAATATCATAGTTTAGTGGTAGTTTTTGGCAATGATATAGATTCATCATTTGATGATGGATGATATTTTGTAGTGGTTTTTGGTGTCATGGAGGAACTCTTAGATCTTCTTTCTTAAATGTTGTGAGAGTTTATTGACATATTTGGTCCTAATGACAAGAGATGATTATCTTCATGTGGTTTGGAGATGTTGACATATTGGTACCATGGACTCTTGGAGTCTTTGGTTGAGGTATAGTTTATGTTTTCTCAATTTGATAGGTGATTCTTTCTTACAAGATGGTTGCTATTATGTCATGATGTACTCTTGATTCTGAATTAAAGTGTTGGCATTATACATGTTCTCTTGGGAGTGTGATATGTTCATTTGGGACAAGTGATCTCCTCTTGAGGAGATGTTAGATTAAATGATGTCATGATGTGTTCTTGATTTCATGATTGGAGTTTTGATATTGATCTTGTTAAAGTTCTCTTTGTATTGAGTATATCGGTCAATTTCTTGGGAGCTTCATGATAGTGTGTTTGTATTTTGATCTTAACATGGATTGATCGATTACATGTGCTCATGGATACTTGGGGACTTGGGTAAGGCTAGGAGATCTCTTATTTCTTGGGATCATGTGTTGAGATGATTACTCTTTGATGAGATTTCAACAGGAGGATTGAGGAGCCTACACTTGGGTTGGATGTGATTTCAGTATGGATTATAGAGGAGAATTTTCTTGGAGTGAGTCATGATGACTTGGTTATCTTGGATGATAATTTTTATTCCCCATTCTTGATCTACTTAGAGAATAGTCATATAAAAGGCATTTTCCCATTCTATTTTCATATGCATTATGTTTTATGTGTTGTATTCTCATGGATATGGATCTTGAGATATGGCTATTTAGTTTTGGAGGATTCATTTAAGGGATGATTGACATGCTTATCTTCTTATGAATATGAGTTTATTTATGATGTCATCCATTGATGATGATTTAGGAGATGTTATTGGGCTTATTCTTGGTTTTGGGGATGGATTTGAGTTTAATATTCCTTGGTTAAAGAGGCTTATGTCCATGTTGGTGGGTGATCCCACAATAATGAGTGCCACTTTTTGGCCAAAGTAGGACATTGAAATCAACATCTTTCACTAAATTTTCACTTTTTGACACCTATAGCAACTAAACTGTTAAGAATTCAAAGATGACAAGAACTAGTGATTTGTGAGGATTTGTGTGTAGATTCTAAATCTGTATTTTTTAAAATTTAGAAATACATTATGATTTTTTTTAGGTAACTAATAACTTTTTTTTAAAAATAAACAACATTTTTAAAAAGTAACACTTATGTCGTAACACACAACTTTTTTATAGAAATAATACAATTATAATTTCTAAAATTTAGATTTGTATCATCAATATATAATGTATGGATATTTTTTCATAATTCTTTGTTGCATATTTTTTGATTGATTAATTTTTGAAGTCAAAGTAATTATAATTTGGACATAGGTGTATGTCGTAACACATAACTTGTTTCACATGTATCAATTTTTTTTCTTTTTTTGAAACAAAGACATTGATACCTAACACATAAATATTTTTTGGATTTTTTTAGTATTTTACTATTTTTCCACATGTGTAGAACAAAGAAATTGATGTTCTATGTTCAATAAACATAGAAAATAAATATACAATAAAATCAAAATATATTTGTAGTGTCGAAAAATGTCGTCGATGACATTTTCACACTTGTTTGGGCCCTCCCTCTAAAATTGAGCTTAATGATGCCTTGACTTAGTGTTGTAATGTGTTTAACACAAGTCTTGGGCCCTTGTAAACTAAATAAACCTAATCCTACCTTATTTTCGGTGTTGTAAAGTTTTTTAACACAGTTTGACACTTTTCTAGGGTTGCCATTAATAATTGGGCTCCTTTATGCTTTAATTGGCCTTATTTTGCATCCACAAGCCTCATTTAATGCATCTTTTCAAGGGTAATCCCGACACAAATCAACATCAAATCATAATTCAGGTGTTTTTAGGTTGTGTGGCCTAGATTTGGTGGTTTGGGACTCATATGACATCCTAGGCGTATGGGTCCCACCTAGGGTTTTGGCTCCCAATCCTAATTTCACACCTTTTTATGCATTTTTGAATTTGGTCCCATAAATTATGCCTAATGGCACTCATTCACCACCTTGGGCATATGAGTACTGTGTGGCCCAAAATTAAAACTTATTCAAATTCTTGGCAAGATTTTATCCTCCTAGATTTGATGTCGGCTTGTAATGTTATAATTTCAAGAATTCTTGCATAATTATAAATACAAGGTTCTTTCACTCATTTTCACCTAAGAATTTTGTGGGAGCATTCATAATAGCAAGTTTGAGTTCACAAGAGAATTCAAGTGTTTACAAGATCATTCAAGTGTATTCAAGAGCAGATTATCAAGCATTTTAGAGTATTATTCAAGCATCAAGCATCATGTCAAAGATTTCATACATCATGTTTGTTTTTGAGCTAACAGTTGTGATGTAGGGTTTTATGATTGAAGCTAACATTTCATTCAAGATCTATCCTATTCAAGAAAGAGTCAAGATCTACATCCATTAGAGTCATCTTATACATGTTTGCAACCTCTCATTGCTAGGGTTTGGTGAGTTGTAACATCTTATTTTGTTAATTCATCATTCTCCATTTCTATTTCATTGCATTTCAAGGTTTGATTACCAAAACGGGGTTTGACTAAGGAAAACCCCTATCCAATAACCAAACAAAATTTTCTCCTCTCTTTAGTGTGTGATTTGCAGGTTTCGATTGAAGATACATTGAAGAAAAATCTTGGAGAAAGTTGTCAAAGTGTTGAAATTTGTCACCTTGCATTAGAGATACTTGGAAGACTTCTATAGGTTACAAATTGGGGTTTTAGATCCAAAAATCATTTGGGAAGCACCAAGCAGACCTTGAAGACCAGATTCATAATTTAAAGTTCCAAAAAACCCTAACTGGGTTGATTCACTAGTTCTAGCATATGGGTCCCAGTTTAGGTAAATTTTTAGGTTTTTATAGATTCAGATACGCACTTGCCAAATTCTTGTTCTTGCACATAAACCTAGATTTGGGATTGATTTGCCCAGCTTGGCGTATGAGTCCCAGTTAGCATTAAAGTTAGAATTTACAGCATTTCAGAGCCTCATTCATTCTCCTTCAGGTTTTCAAGTGCACACATTCCATCCTGTAGCTTTTTGTTATGTTTTACATGTTTGTCTAGGTTATTTAGTGAAAGATTGCATCATATTAGGGTTAAGCATTACATATTTCATTGCGTTTTTCTTTCCAAGTCTTAACTTGGTGGTGAACCCCTCATTAGTTTATAATCAACCCCTAGGAAAACCCTATTGCAAGATCTCTTTCTCCTCTGCATTGAGATCTCTGGGGTTTGTTCTTGAATGAGAGAGTGTGAAGATTGTTATTATATCTCCCAAGCATAGAAAGAAACAATTTTTACCCCTTTCAATATTAAAAATTATACTTGTTGGAAAGCTCATTTAGAGGACTACGATCTTGTAAATTATCTTGTCAAGTTAATTCCATTTGAAGGTCCAAACCAAGGTTTGAAACTGAATTTTTTGAGGAAAATTTGAGGTAGAGAATGAAAGTGGCCAACCAAGGACCTGTTTTGAAGGTACCTTTGCTCGAAGGAATTCAAGGACCTTCATTCGAAGGTATGCTATTCCCACAAAAAAACCTTCGAATGAAGGTAATTTCTAAAAATAGAATAAGGGACCTTTGAACAAAGGTCCTTTTTTTCAGAAATTACCTTCGTTTGAAGATTTTTCTACATTTTAAACCTCCGAACGAAGGTACTTATTGACATACCTTTGAATGGAGGCACCTTTTTTTGAAGAGATACCTTTGAACAAAGGTGGTTTTAAGTTTTCACTTCCATTCGAGTTGAAAAAATTGGTGTCCCATAAGTGGGACTCACTCTTGTGGGTTCACCCTAATATGAGATACATATGTTTTGTTTGATATTGGAGATTGAACGATTGGGTATTGTTGAGGATTTTAATTTGGGGTTGTGAAGGAGATCATACTTGAAATAATTTAGCATTTAGACGTGTGTGTAGAAGGACATATTACATTCTTTGATTTTTAGGTTCTCTCTTTGGTCTTCTTCTTCTTCTTGGATGTTTGTATTCACATGACATTGAAGTTGATATTTTTGTGGAGCTATCATGATCACTATGCTTGTGGTCATTTTTTATTAATTATTCTATAAAGACAACATGAAGGTTCCTTTATCTCTTTCTTGTGTTGAGTGTGCAGAACTTGGGAGAGTTATGGAGACTAGTGATGAGAGTTGTATTGCAATAGATTTACTTGCAAGTTTTGTACATATTTTTGGATGTTCCTTGGTACTACATGATATTTGTTAAAAATTCTATATGATAATATTGGTGGATCCTTGGATGCCTTGATCATTTTCATATTTGACATTACGTATGTAATGGGAGTTCTTGGACTTGTATGTTATTCATGGAAAATCAAGAGATCTATACTACTAATTGCCATCATTAGAAAGGTATTAGTGATAGTTGGATAGATCACACCTACATCATATCATAGATATATTATAACATCCTTCAACCCTATGCTATTGGTGAAAACTAGCTAGTTTGTAAGAAATGATAAATAACACTCGACATCCATCACCTAAATAATATTGGTGATAGCCAACTATCTAATCTTGTACCAGAATCAATTATGGTGCATGGTGTCATCTTATATCCAAGTACACATAATAAATATATCATGAGGATTTACAAATACTGGACAAGTTGACCTAGTTATATGCTACATAAAGGGATTTATAAACTACACTTGGGGTCAATATTTTGAACACATAAGAATCACATTGAACCCACATGAGATGGTATCATATGAACATATTAACATAGGTTTGAGGGTATATGGTTGAATGATTAGGTTCAGGGTCCAATGTAAGGGGTAGAGGGTTTAGGGTCTAAGGATTGAGGGTTGAGGGTTTAATGTATAGGGTAAAGGGTAGAGGGTAGAGGGTTTAAGGGTTGAGGGTTTAATGTATAGGGTAAAGGGTAGAGGGTAGAGGGTTTAAGGGTTGAGGGTTGAAGATTGAGGGTTTAAGGTATAAGGTTGAGGGATTAGGGTTGAGGGTCCAATATAGGGTAGAGGTTATAGGGGTTGAGAGATTAAGGGTTGAGGGTTTAGGGATTAGGGTAGAGAGGTTTTTTGGATTTCATGGTATAAGGGTTGAGGGATTAGGGTTTAGGGTAGAGAGTATTGGGTTGAGGGATTAAGAGGGTATATGGGTTGAGGGATTAGGGTTTAAGGGTTGAGGGTTTAGGGTTCAGGGATTAAGAGGGTATAGGGGTAGATGGATTAGGGTTGAAGGGTTGAGGGTTGAGCATTGATGGTTGAGGGATTAATAGGGTATAGGGGTAGAGGGATTAGGGTTGAAGGGTTGAGGGTTGAGCATCAAGGGTTGAGGGATTAAGAGGGCATAGGGGTTGAGGGATCAAGGTTGAAGGGTTGAGGGTTGAGGGTTGAGGGATTAAGAGGGTATAGGGGCATAGGGATTAGGGTTTAAGGGTTGAGGGTTGAGGGTTGAGGGTTGAGGGTTGAGGGTTGAGGGATCAATAGGGTATAGGGGTAGAAGGGATTAGGGTTGAGTGTTGAGGGTTGAGGGATTAATATGGTATAGGGATAGAGGGTTTAAGGGTTGAAGGGTTGAGGGTTGAAGGGTTGAGGGTTGAGGGTTGAGGGATTAAGAGGGTATAGGGGTTTAGGGATTAGGGTTTGAGGGTTGAGGGTTGAGGGATTAAGAGGGTATAGGGGTTGAGGGATTAGGGTTTAAGGGTTGAGAGTTGAGGGTTCACAGATTAAGAGGGTATAGGGGTAGAGGGATTAGGGTTGAAGGGTTGAGGGTTGAGCATTGAGGGATCAATAGGGTATAGGGGTAGATGGATTAGGGTTGGATGGTTGAGGATTGAGCGTTGAGGGATTAAGAGGGTATAGGGGTTCAGGGATCAGGGTTGGAGGGTTGAGGGATTAATAAGGTATAGGGGTTGAGGGATTAGAGTTGAAGGGTTGAAGGATTAATGTTTCCCTCTCTATCTCCCACTCTCCCCTTCTCCCACTCTCTCCCACTCTCTCTTTCTCCCACTCTCCCACTCTCTCCCTCCCTCTCTTTCTCCCACTCTCCTCCTCTCTCCCTCCCTCTCTTTCTCCCACTCTCCCCTTCTCCCACTCTCTCTTTCTTCCACTCTCCCCTTCTCCCACTCTCCCACTCTCTCTTTCTCCCACTCTCCCCCTCTCCCCCTCCTTCTCTATCTCCCACTCTCCCCCTATCTCCCTCCCACTCTCTCTTTCTCCAACTCTCCCATTCTCCCACCC
>CM021103.1:548582742-548883191 GCA_007115665.2 Sequoiadendron giganteum | reverse complement strand
CTCCCTCTCTCCCTCCCTCTTTCCCTCTCCCTCCCTCTCCCTTTTTCTCTCCCACTCTCCCTCTACCTCTCTCTCTCTCTCACACACACACACCACCTCTATCTCCTCTACTATAAGGGTACAGGGGACATATATAGAATTAGGATAGAGGGTATAGACAAAGAGGGAGAAACTAAATATATTAAAAAAACTATATTTCACATAACAAGCTCGCATTATAACGCGAGTGCATGTTTTACTCCACTAAAAAAGTTAAAAATTCTATATTCCCATGATTTCAAGGCCCACAGTTTGCATATTCCCCTGGTTTTGTGTGTGCTCCGACAAAAATTTGCTTTTTGATGATGTTGTGAAGTGTGCAAGCATGTTTTTCACATTCCATCACCTTTTTCATGATATTTCTACCACCTTTGCATGAAATAGCAGAGTTTCTATGTTGAAAGACATACAATATCAATTGCAGTTTGAATTCCATTGAAAACTGATATACAATTGAAGTTTGGAGGGGAACAAGCTTTTGGACAAGTCAAATTGTTGTGGAGTTTGAAGAAAGAAGAAGCTAAGGCTACATAATTGGGTTGAACTCCTCCATTTGAAAGTCTAGTTTTTTAGGTATGTGAAGTCTTTACACATTTTATTTCATTCTATTATGGCTTTCTTTCATTTTTGTTTGTCATTATAACCTTACGTTGTCATTGTAACATAGCATAAAGCTGATTAGAAACTCAGAACCATTCAATTCATTCATGACACACTAATTCAAGAACTCAATGCTGCAACTTAAATGGAAAAATATTAACTAATCATGTGGAAGGTAACTACCAACCTTTATCCAAACATCCTTATTCAACACCTTTCTTGACACACTTATTCAACTATATTTCCCTTCACAACACATTCGATTCATATACTCAAATTAGCATTAAGAGTTCCCAATTCCTTAAGGACCTTCAAAACACCTTGAAAATATTGAAAATAACTGATTACAATCAACTAGATTCCTCAAAACATCAACCAATGATTATTTAATTCACAACTTATCTTAAATCTTCCATAATGGCACCATTGTTTACAAACACAAACTATAATTCTTAAGGTACAACCAAACCATTACTTGGTTAAGAAATCTTTATTTGAGTTAGTACAACAAAAATGAAACCTTTCAAAATTCTTCCCTTACACGCAAACTTAGTTCCTTTGTTCACTTCCCACATTACTAGTAGCCAAGCATCTACAAATTGTCACATGTATCTCCCAAACCATGCACACACTTCAAATTGTGATACTCATTTTTGATGCAAAGTTAGAGGACCCAAAACCATTCAAGATGTCAAATTTCCTTCAAGAGGCATCTAACAAGATTAAAAATGCCTAATGGACCAATCCCAACACTCCTCCAAGTTGGACAACAAACAAAAACACTATTTCCCACTTTTAACCCTTGGAATCTAGTAGTAGTGCAAAACCAGTTTTGGGCCCTTACCTCCAAAACTTTCCAAAACACCAGGAAAATAAAAGAATGATTCTAGCACACATTTCAGAGTTGCAAGACATATCTTAACCCATCACATGACTCATTTGGGAAAACTTTAAGAAAACTGACCTTTTCACTATTTTAGGCCTCAAAGTATGCCAATTTTACAAAGGAACTACCCTTAGATCCTCACACCAGACTTCCAAACCCAAAAAAAGTCTTTAATTAGGTCTCAAAATAAGATATTTTCTAGGTATTAGGACCTTACCCGGTCAACTAGGCTTCCAATTCAAAAATCCCCATTTTTCAATGCAAAGAGGGAGGGTTTATAGAAACTCCTATACTCGGGGCCTTCCCAGACCATTCCAAAGAATCAAACATCTTCAAAATACCCTGCACAAGGTCAAAAGTTCATTACATAGACCATTCCTTCAACAAATTTTCAAAATCACTCCTTGGTTCCTCAAATTCTCATGGAAAAGTGTTTGTTTCAGCCTAAGAACCCCATCCTATTGTCATTAGTTTCATTCCAAGGAATGCTAAACACTAAAAGACCCTACTCTAAAAATATACATTCCATCCCACTGAGAAACAAGTCATAATAGTAGGTGGGATGGTCATTTCATAATTAAATCCTACTCAAACCCTTGACTGACTTGAAATGAGCAGTTTCAGAAAATTGTCAATTGCTCCCTTCAAACATACTTTTAAGCCCTCAAAATTGATGCATTAGAGATTTAAGACATGTGCCTACAATATTATATAAGTTTTGTATCAAGGGGAGGCTGTACAGATCCATACAAGTGCAGGAATGTGCAAAAAAACCAATGAATTTATGGAAAACAACATTTTTTTATCATAAAAATAGATTTCAAAATGAACAATACTCCTCCCTTTGAGCCAATGGAGGTTTTTTAAACATTTTGCAATGAAAACCAACTCACCCCAATTCCTATAACTAACAAACAACCACCTTTGAAAGCATATAAAAACTTTGTCTATGCTTCCATAGTTTGTACACATTTATCTATGCTAGGTTAACTTTTGTACACGATGATTGTAAGTATTATTTAAATGAAGCCTTCAATGACATATATTTTTCAATTACCTTGAATGGAGACATTTTTTAGTAACTAATATTCATCTCATTATCATGGTATAGATAAAATTATCCGCCATGCCGAAGAAAAAGATAAAGTGGAAACTAACAGACGAAGAGAACGAAACCTTCAAAGAAAATGAGAGAGTTCGGGTGGTGGCATATCATGAAAAAAAGAAAATGGAAACGATTGATAAAAACAAGCCGATTGTAGAGGAACCTCAACCATAAAAAAGAGAACAAGAATTGGCAGCACAACAGGCACGAATGTGAAAGCATCGTCGAAAGAAAAATTCAGATATCGTAGTTGAAGACACACCCTCAACGACAAGTAAATATGAAGGGACACCATTAAGCATAAGAGAATATGGAGGGACACCATCTAGCACAAGTGAATATGGACAAACACCATCTATTGCAAGTGAAGATGGAGGGACACCATGTACCGCAAGTGAATATTGTTGGACAACATCCAACACATCTCAAGTTGAGAGTACATCATCACTCAGAATTGACAAAGAAGGTATGCCATCATCCCCATGTGAACCTCAAGGTATGTATTATTCTCCACCCTCGATTGAAGGTACACAATCTAGCCCACCTCAATTAAATATTGATGAAATTCCTAATCTTGAGATGTATGTACCTACGAGAACACCACCTAGAATTTAGCGTAGAAAGCCAAAGTATTTGATTAATATTAATGATGAGATTTTGCAGCACATGGAAGGTAAGATTTCAACATGCAGTTATAGAAGATATGCTGATAATATTTGGGAATGATTCTTTGAAAGGCTAAATGAGACTGCAAGATGTCAACTATTTGTTGAAATGATGCAGGGTGTAAAGTATAGGAACATTATGAAGACTCTTGGGTTGAGAATATCGAATGCATTGAGTGAAGACACTATTGTGAAGAATCTAATGGATGCTTATGAGAATGTGGGTAAGACCTCATGCTCAAAGGATAGTAATGTCATCCGACGTGTCATTACATAGAATTTGGTAAGCTATCAAACAAAGAGAGCTCATCTAATTAAAAATACTAGTGAACAAACGAGAATTAGTAGAAAAAATTTATCAAGAGCCATTCAAAGGCGATAAAGAATCAAGGGCAATGATTCAAATGAATTATGGGAATTCTCGGGCAGACTGTCACAAAAAGATAAAGAAGTTGTTGAAGCATTGAGAACACTAATTGAAGAGTATTGGAAGAATAAAACAAGGCCATCTCTGAATCAAAGGGATGTGATAAGAAGGAGAATTGGTAGTCGGAATCATGAGCCACATCCAAAGCATTTTTTTGATATGACTCAAACCCAATTTTTTTCAATTTTTTTAAAATGATTATCCTCAAATTAGTATTTCTCAAAGATTTTTTGAAATGCTTAAAACTTTTTATGTCAAGATAAATCACACATGCACTACTTGTTGTTGTAGACTACATATTGAATTTTCTAACCATTATGATGTTTATCATTCTATATGTTTAGATTTGCATACTAACTATGTTTTGCAAGATTGTGGCATACAAGCCCCACCAAAATCTTCAAGAGAGTTCTTATCAAAATTTTTATGTCAAATAGAGGATGGCCAGATATTCTATAGGACAACATGCTTGGATGGTTCATGTGAGCATTGTGGTGGCTTCCAACATATGCCAGTATGTCAACATATGGAAAGCACAGATGGGGTGGGACAAAAACTAGTAGAGTTTGGGAAGTATAAAATAGTGGCATATGCTACAAAAGATGGGTCTCAATCAAAAAAGTGTTATTTGGTTATTGAGAAGATTTCAGTGTACCAATTTATGACCACATTTTGTGACAATATTGTCTAAGTATGCAATGCATACCCATAGAGCCCAATGGTTCGACACACAATTCAAGCTATGCAAGGACACCTTTCTAGTTGGAAGCATAGTATCCATGGTTGACTTTGCAGAGAACTACACTCTACAGCCACAACATGAGGTGCAGTCACAATATAACAACTCCACACAAGTTTCAATATTTGTGCACATAACATTCATTCATGCATCAGATAGTATAAATGAGCAAAGGAAGGTATTGAGGGAGTACCAATTTTACATTAGTGATGATCACACACATTCTCCAGAGTTTGTGCAAGTTTTCTTCCAAATGTTATACAGTGGTTTGGCTCAGAGGGGCATAGAATATGATCGACATATAATATGGTCTGAGAACTGTGTAGCACAGTTCAAGAACTCGTGCATGTTCTACTGGTTGTGAAGGATGCATGTCATTACAGGTGTTCAACATATGTGGAACTTTTGTGAGGCTAGACATGGAAAGGGGGAGCATGATGGTGCAGGAGCATGCATGAAAAGAGCATTAGCACGAGAAGAGTTAAAGTATAAAGACAGTGCGAAGTTGACAGATGCAAAATCAATTATCGAGTGGTGTAATGCTTTGATGGGTCCAGGTAATTAAGGTACATCTTCAATTCATAGAATTTTTTGGTTGATGGATGATACTAACATTGCACCATATGAAGACTGTTGTACACTAACAAGATCAAGTGAGGTACACTCTTTCCTTAACTCAAATGCAGATTCATGGAGTATCGATACATGAAAGATGGAATGCTTTTATTCTTCATGTACAATGCAGACCTGAAATGATTGTGAGTCAGGGGAGTGGGTTGAAAAATGGTTCACAACTTATCTTAGCCCACTTATCATCAGTCGACTTTGACCACGTATCAGATCTAGTTCAACCAGGTGATATATCTACTTGCTTTGTTATTGAAATTCCATATCGTTATCGTACTTTGTACTGTATTTGTGATGTTGACAAATTTCAAGAGATTTTCTGGACATATCAATGCAGGACATGTTTATGCAATTATTGCAGATGAAGACAATGAAGAGGGAACAAACTATTACTTGTGTCGTTGTGTTGAGGTTTAAAAGAAATTGGATGCCCCAGTTATAGATGGAGAAAACATCGAGTACCCTATAGGCTCAGTTGTGGTTACTGGAACATGGCTTAGAAGGTACCCACATTCAAGTGTTAAACATTGGCTCTTTCAGGACTTTGACATGCATCATAAGATTCTTCATTTCTCGAACCTTGTCGTCGCATCCAATGTTCATTTGACCAAATATGGGGGTAGAAATTTGAACAAGACCTTGTGGAAGGTCCGTGAGTCTGACCATGAGGCTATGCTTAACACAATAAAGAGTAGAGTAGACCCAAATGGTTCGTTGGATTAATTTGTAAGTATATGCACATTGGTTCTTATTAATTTATACTTGTATGCAAATTAATTTGTTTGATTCCAATGCTATCATCTTCTTTTACAACTTGATTGGTCTCCCCTTGCAAAAAATGTAGATATATGAGCCATCCAAGAGAATGTTAGCCAAAAAAGCAATGCAACATCCTTATTTTGATGATCTTGACAAATCTCAATCAAGATTTTAAGCCATTAGAAAAGTGTGTGCAAAGCTTGGTGAGGGAATTTCAAGTTATTCATTTGAAGTTAAACTTATCATGAGTAGCTATGATGTAGGCATTATAAGAACATCTAAAATTTCAACTTACTCTATTCATGAGAGGTGTTGTGTGCAATAGGTATGTTGGAATTCCCAGTGAAGATGTATGACTAGGAGTGACTAAGTTGTGAAACCTGCATGCCTATCTGTAAGTTCCTTCCATCTATTTTTATTTCATTTCCATTTTGGATGCTCTTTCTTTTTCTCTTTTACTTTGCGTATTTGTAAGTAAACTACTAAAAATTGATTGATCTCTCATTGCAAAAAATGCTGATTTAAGAGCCATCAAACAAATCTCAGCCAAAAAAGAAATGCAACATCCTTATTTTGATGATCTTGACAAATGTCAATTTTGATTTCAAGCCATTATAAAAGAGCGTGTGAATCTTAGCAAGGGAATGTCAAGTTACTCAATTGAAGTTAACCTCATAATGAGCACCTATGATGTAGACATTTAAAGAGAATCTTGAATATATGAGTGACATTGTAAAAGATCAGTGAGAACGAAGTGCCTGGGGCATTGTAATAAGATTTAATTACATAATGAAAAACTCTCAGTTCCACAATTGTAATAAGATTTACTTACATAATGAAAAATTTTGAGGCATTATAATAAGATTTACTTACATAATGCATTGTTGGGGCATAAATTATCATGTATCCAAACCCTCAGATCCACAATTTGTCTCAGGACAAACTCACTCCACCATGCCAAACCAAAATCTTTATTTTATGCAATATTTTATCAAACCCTAGGGTGAAACCTCATTATTCATGCCCTTTTCCATCAAAATCTATAGGGGCAGCAGCATAAACCCCATAAAACTTATTCCCTTTCACTTATAAATTTCTTGTCTGATCCTACAGGATTGCGTTGGGCCCATCTAGAAAAACTTCTCTCGGTTTTTCTTATCTCAGAGTGGTTTTCTCGTGGCGGCGGATTTTCACTTGATAGAAAAAGTGTCAAATTCAAGCTGTGCAAAGTTGCAAAGTGGTTCAACTTTCGCTTTGCAACTCGTGTGACCAAAATAATTGCTCCAAATTGTTTGAATAGGTATGTTTATGCTAGGCATGGTCTTGTTTCGCACCGAAACATGTGGAATCGCTCCGAGCTACGTTCCACCGGATTGATCCCTTAAGGGTCCAAAGTGCAAAATGGTTGCAAACTTCAACATGCTATTACTTGGATAATGTGACACTTAAAAAATTCTCGTTTGATCCTACAAGATCGCTGGGTCCCTCTAAAAAAATCTCTCTATTTTGGCTATCTCGGAGTGGTTTTCCCGTGGCGGTGGATTTTCACTTGATGGAAAAATCATCAAATTCAAGTTGTGCAAAGTTGCAAAGTGGTGCAACTTTCACTCTACAACTTGTGTGACCAAGTGGAATATTTCAACACATCTAAATAGGTATGTTTACGCTAGGCATGGTCTTGTTTCACATTGAAACATGTGGAATCACTCTGAGCTATGTTCCACCGGATTGATCCCTTAAAGGTTCAAAGTGTAAAATGGCTGCAAACTTCACCATGCTATTACTCGGCTATCATGACGATTAGAAACTTCTCATCTAATCCTAAAGGATCGCGTTGGGCCCCTCTAGAAAAACCTCTCCTAGTTTTTCTATCTCAGAGTGGTTTTCCCGTGGTGGTGGATTTTCACTTGATGGAAAAAACATCAAATGCAAGCAGTGCAAAGTTGCAAAGTGGTGCAACTTTCGTTCTGCAACTTGTGTGACCAAGCGGACTGTTCCAACACATCTGAATAGGTATTTTTATGCTAGGCATGGTCCTCTTTCACATCGAAACATGTCAAATCGCTCTGAGCTATGTTCCACCGGATCGATCCCTTAAGGATTCAAAGTGCAAAATGGCTGCAAACTTCAGCATGCTATTACTTGGATACCATGACACTTAGAAAATTCCCATCTGATCTTATAGGATTGTGTTGGGCCCCTCTAGAAAAACCTCGCTTGGTTTTGGCTATCTCAAATTGGTTTTCTCGTGACGATGAATTTTCACTTGATGGAAAAAGTGTCAAATTCAATCTGTGCAAAGTTGCAAAGTGGTGCAACTTTCGCTCTGCAACTCGTGTGACCAAACTAACCACTCCAACGTGTCTAAATAGGTATGTTCATGCTAGGCATGGTCTTGTTTCACACCGAAACATGCGGAATCGCTTCGAGCTACATTCCACTAGATCGATCCCTTAAGGGTCCAAAGTGTGCAAAATGGTTGCAAACTTCAACATGCTATAACTCGGATACCGTGATGCTTAGAAAATTCTCGTATAATCCTACAAGGTTGGGTTGGTCCCCTCTACAAAAACCTGTCCCAATTTTTTCTATCTCAAAGTGGTTTTCTCGTGGCGGCGGATTTTCACTTGATGGAAAAAGTGTCAAATTCAAGCTGTGCAAAGTTGCAAAGTGGTGCAACTTTTGCTTTGCAACTCGTGTGACCAAAATAAATGCTCCAACACATCTGAATATGTATTTTTATGCTAGGAATGGTCTTGTTTTACACCGAAACACGCAGAATCACTTCGAGCTACGTTCCACCAGATCGATCCCTTAAGGGTCCAAAGTGCAAAATGGCTGCAAACTTTAGCATACCATTACTTGGATACCGTGATTCTTAGAAAATTCTAGTTTGATCCTACTAGATCACGTTGGGCCCCTCTACAAAAACCTCTCCCGGTTTTTGCTATCTTGGAGTGGTTTTCCCATGGCGGCGGATTTTCACTTGATGAAAAAAGCATTAAATGTAAGCAGTGCAAAGTTACAAAGTGGTGCAACTTTCATTTTGCAACTTGTGTGACCAAGCAGACTATTCCAACACATCTGAATAGGTATGTTTATGCTAGGCATGGTCCTCTTTCGCACCGAAACATGTGGAATTGCTTTGAGCTATGTTTCACCGGATTGATCCCTTAAGGGTCCAAAGTGCAAAATGGATGCAAACTTCAACATGCTATTACTTGGATATCGTGATGCTTAAAATTTTTTTGTCTAATCCTGTAGGATCATGTTGGGATCCTCTACAAAAACCTCTCTCGGTTTTGGCTATTTCTGAGTGGTTTTCCCGTGGTGGCGGATTTTCACTTGATGGAAAAAACGTCAAATGCAAGCAGTGCAAAGTTACAAAGTGGTGCAACTTTTGTTCTGCAACTTGTGTGACCAAGCAGACTGTTCCAACATGTACGAATAGGTATTTTTCTGCTAGGCATGGTCCTCTTTCGCATTGAAACATGTGGAATCGCTCTGAGCTATGTTCCAATGGATCAATCCCTTAGGTTAGAGGAGTCTAAAGTTGCAAATTTATAAGTTGCTTAAAGCAACAAATTTGAAATGCAATAGTTACTTACTTTGAAAGTTGGTTTTTAGTTAGTTGAGGGCATGGATTAGTTAGAGAAGGGTGTAAAACACTATGTAAATCCTTGAGAGGCTCGAATGGAGGTTGTTGATGAACTTTTGGAGAAGATCTAATAAGAATTATTCACACTGTTCTCGGTTTTTTAGATTTTTTATACAAACTTGTTGATCCCGTACTTGGTATGACCTCCAGCTTCATGTACGGTCCCAAGGCTGACATGGATTGAAAGAGGGTTGAGTTCACAAGAACCCATCTCTCATGATAATGAATGGCCCACTTAGCACTCATTACATCTAGGTGATGCTCACAGAGGTGAGACACTAGGCCTTCCTGGGAGGTCACCCATCCCAGTACTACTCTAGCTCAAGCACTTAACCAAAAAGTTTTTTCCCCAAGGTTAAGCCCACTTAGCTTGCAACCCCATTTGCAAAACCTTCAGCAAGTGTTGTGCCTTATGAAACATTCATTATAGAGCCCCTTTAGCTCATCAATTGATAAGTAGGAGGTATTTTCTATAATGTGTCGAATCGTGATATTGCTATCAGGATTCAATTGTGTAGTTTTCAAGTATAAAAGAGAATAAGAAGGGAAGATTAGGGTAATCAATTTACAAACTTATTTTTATTATTGAATTACCTAGTGTGGGATTGGTCTATATGAGAAAAAAATTATAATATGGGAGTATACGTTTCAAGCAACAAATTGACTTTCCATTGGAAGCATGGCAACCGATGATAGTGGTTGGCAAGATTACTTTATGAATCAGGTAGTAAGCTTAGTATTTTATCTTAAATTAATTCCATTATGGTCACATTGAAATGAATAGAAGAATGTTTAGGCTTTATTGAACAGTCATTTGTAGTATTAGATATAGCTCTAGCTTTTACAGTATTGCACATGATTGCAGATAGTTTCAAAGATCTAGATGACATCAATAGTTTGCATTACTCAAGAAGGATGAACATCTGAAAGACATTTGCGGAAATCAAGAGAAGTAACCTTCTTGTGGACTTAGGGTTGCAAGATTTGATCTACAACATGTTCCACCATTTCTTCAATAGGATCAAGAACACACATAATGATGGTGTGTTTGCAGCCATGAAAGATTATGGTTCAAACTATCCAGAAGAGATGTTTTATCTCGACCAACCATATCTATACTATGGTTTGTTTAGAAAGAAGGATGGATTCTCTCTTCATCGACATATACATTATTCCTCGATGTGTTCACACCAGTGTTACAAGACTTGGACTCGCCTCGGACTTGACAAGCTAATTTTTTACTTGGACTCGAGCTCGGAGCCCAGACTTGACAAATAGAAAAACCTAAGAAATTCAAAGATTTTTAAGGATTTAAAAATTGTTTCATGCACCCTTTAATAAATAAACCTTAAAGACACAATAGAATTATCAAATATAAATTACTATGATCCCATACACAAACATACATCAATCACATAAGTATAAGCGCAAATTTTAGCTGAAGGAAATAACACATTTAGATATATAAATATTATGATATTGCTAGCAGGATTCAACTGTGTAGTTTTACAAGTCAAACTCATTGACCCTTGATTCATGAGTAGTGGTTCACAAGAACCCATCTCTCATGATAATGAATGGTATATAAGGAGGAAGATAAATATTCATACATTTCTTCTATCACAAATGAGATAAGTGCTTGGTTTCATGAAGGTCATGCGACAACCATTAATGGGGAGTGGATACATGAAGAACCAACGAAGAATGATAATGGATTCAGACTTGCTATAAAGGATAACTTTTTTCGTTTCAATGATGCAAGAGGTTTTTGGTTTGACTACCAAAATGAGCCTATGAAGAATGCATGTGAAACTCCTTTGGACCTTGAGGGTGTTCTTACTCCATCTCAAGGATCATGCATTGAGGATGACATAGATCAATGCTAGGGATAACCAATTAATAATTATACACATGAATAATTCAAGCATGTACATGTCAATAAGGGAAGTACAAGTACTCAAAAACACGTAAGCCTCAAAAAGTATACACACGAATACATAGTATACACAAATTAAAATAAAGTATATGCACAAATACAAGGTATACGCATGAAAACACGTAAGCCAAAAAGTATACATTCGAACGCACGTAAGTCACAAAGTATACACGTAAGTTGTAAAGTATACACTTGAATACACATAACTCATATCTATTGAACCATCAATTTAGAATGCAAACATGGACAGGCATCGATAAAAGATATTTGTATTAACCAAATAGCCATGTAGGAATACATCAATATATGTTGATATAAGTATGAAATATATGTAAAAAAAATCCATATAGGATTATGAGAATGGCATATAGGCATACAATGCCAAATATGTCCAATACAAAATATGTACAAAATTGCCATGTAGGCATACAACAAAGGGCTCTGGAATCAAAAGTCATTGCTCTCCATGCCTTGGAAATAAAATCTTTCCCTTTCCTTTTTGATCAGATGGCGATAGGTCTCACTCATTTTTGCTGCGCTCGAGGAGTGCTCCTGTTGCTCCTCCTAGGGTTTAGTTCATTGTGAAGTTTTAACTGTTACAATATGAAGTAAAGACATGAATATATAAAATTACATTATAAAAAATGATATATTTGACAAAATAATCACTTACCACCATCTCACGATCTCTCTCCACAAGGGAAATATTCTCACGCCCATGCTCAGGCATGCTCAAGCCTTGTAGAAACCATACAAATAGAAACTAAACTATGTGAATCAATAATGGTTTGATTTTTCACTAACATCTATAACAACAAATATAAATTGAAATTCACTAATTTGCCTCATACCTCTCATGTTAGAGCCATCGAGAATTGTATAGCAGATGTCACACCAATATCCATTGCCCTCATCACATTCAGAGGTGTATCGTTTTGTAACAATTGAAAATAAAACAACAAATTATTCAACGTAATCAATGATGTGCATATAAACTACACAAATCTATTAAGTACTTGATTCATTAGTTAAAATTTTTATTCTATTACCTTTGTGTAGGTTTGAGTAAATCCACCACCACTGGGAAGTGTTCCTTCAAAACCTCCAATATTAGTCTGTTCAACATCCAAAATCGCATATTAAATTACCATTCATAAAAAAATGCTATTAACATGCAATAAATTTATAATTGTTTACTAGTTACATACCCTAGTGATAGGTGTACTACATAAATAAGTTGGTGGGGGGCCGGTGTATCCAATCTCAACATTGTGACCCTACAATTTTATTAAAATCATAAAACATTTTTAGTTAATCTTACATTTCAAAATCAAAATTTAATAAATTAAATTCAATGAACATGCAATAACTTTTACCTGACTATCAATGCCATATGCCTGATGCAAAATGTTAGCTGCCCTCTCCATCTCCATAGCTGCAAACGGATCTTGCATACCAGTCTCCTGAGTGTTGGTGGGGTCATATGAATAAGTAGCCCCGCAAGATTGACACACATGTGTTCGAAGGCCACCACTCGAAGACTCCCTTGGATGGCACTGTAGAATAGGGCTAGTATGATGGATGACACTCTGGGTCAAAGTGTTGATCGCTTGCAATGTCTCTACGTCAACACTTTCCTTCACGATGAAAGGCATAACAACATGCTCATGAGGTGGCCTAGCGAGAGCTTGTCTACCTTGTCGCATAGGATTCGACTGTCCACCAGCTCTATCTTGAGCTAACCCCCCACCTCTCCCCTGGAAATTCCTCATATCAAAATAATTTGAGATCTTGTTCAATATGAACTCATTGTATAGTTTCCTAAGGAAATATTGTGGGACCTCGCAATTGTTGCACAGTGGGTAATAGAAGACCATGTACCACCTATCATAAAATTGGTCCCTAATCTGTTGGTGGTGGCACAAATGGAAAGTAAACCTCTTTGCATTGAGGATAATATTTTGATTTGTGCGCGGGTCGGTGAATAATGAGCACAAATCACCTTTTGTAATTTTTAAATCTTTTACATCCTTGTATGATAGTTTATTTGCATAATAATCCCTAGCTGCCTGCCTCCTATCTTTCCATCCAGTTATTTGTTTGCTAATTGAATATACATTTTTTAACATATCTTTCAATGAATTTGCTAGGGTCATTCTTTCTACGGTTGAACCATTTGGATCACTCAACCTACTGATCAAATCCTCAATTTTCTTTTTGTTATTCTCAATTTCACTCATTAATTTTTTTGAGTGCTAGGAGGGAGTTGAGTGATTGGTGGAGGAGGTTGATGTTGTGGTTGATTTTGATCTTGAGGGTTTTCAGGTTAATTTGCATCTCCTAAAAATTCAAACAAATATGTATCAAATTCAACTTAAAACTAACAAATTCAACCTAAAACTAACTAATTCAAAACAAAAACCATAGAATCCTTACCTCTCACAGCTCCTCATCGTCGTGGCCCCATCGTTGCGAAGAAATATCAATTGTTGGTGAAGAAATTTGTCAAATTGCTCCTCCTAGAATGCGAGCGCAAAATTGTGGGGGTTTTGGCCATGGCTGCAAAAAAAAACAATCGAAATGCTAATGACATATTTGCATTTCTTTTTTTTCTTTTAACAATCCATAACGTGAGCGTGTTATAACATGCTCGTGTTATCGGTTTGTAGATTTCAAGCCTCAGCTTGGCATAACAAGCCATGATGCGAGCGCATTATAATGTGCTCGCATTATGAATTTTCAAATTTTTTTTTGGAGGGTGTCCATGAAATTGCTACTCATTTCCATGCACCCGCCCTACTATTCCAATCTAGTAACTTATTTCCATCTGTAGGTGAGTTTTCTTTTCTGCTTACTATTTCCCATTAATTTTTATTCATTAGCTGCATTTGAATTTTTATTCTCTAAGTATGAAAATTAAATCCAGAATACTTGTCTAATACAATCTCCATAATGTTATATCCCCTTTAAATAAATTTAAATCAATCTCTGACACAATATCCCTTATAGATCACCAAATTGAGGAGTAGATAAACACTTATTTCAATATCTAGCCTTATCTTGCCCAACAAGAAACAAACTAACCTAATTTTAAACTGTTATCTAGACTTTTAATAAACATGAGAGGATTGAAGCACCATTGGGACCATAACAAAATAAAAGTATCTTGATATTTGAGATTTTTTTTGTATATGTTAACTTCTTCCATAAATTTGTTGAAAGCATCTAGATATCCTTACCCCTCTTTTCCTTTATAATTTCAACGTGTCTTCCATTACAACTTTCAATAACCACTATTACCAGATATTGTGTCTCATTTCGTGCTCCACCTTTTTATAGATGCAATTATGAGGTCTTAAATTTAGATCTGATAGTTGAATCTTCTATCATGAGTCACTTTACGTAGTGCAAATTCTTCACCATTCACATCCTCTACATTATCCTTTTCCTTAATTGTGTACAACTATATAGATCTTATCACTGTCACCTACAGGTCTACACCATGCCTCCTTGCATATTTCAACATCTCAAATTTCATTCAAAAGCTATTTGCAAGAATGAGAATTCTTTTTGTTTTGAATGAAGACAACACCTCACATGATTGCATACTATCATAGCTCGCTTTCCATGGTTATCGCTCTGATACCATATGAAGGATAAAATACTATCATTTCTTTATTTGAAGAATAGAAAGGTATTTATGTAATGCAAAATAGTTGGCGAATTTGGTTAGCATAATCATTGAACAATGTAATAGCTGGTGAATCTGGTTAGCATAACTGTTGAATAATGTAATAGTAATAGTAGTCTACACTAACAACTAGCTCATCTCAATATAATATCTAAATGCATATTAACAAGTTTCCCTAATTCCCATGTCATGGCCAAGTTTATCATGCCCTTACTTCAAGAAGAATGAACCACACCAGGTCTTAAGGATAACCAATACCTTCTTATACTTGTCAATAATACAAAGCACACGGTCATGATGTTCAACAAATAACTCTAATTGTTTTAGTTCAAAGAGTCATTCTTACACACTCAAATTGATATAGACCTTGATGATAACAAATCAAAAGTTCATACAAGATTGGAGTAGATTTTGGAAAGCCAAACACTACTTATCCCCTAATAGAAAATCTTGATAATGAAGGATTATCTTTCATTAGCTTAGAGTTATATAATGGTAACATATTAATTGGAAGATGAGATCATTTTCATTTAATATTTATTTTAACCTCAACTTGAAGTATATTGAAGAGAGAAGGTTGATCAAGTTTAGGAAAAATTAAATCTTGGAGCATTTACTAGATCCCTCATTGTGAACTTGGGTCACAAGGGCATCCTTTTCCCATATACTACCTGCATTCACACTTCCAAATGGGATCGAATTCCCATGTATTTCTCCTAGGATTCCCAACCTTGATATTTTTAGTTTTTAGGTAAAGAAGCCAAAGACTAGCTCAACCAAGGAAGATTGTGAAGATGATGAAAAAATCAACTTTAGAATATTTTACTCAACCAAATTAGCTCCAAAAGTTAAGTTTACACATTACTAAGAACATGGTTCTTGAACTACTTTTGCCTACAAAAATCCCCATTATCAACCATCTTTATACTTATATGAACATTAAAATATCACTCATCCTTAATGACATACCTTAGACAATAGTGTTTAATAAAGACACTTTATCGAAATGGAATCCATACACAAAATTTATACATAATGACATACTTAATATAATATAAGCCATTGTATCACATCAAAGCAATAACAGGGAGGGTGCAAAAAGATGGGGGGTCAAATTGTATACAAATTTTTATAAACATTTAATAGGCCATAACGCGAGAGCATTATAACATGAGCACGCTATAACGCGCTCGTGTTGGCTTGGTGTGACCGAGCCAAAGGCTCAACCACATTGATCCTGTAATGCGCTCGCAAAATACTACGAGCACGTTACTTGTTATTAAAACAAAAAAAAAAAAAAAAACGAAAATCTAATTCATTTTTATGTTGACTGTTTTTTCTACTCTCGAAGCCAAAAACCCTTCTCTTGCATGCTCTCATTCTGGGAGGAGACAATCTTTCATTTTTTTCATCAATTTGTTACTATTTCATCGCCAGGATGCCACCACATCGATGGGGAGGAAAAAAAATGTTGCAATCAATATCCTTTCTCATATCATTAATGAAATAAAGACACTTATATTCCTACTACATTTAAACCAAATTAATTTCTTCCCATATTGAACATAAATCAGTTTCATGAGATTCAAGGAACATAGCAATACAAGAAGGTGTGCTAGGTCTAAACCTATTTGGGATCCGAGAAAGGGAAACATAAAACCAATGATTGAACTCCATGCTAAACTATCCCTCTTTCCATCTAACATCTTATAATCTTTCAACAAAAATAGAAGGGTCTAAAGTGAATTCTTTGAATGCAACCACAAAATGATTCCAAGAGGCAAAAAAAAATCACTAGGAAACCATCATATCCAATTCTTTTCCTTTACCAACAATGAACTAACAAAGAATCTCATCCACATGTCCTCATATTCAAGCTAATATTTCTCCATAAAATTTGAAAATGCCTTGACATGTGCATCCCCTTGATAGATATTAGACCCATCAAACCTTGACATCAATTATAGATCAAAGATCTCACTATTTGTCTTTCATAATTGACCCAAGAAATGTCATGTTACATATAAAGAGTGTCCAAGGGAATGATAAGGGACTAAGAAACCTATTTTTTTGTTACAATAGGGGTAAGTGCACAAAGATGGGGGCCAAAAATAGGTCTTAAATGACCACCCTTTTTTTTTTTTTGGTCTGAAATTAGGAAATACCAACTTTGAATGAGAAATTGAAGATAGTTACACTCAAAATTTTAAGATGCAACAAAAACACGAGTCGTAGTTCTCTGAATCTACTTTCTAAACTACTATTTTTTTAAATGGTAGAGATTAAGGGGTTCAGAAAAGGGGGTCACAAAAGTTGGTCCTATTTTTTTTTCGAAAAAACATAACATAGCATTTGGTGTGACCCCTTAAAATGTTTTCTTTTAGTATTTGAAAAATCACTTCAATGAGAATTAGATAACACCATGTAGTTTATCCCTGATTTTTTAGCTAATTTTTTAATGAATATGTGATTGTTTACTAATTTTCAAAGTTGACACATCTTGAAAAATATAAACTTGAGCGTGCTCCCCCTAAATTTATTGAAAACTAATATATTTCAATATGTGTAGAATGGAGTCTAATTTCTAAAAATATAATTTATTTGAAATTTCAATGAATGGTAAAAAGATGAAGTAGAAAATACCAAACATTGATTTTTGATAAATAAAAGGATACACCAACAAAATAAATTAAAGATGAAATCCTTAACATATTCAAAATGTAAAAAAAAGTACATGCTTGGATAGATAAGAGAGAGCTTAACATTACCTAGGTGTTTTTTCTACTAGACCTTGAAACATGTGTAAACTTGATGGGGAGCATGCTTGAAATTATGTGAATTTTTTTTAGAATTTAGGAAAAATGTGTCTTTGGGCATTGGAAAGTTGGTTGAAGCTATTGGGTTGGAAATACAAGACAAATACAAGCTAAAGGCTTGAAAATTCCCAAAGTGGATGAAAACACAAGTGTGTTATAATGTGCTCTCATTATTTGAATATATTCACAAATGTGAGTGCATTATGCGAATGCTTTCACAAAACTCCAGTGTGTTATAATGCACTCACATTTTCTTCTGCATTGAAATTTTTTCTCTTTCTTCTCGTTATCTTTCAATGAAACAATATACATGAAAAACATTTACATATGGACATTTTTTTTATTATACTTTAAGTTATATTTCATGTATGTAATTTTAGGATGTTTGACAATGGTTTTGAATCTCTAAGAGTTATAATGTAAATTTTAGTTTTTGGAAGATCTTATAATTTTTCAGACTTAGTCAAATTTCAATAAAGACTATGTAAAATTTCAGTAATCAACATGGCAATGTTCTAGAACATATAAGATATGAGAATGAAAAGAGAAGCATTAAATATTTTTTAGTGATTTATCTAATACGGGAAAGTTAGCCTACGTTCTAGAATGGTCTTGTAGGTTCTTAATACCTCTATATAACGAGGCATCATGTAATGATTTCATTATCAAGGTGTAGCATCAAAGTGTTGAGATAATCAAGTGATCATGTAATCAAGTTATTGAGAGTGAGTTCAATTCTGCAATGGTTGTAATCAATAGATGAATGAAAGTTGTGATGTAGCACTTGAGATTTGTATGTTTACATATTTCTATGTAATTGATTATATTTCTAAGTTTTTTTATCTTCATCTACCACCATTGTAGTGGTATAAGAGTGGGTTAGATCGGAGGTTTGAAGATTTATCAAAGTTGTCAAAGATCATTGCAAGTTTCATCGTAAGTCAGCGCATAGAATAAAGAATGTAAGAAGCCATCGAGAAGAAACCAAATTGTAGTCATTTTACAGATATTATCCAATTTTCCACTATTTTTGAGGATCCAATACAAATGAATAAAGGTTTAAATTGCTGCCAAAGGATTGACCAGGTTTTATTGTAGATGTTACCCGCCCCTTAAAGAGCAAGGCTACAGTTTGTTGAAGGTCACAGAAATAAAAGGCCATTGTTTCCATAAACTTGTAGATAACTCCAAAGAGTCGCCATAGCCATGGCCAACGTAAGAAGATTGTTGAGAAGCTAAAGGCAAAAGATAGTTGTTTGAAAAATTAAGATCGATGTTTTTTTTGTAAGCTGCTTTCCTAGAAAAATAATTTCTAAGTCTAATCGTTGGTTGAAGGGATCACTACCAAGTAAAAAGAAGAATATTGCCACCACAATCCAAGTCTCTTAGTTTGTTCTGCCACAAGAGTAACGAAAACTAAAGTTTGATCATTCAACCAACGAGTTGCCACTATTTTTTGGAGATGAAAAAAGACATTGCAGCCGGTACCAAGTTATATGAAAGATGACAGGAGTGAGTCATAAGCAAACAAATCACAGCTCTAATAAAAAACCACCACTAAAGAGAAATATAGACTTTTTTCTTTCTTTGTTTGTAGATTTAAATCAGCTGAAGCTGATCAAGGAGATTGGAGGTCAAAAGAAATCTACAGCTAGGAGAAAAGAGTGTAGCTAGAGTTTAAGCTGCTAGTTTGTGAAGAGATAACTGACATTTTGAAGAAGGTAATCGAAGATCAAATATTTTAGATCATAGAGAAAAATCAATGAAAGGAAATAGGTAAAGCTGCATCTATTGAAAGAGAAATTGAGGAAGAGTGGAGGCGCGTGAAGCTGTCAAAGAAAAGAAGAAATCATTGTAGCATAATCAAGAGAATAAAAATGGTAAGCAAAACAAATATTTCGATGGGAAAGATAGGTAAAAGAGTAAAGAAAGGAAAATATATTTTGGAGAAAGAATTGTTAGAGATTAAGAAATCTAATTGAAAAGTGAGCAAATTTAAAGGAGGTTGCAATAAAAGAATTTGAATGTTTGTACAAAATTAATAATCTTGAAGAAGAATAGGAAAATTTTAAATCAAAAAAAGAAAAGTTAGAAGAAATATTGATGTTGTTTGATGAGTTCAAGAATAATAATGAAGATTTAGAAGCAAAATTAAAGTTGTTGGAAAAAGAAAATGAGTGTTTGAAATCAAAGCTATTGGTATATGATGTTTCATGTGGCAAAAAAAATTTGTGTTGTTCTTTTAATCAATCAATTGGTTTGTGTTACATAACTGATTTTTTTTTTTGGGTGAAGAGTGTAAAGATGAAGATGATAATGCGTTTGAATCTACAAATCATCTTAATTGTAATGAAAACAATGTTGGTTTCAAAATCATGAAAATAATAAAATATAAAGGTCAAGGATTAGGAAAGTATGAGAAAGGAATCAAAGACCCCATTGAGCCAATTATAATGCCAAAATATGAAGGCATTTAATATGTTATAGGTAAAGAAAATGATGTTACAAGTGTTACAAGTTCAAGAAAATTTGTTCAAGGAATGCATTGTGTGCAGCTTTGTCATTGTAGTAGGAAAGAACATACAAAGGATATGTTTTGGGATATTCATCCTTGTACCACATGTGGTTTGAGAAATCATTTAGAAAAGATGTGTTGGAAAAGAGAGTACAAAAATGAATCTTTGACAAGATGCATGCAAATAAATTGTGGATGGACTTATGGATTGAATTGGCAAAATATTATAGGTATGTTGAAAAGGTTATTCAAATATAAATGTTCATATTTGAAAAATGATAGAAATTAGGAGAGGTTTGAGATATCATGGTCTTGTAGGACATCAAGAAAAATGGAAAACTATAGATAATGATTTTTTAGGAAGAGTACTTCCAGTTTGAAGGTTTTGAAAATATTAAAATCAGTGGTTTGAAAGACTATTGTAGCAGATGGAGAGAGTTAAAAGGAATAAGTGATAGAAATTAAGGGGGAGTGTTTGAGTATTGTAATTTCTCCCACCCTGATGATTATCAATTATTAAATGAGAAATAAATATTAAAATTAAATGCAATGTTCTATAATAGATAAGAGATAAGATGAAGAGAGAAAAACATTAAATATTTGTTAGTGATTTATTTAATGTGGGCAAGTCAACCTAAGTTCTAGAATGATCTTGTATGTACTTAAGACCTCTATACAATGAGACATCAAGTAATGGTTTCATTATCAAGGTGTAGCATTAAAGTATTGAGATGATCAAGTGATTGAGAGTGAGTTAAATATTATCACATTATGAGTACATATACATAAAGATTGTAATCGATGGATTTATGAAGAGTTGAAGTGGTATAGCACAAAAGAGAGTTTGATAAGATATTGTGTTTCATTTTTTTATATTTTTTGTTTATATTATGGTGTGTTATCTCCATCCACCACCATCAATAATAATCAAGAACTCCAAAGATAATTGAATAATTTTTTAAATTTATGAAGATGGTTCTCAAAGACATTTAAATAGTGAGTGTTCTATGTAGATTTCATTTGAAGTCCATATATCTTTACTCATTCGAGAATGAAAAAATATTCAAAATACTACTATCTATATTCAAACAATCTATGGCCTATGATGGTGAGGTTGGTGTTTGCTTTAATTTTTGAATAACACTCAGTTTATAATTTTGAGAGGTTCAAGGGAATATTGTAATGCTCAAACAGTTGAGGAAACATGGTTTTTCCTAAGCACGTATCATCATTTATTCATGTAAGAACATTCAACATGAAAATTGCCTCTATTGGTGTCATTAACAACCAAAACACCAATATGATATTTTTGTTAAAATAATATAAATAAAGAAAGGTGGGTTGGGGGGCCTAGCTCAATTTTCTAAAGCATCATGTTGCAAGCAAGAGGTCACAAGGTCTAGTATGCCCCCATCCCCGTGGCACCAGACGGTCTGTCGCACCAACATCACCGGTCACGTGAAAAAAGTTTACCAACACACTGCAATTTATAGAGGGGGTTACCCGATTCCTGCAGATAAAAAAAATATAAATATAAATAAAGAAAGGCATTTAATATTTGTTCACATAATCTTTCATAAACTATTTATTAATATTTTTATATAATTTATGACTGCAATTTTTATTGATAAATTTGTTTTAAGGATATTTTTTTATGTACATAGATTCTCAACATCTATAATATGATTATATAATGCTCTTAACATAATTAAATAAATAGAACTATGACACTTAGAAATTTGATGCAAATATATCATTAAAAATGTTCCAAATGACTTGTCAATATGTTTTTGATCAGGTAAGTAATGATTTCAAAAGGGCCTAGACCCTTGTAAAAAGATAAAAGATAAGGCGATAAGTCCAACTATACTCCAAAAGACCAAGAGGATCAACTATGAAACTACAAAAGACAAAGCATTACAAAACCTTACAAAAAATAATTCTAAAGTTAGGGTGGTTTGAAAAATTGTTCCAAAGATTTTTGCTTCACCACACTACAAGGATCCTTCTCCCCAAAATATCTTTTTTAGTTACAAGGAACATTAATAAGATTACAAGGGGATTAGTTCCAATTTTCAATATGTTGAAAATTGGAACAAATCTCTAAAATATGGGAACTTATTGTCCAAATCACTTCTTCCATATTAATCACACTTGAGCATCTACTTTGTGCAGCTATGGATTGATCTAGTCATATAGATTTAATTTCTATAAAATATCTAATATTCTCATTGATGCTGTTTTAAATTCATATAAAAACTAATTAAATGGTTTAGAGTTTGCCAATAACAAAAAAATACATCCGTCTTTGATCAAACTATTTAAGATACTAAATCAATATTTAAAAATAAAATAAAAACAGATGATTTATATTCTAATAAATACTCAATAAATTCTTCTACAACTACTAAATCTCTTAAATAAACTAAAATTAATCCTTTAAATACAAGTTAATATTATAATATAACATACAAATATTATAATATATCTTGAACTTGAATCTCTCATCTTCCAAACTTTAACCCGGTTAGCAAATGTCCCATGGAAAAGTCATTTATCATCAGCCCCTGCTGACTCAAATCTGAGAAGGAAGAAATGCCAGAAAACCTGTTTTATATATATCGCAATTTTCGCATAAAACCCATCATTTGGCATTTTCGTGTAAACATAGAAAAACTAATTTCCCATGCTCTTAAATGGTAAGAGAAGTGTTCACCAAAGGAGCTTAAGTAGTATATGTGTGTAAGGTGCAGATTCTGCAATGCATTTTCCATAGATGGGTTATTCTTAACATAATCGAATTTGATTGTGGTCAACAAAAATAGATTATTTAATCATTGAACACCAATTCTATTTAACCATCTCTCAACGCTGAATTTTATGAAAAGGAATTGATATTTGCTTACTATGTTTCAATTTCTGTCCTGGCAATACAGGAAACTGTAATAGAATCCTTCAATGCTACCGTTGAGGAAGCATCTTACAGTGAAAGTACTTTAGCTATAACAATTTTGCAAACTTTTGTAAGTCCTAAGTGTTACAGCTGTGACAGATTACCCAATGCCCTCACCGGGATAGGTGGTTCTGCTGATTGCTTACTCTCCTAGTCCCATGTCCAAGTGCTCCAACTGTGGAATGTTGACGTTATTTAACCTTTCACACCCTTTTAATTGCAAGAACTGTAACTGTGACAGGTTGCCAATGGTATTAGGAAGGCTATTTAACATTCTGCACCCTCCCAAATTCAAGTGCTGCAACTGTGACAGATTGCCAATGCTATCAGGGAGGCTATTCAAGCTACACATTGCCACGTCCAAGAATTGCAGCTTTGACAGGTTGCCAATGGTGTCAGGGAGGTTATTTATTGTAACACATGCTCTCATGTCTAAGTGCTGCAGTTTTGACAGGTTGCCAATGGTATTAGGGAGATTACTTAAGATTATCAACACTCTCAAGACTAAGTGTTGCAGCTGTGACAGGTTGCCAATGGTGTCAGGAATGTTCTGTATGAATATACACCTTTCCAAATCCAAGTGCTGTAGCTGTGACATGTTACCTATAGTGTCAGGAAGGTCACGTAACTCTGTACACTCTCCTAAGTCCAAGTGTCGCAGCTGTGACAGGTAGCCAATGGTAGGAGGAAGGTATTTTAAAATTCGACAGTCTCTCAAGACCAAATGCTGCAGCTCTGACAAGTTGCCAATAGTGTTAGGGAGGCTCTCTAATTTCAAACAGCTATTCAAACTCAAGTGCCGTAACTTTGACAGGTTGCCAATAACATGGGGGAGGTTCTTTAAACTTTCCCATCCTGTCAAGTCCAAGTACTGCAGCTGTGACAGGTTATCAATAGCATCAGGCAGGCTCTTTAAGCTCCTACACCCTCTCAAGTCCAAGTGTTGCAGTTGCATATTAGGAAGTGAAAATAGGGAGGAGAGAGAAAGGCTGGAAATGTCATAGCAGTATCTTAATTGCAAAATCCTCAATTGCCAAATGTTGTTACTCACAAATTTGGAGTGACGCGGCCTCTTTTTTGCTCCTTTCATTTTATTATAACAGTCACAACTTTCCAGCCTTAACCATACCAAATTTGGAGGTACCATAGCTACTGGGTCTTTTATCAAGTCTTCAATGGGCAGATTCAGCAAATGAAGATAGCGAAGACCAGGTCCGTACAGCATTTCGAGTCTTTGTGGATTGCCTCCATTGAGTCGAAGGCGAGAGAAATTGATGTTGTGGGATATGGTGCTTAACTGGGCAACCTTCCATAGTCGGGTACCTTCTTTCTCTTTTTCAGCAATAGTTCGACCCATATCTCGCAAATGGTCATGCATACCAAATACACCATCTTCAATTTTTATCAGTAACTTCATGGAAAGATTGGATATAGCAGAGTCTACCTTCTTGTACAAGGACTTCCAGAAAGTGATGGGAAATGATTTGTCTTCTCCAATAAAAAAGCAAGCGATGTCCAGGAATATTTCCTTTTCCTCATCGGTAAGAGCCTTATAACTGATGTGAAGTCTTTTGTGAATTTCTGGGTAGAGGGTGATGTTTTCAAGAGCTTCCGTCCAACAACCTGTGTCATCCTGCTTATCATACAAGAAGGACCCGATCACTTCCAATGAAAGAGGATGCCCTTTACAAGCTTCTACTATTCTCTGGTACAGATCTTCATAACTTGGACTCGGAGATGGTCTGAGGAAAGCGTACCAGCTAAATAACTGGAGACTTTCATCTATATCCAATCCATTCATCTCATGGATGCATTCCGATGAGACCCGAGCAACATTGAGAATGTGCTTGTCTCTAGTAGTTACAATAACCCTGCTGTCCGGGGCCAACCAATCCCCAACCAGAGCATTCAATTGTATAATAGCATACACATCATCCAAAACCAGTAGCATACGTTTTCCTCCCAAGCGATCTCTGAACAAAGATATACCCTTATCAATACTGTCCACTTTTTCACCATTTTCTGATAAATTTTTGAGAATTATTTCCTGCAATTTTGTAATGCCTGTGACCTCTGCAGCCGTGGTGCGGACATTAAATATGAAAGAAGCAGCGTCAAAATCAGCATAAATTTGATTGTACATGGCCTTGGCAATTGTGGTCTTGCCAATACCACCAACACCCCATATTCCAACTTTAATCACCTCATCCTTTGAATTGAGACTTAATTTTTGAATGAGAGCATTCTTTACTCTGTCCATTCCCATTGGATGCTTGGCAACATTTAACGGCACTCTATCCAATGTCTTAATCAGATCATTCACCACCATCTTTACAAGCCAAGCTTCATAGCTGCAATGGCCAGAGCAGGTCAATAAAAATTGCAAAATTATTACTTATTTTACTACTCTGAAAGTAGTTGCAACAAAACCAACATTTATAACCAAGTGGGTTTATAAGATGAGGTACAAGAGTGATATTTTTAATTTAGGAATCTTAAATTAATTTTTTTATTATAAAGCAATGGATAATTCTATATCTAGAATTCTATTTTAAGTATCATAATTTATGCATGATAAAAATAACTACTCCAAGTTACTATCTATTTTTGAAGAAATGTGTTTGTACTGTTTGAGGAGAAGATGTATTGAAGTGCATCATCTGTAATTGTTTTTCCAAGTTGAATAGAAGATTTTCTATTTTTAAAGATTTGTGCTATTTGAGGAGAAGATGTTAATTTAATATTGTAGCTCGGTCAGTTGTTATTCTCCAATTCCAAGAATTAGTATTTAATTCTTGAGACTTCTAGATAGAAATTAGTTAGGTCCAGATATTTAATTATTTAATTAAATAATTGATTCCTCTAGAGACTTCTAGAAACCAGTTAGTTAGGGTTTGTTAGAGTCTATTTAATCTTAGCCATTGATTGAGATTAAATCATGACCATTGGTTTTCCAATGAGAATAGTTTAAAAGGGGGTCATTGGGCATTTGGAGAACATACTGATAGACACAAGTTGGAGAAGCATTTGCAGTGTTAGCAAATAATTTTGCAATGATAACAAATAGTCTTGCAGTGATAGTGTTGGAGGCAGTAGCAGTGGAATTTCAGTAGGAGAAATTGAGTGAAGAATTTTCGATGAAGAATATCATTGGAGCTTTGTCAGTAAGAGGCAAGCAGTTTCTTTTGTATCTCTTGATTTGCTGAAGATTAATATAATTCCTCATCTGCAGTACTGGTTTTGCCTCCGGGGTTTTTCTAGGGACAATTTGTCCAAAAATATTGTGTTTATTATTTTGCATCTTCTCTATTCCTGTGAGTTTTATTTATGAAATTGTAGTTGTATTATTTTTCAGTATTTGTTGTGAATTAATTTTTGGCAGTCAAATAATCTTTATAGATAGGAGATTAATAATCAGTAACTGCAATAGATTTTTCACATGGTATCAGAGCAGATCTAAGGACAGAAAGAGCTCAGCGCAGACACAGGAAGGAAAAATAGAGGGTTTATAAAACCTAGTTCTACCTCTTCAGTATTATTATTTTTGTTATTACTATTTTTGTTTGAGATGGCCTCAGTAGGTTTAAGAGATCATGACAGATTGGATGGAGCCTCAAATTTTGGTGTTTGGAAAGCCAAAAAAATTTTATTGCTGGAAGAGAATGGTATCAAGGAATATGTTACCAGTGTTGTAGCTGTACCTACAGATCTAGCGCATCTCTTAGCATATAAGAAGGAAGATGCCAAGGCAAGGAGGTTGATTCTTGATGGTGTTAAGGATCATATTGTTCCACATATTGCAGAGTTGGATACAACGAAGAAGATGTGGGACGCCATTTTGAATCTGTACTAGAATGCTACCACGAATAGGAAGCTGATTCTCAGAGAAAAGTTGAGGAATACTAGGATGAACAAGGGAGAAGATATTACAAGTTACCTCACCAGACTTAGACTTGTCAAGGATGAGTTGGCAGCTATTGGAGATAAACTAGATGATGACGAGCTAGTACGGATAGCCCTAAATGGGTTTATTAAGTAGTGGGATGTCTTTGTTCAAGTTATTAATGGACGAGACACCTTATCGAGTTGGGATCGACTATGGAGTGACTTCACTCAGGAGGAGCTTAGACTAAGCCTTGTCAGTTGTGCCAGCAGTAAGAGTCAGAAAAGTGAGGCAGAACATGAAAACGTTGCCATAGCAAGAAAAGGTAAAGTAAAGAAGGGGTATAGCAAAGGATCAAATCCTAAAGGCGAGAAGAAGGACTTGTCTAAAGTCAAGTGTTATGGCTATCACGAGTTTGGCCACTATGTCAGCAATTGCCCACAAAAGAAGAAAGGCAAGAAGCAGACGACAGCTTTAGCAAGTGCAGATGAGCTCTCTAGCAGAATGGAAGATGAGTTTGCACTCATAGCTTGTATGGTTAGCTCAACCTCACAGGGTGTTTGGTATATAGACAGTGGGGCGTCATTTCATATGACAGGAGTTAGAGAATACTTCTCTAGTTATAAAAAGGAGGACATCAGAATCCAGATTTCTATGGGGAACATGTCCAAACTAAATCCAGTTGGGAAAGGGACTGTTCTATTTCAGAGGGAGAATGGCAAGCCAATTCCCATTCATGATGTGTTGCATGTTCCAGGCTTGGGTATGAATCTTATTTATGTATCTGTCCTTTAGGATAAAGGCTACAATGTACTCTTTAGAGGGGAAAATGTTTTACTCAAGCACAAGGATTGGAAATCACCCATAGCTATTGGAGTTAGGAGCGGCCGACTTTACAGGTTGCAGTTTGATACTCATAAGGCACTGATGAGCAACAATAATTCTAGAGATCAAGGAGAGCTATGGAATAGGAGGATGGGCCATATACATCATAGAGCACTTGAATTGCTTCGTGAGATAGTGACAGGTGTTCTAGAGGTGAGCACAGAGCATGATGATGTATGTAAGAGATGTGTGTTGGGGAAGTTTGTGAAAGTAGCTTTTCCAAGGAGTGGCACCAGATCCAAGGGTGTTCTTGATCTAGTACATTCAGATATATGTGGACCAATGTCGACGAAGTCTCTTAGAGGATATGAGTACTTTGTTACTTTTATTGATGATTTCTCCAGGAAGACCTGGATATACTTCTTGAAGACCAAGGACGAGGTTTTCAGTCATTTCCAAGAGTTCAAAGCTCTTGTAGAGAATTCGATAGGCAAGAAGATAAAGGTTCTTCGGTCAGACAATGGAGGCAAGTACAAAGGGAAAGAGTTCCAGGAGTTTTGTACCAGGGAAGGAATCAAGAGAGAGTGGACTGTTCCTTACAACCCACAACAGAATGGGGTTGCTGAAAGGAAGAATCGGTCTATATTGGAGGCGGCAAGGGCTATGCTGTATGACCAGGATTTGCCACGTTACTTATGGGCAGAGGCATGTAGTACAACAGTATACATACAGAATAGGATTCCACATAAGGTATTGGGCAAGATGACACCAGAGGAGGCATTCTCAAGGAAGAAGCTAGATGTTAGCCACTTCAGGATATTTGGGAGTTTAGCATATTGTCACATTCCAAGGGCTACATGTTCCAAGTTAGATCAAACTACAGAGAGAGGGTACTTTGTGGGGTACAACGAGACCTCAAAGGCATATCGGATATTTATTCCAGGGGCCAGGAGGATTATAGTCAGGCGTGATGTCAAGTTCATGGAGGACAAGGCATTTAGAAGGTCCAAAGATTTTCCAACAGATGATCATAGTGAGTGGCCAACAGAAGCTCCAAGGATCGAGCAATTAGATCAGGGACAACGAAGCTCGAGTACAGTGACTAGTACAAGCACAGGCTCAGGTGCTGAGAGTTCACAGAGTATGGAGCAATAGATTTAGCAGATCCAAGAGATGCATCAGGAACATATGGAGGTTGATATTTCATCCTCTACAATTGGTAGCAGTAACCAACAAGATACTCAAGAGTTTGTGGGAGCTCCTAGGACGAGTAGTAGGTAGCGAAGACAACCAACTAGGTATAATGACTATATGGCTTTAGTTAGTCAGTTGGTAGATAGTGAGCCTTCCAGTTATCAGGAGGCTGCACAACAACAGGTGTGGCGAGATGCGATGGTTGAGGAATATACCTCAATAGTGTAGAACGATGTGTGGGAGGTTGTGCCTAGACCGATAGATAGGGCAGTGGTTGGATCTTGTTGGATCTATAAGATCAAGCACAGTGCAGATGGTAGCATCGAGAAATACAAGCCAAGGTTTGTGGCCAAGAGTTTCTCTCAGAAGGAGGGAATAGACTATGAGGAGACATTCGCTCCAGTGGCCAGGTATACTTCTATACGAGCTGTGATCTCTCTTGTAGCACAGATGGGATGGCAGATCCATCAAATGGATGTCAAGACAGCGTTTCTTAATGGTGAATTGAAAGAGGAGGTATACATAGAACAACCAGAGGGCTTTGTAGCACACAACAGTGAAACCCACGTGTGCAGATTGAAGAGAGCTTTGTACAGACTCAAGCAGGCTCTCAGGGCATGGTATGAGCGCATTGATGAATACTTGCAGGGATTGGGCTTTGTGAAGAGTGAGGCGGATGCTAATCTCTACTACTTGGTGGTTGGGGGTGAGGTTCTCATTCTTGTTCTATATGTGGATGACTTGTTTTTAATAAGTTCATTGGGGCTCATAGAGGTGTGCAAGCGGGAACTTGCAGCAGATTTCGAGATGAAAGATTTGGGGCTTATGCACTACTTTCTAGGCATGGAGGTATGGCAAATAGATGGTGAGATTTTCCTTGGTCAAGGGAAATACTGCATAGAAATCTTGAGGAGGTTCGAGATGGAGGATTGCAGAGCCATGTCTACTCCTATGATCACGAATTGGAAGAAGGAAGACTCATCCAGGGAGAAGGATGTAGACCCCACCTTATACAGGAAAATTGATTGGGTCTCTCATGTATTTGGTCAACATCAGACCAGATATATCCTTTATAGTAAATTCTCTTAGTCAGTTCATGGTTGAGCCGAAGAGAATGCATTGGACAGCAGCAGAGCATGTGTTGTGGTATTTACGTGGTACAATCGAGTATGGGATCAAATATGCTCGAGGTGATGGTATCAAGTTGATAGGCTATACTGACGCAGATTGGGCAGGCAGTACGGTGGACAGGAAAAGCACTTCAGGGTGTTGCTTTAGCTTGGGATCAGGAGTTGTCTCTTGGTACAGCAGGAAGCAAAAGTCCATGGCTCTGAGTTCTGTAGAGGCAGAATACATAGCAGCTAGCATGGCAACATGTGATGCAATATGGCTTCGGAAGTTGCTGGTAGCCTTGTTAGGTCAGAGGGTTGAGACTACAGTGATACACTGTGACAATCAGAGTTGCATCAAGTTGTTTGAGAATTCGGTGTTTCATGATAGGTCTAAGCATACAGACATCAGGTATCATTTCATCAGGGATTGTGTACAACAGGGGATTATTCAGCTATAGTATATACCTACAGATCAACAAGTAGCAGACATTATGACAAAGGCATTGGGGAAGGCGAAGTTCATCTTCTTCAGAGATATATTGGGTGTTATGCAGAACACCTTCCTCGCTAAGAGGGAGTATTAATTTAATATTGTAGCTCAGACAGTTGTTATTCTCCAATTCCAAGAATTAGTATTTAATTCTTGAGACTTCTAGATAGAAGTTAGTTAGGTCCAAATATTTAATTATTTAATTACATAATTGATTCCTCTAGAGACTTCTAGAAACCAGTTAGTTAGGGTTTGTTAGAGTCTATTTAATCTTAGCCATTGATTGAGATTAAATCATGGCCATTGGTTTTCCAATGAGAATAGTTTAAAAGGGCGTCATTGGGCATTTGGAGAACATACTGATAGACACAAGTTGGAGAAGCATTTGCAGTGTTAGCAAATAAATTTGCAGTGATAGCAAATAGTCTTGCAGTGATAGCAAAGGCGCAGTGATAGCGTTGGAGGCAACAATAGTGGAATTTTAGCAAGAGAAATTGAGGGAAGAATTTCCGGTGAAGAATATTGTCGGAGCTTTGTCAGTAAGAGACAAGCAGTTTCTTTTGTATCTCTTGATTTGTTGAAGATTAATATAATTCCTCATCTGCAATACTGGTTTTCCCTCCGTGGTTTTTCCAAGGACAATTTGTCCAAAAATATTGTGTTTATTATTTTGCATCTTCTCTATTCCTCTGAGTTTTATTTGTGAAGTTGCAGTTGTATTATTTTTCAGTATTTGCTGTGAATTAATTTTCGGCAGTCAAATAATCTTTATAGATAGGAGATTAATAATCAGTAACTGCAATAGATTTTTCATAGAAGATATATTGAAGTGCATTATCTTGTAATTGTTTTTCCTCTTAAGCAATTTGTGTTTGTTCATATTTCCTTCCATTAACAAAATAGTTAAATAATACAAATATTTATGTGCAAGGACATTAAATAAAGGTAAATTCTAAATTTGATGCTTGTGTGGCCAAATTTTTTAATATTATTAAAATTTTAAGAAGATCATATCATTTGAAACGAGAGATTTTTGCCTTTTTGATATAATTATAAAATTTAATTTAGATAATAAATTAAAAATAGAGTAGATTTTAGAAGTTAATAGAAAACTTGAAAGAAAGAAGAGTCATGAAAATTTTGTTTGAAAGGATCCTCAAATTAGGTCATGGATGAAGGTACAAAAAGAAAAATAATTATTTATATTTATATCTTGTGATTATTCGGAACCAACATATTCAAGGTTTATGTTTTAATTTTTTTATAATCAATCAATCCAATTACAAAGATTTTTGAAAAAAAATATTTATTTATCAATATTTTACAAATATTTATTTGATAAAGAAACTCAACTTCAACTACATTCTTAAACCTAGTAAAATCATGATACATTCAACTTGCAATAATGTTTTTGATTTCAAACTATTATGTAGCCAACCTTTAAATTGTTATTATGACTCATCCATCAACTACAAAAAAAATATTTGTATTACAATAGTACATATGACTTGCAAGAATCTATTATTTCAAACTATTATCTGAATTTTTCTTAAATTATTTCACAAATAATTTATCCACTAACCAACAAATACAATTACTATAATACTAGATAGACAAGTACTCGCCATTACATGACACTTGTTTCTTTGTATAATCATAAGAAAATTAATCATGTTAAAATGATTCTTAAGATGTTATATAAAATAAAATTTAAAAATCAATACTTATATTGAAAAACTATTAAATTGAGGGTTGAGAAGAGGCATATATATGACTTATTGTTCACACTCATAGAATTAGTCAAAAACAATTTTATTTTGAGAAAAAATAAACTTAGATTATAGTTTTATGAAAAGAGTTTAACTATATTCCATTTTATTTTTATGAGAGGGTAAGTGTCACTGATGAGCTAATTATAATTTCATTATTTTATTTATTTATTTATTTAAACAAGTAAGTATGTATTTTTATTTTATTTTTTAAAATTTAAGTAAAGTAAGAAATCTTATATAATATAATATTAAAAATAAATAAAAATAAATTTTAAGTAAAAGAAAGAAAGTTTAAACACGAGATATATCATGTAAGGCTCTTTTAATGCCTTGCAAATTTAAAATTGAGGCATGATTAATGAAATAAAATAACAATCAATATACAATTATAAATTGTGTAAGGTTAAATATTAGTTTGTTTAGTGAAAATAGGAAAGTGAAGTAACATAATATAGTTGATAATATTTTTATAGATAAGTTAAAACGTTAGTACATTAGTATAAATAAAAATAACCTTTCCTTAAAATTTTATCCAGGCTAATCAAATGAAGTGCATATATCTCAACATAAATCAACATAAGTTTAATTTAAGTGACGGTTGAACTACATGTAATAAACAATTAATTTCATTTTAAGAGAAATAAAGGGTGTGGTTTGAAGGTGCTAAACTTGGGAGACTTTGAGGAAGAATATAACTTGATGTGGCATGGAAGAATATAATCAACAAAAGAGATGATTTGATTGTGTTCATTATTAGATTTTCTATGTATATTTGTAGCTCACTTTAGGTTGATTCAATGCATGTAGATCAATTTTACATAATGCGAATCTAATATGTAGCTTGCAAATTGATTCCACTAATTTCTAATTTTAATATCTAATTTTCCAATTCTCTATTCTATATTGGTACATGAAGGTCTAGTGATATTTAAAAATACTAAATAAAGATATTTTCAAATTGTTAGGTTAAATTTTTTCTGTGGATAAGCCCCTAGAAATACCAACCCTATAATTGTGTTAAATATTGAAAAAACTATATGAAAGCCTACAATGATTTTGAAGTAAATTTTGTTCCTTTTAGTGCATCAATTGAAAATTTCCTTTAATAAACGTGTCTTATATGCTCTAAAAAATTGAATGATTGTCATTCTTGTGAAATAATGCTTAAATGAATGTATTTAAATACCAAGAAATAATTTTTTTTTGCACAAACATGTACCAAGTAACATATAATAGAAAAGGGTGGGAATTGGAAAATTTTAAATTTAAAAAATTTGATTTTAAGGTTAGATTCACATCATGTGGGATCACACTTATGCATTGAAAAAATAACCTAGATCACAAAATGGGTGAATTTGAGGCAAGGGATGAATGCCTATGAGTATGAGGCGATAATGAGGTGTGTATGTAAAAATAGGTGAAGATAAGGTAGGGATAAGTGAAATGTGTTGAAATGTGTGAAAGAGGGTTAAATGAGGGTATCTATAGGTATCAAAGAAGGAACTGAGCCTATAACAAGAGTGTGCCACTAGCCAAAAACTAAATGGGAATTGGTATGGGTATGTAAATTTCACCATTACAAGTTTGTGACATCTAAGTGTCAACATAATAAATAAATTTATATGTTGATGATATACTACAACTAAAACTGTAGGGGAAAAGTTTAGAATTACATTAAAGAACTAACAACACAAATAGTGTTTTTCGACTTTGACCACCTAAAAGTGACATTTATCTTTTTCATTTTGAAATAATATAAACTAATAAAATTTAGAATTCTTAATTTAGTTTATAGTTAAATTTTTCTAAAAATTGTTTGGATATTTTATTTTTTTAATAAATTTGGGAGAAAAATTTAATTGTTGATTTTTTAAAAGTGAGGTTGATGACAATGGAATTACAGTAAATATTGGAACTAGAAGGGAGGTTTAATTGCTAAAAAAAAAAAATAGAACAAGTTCATGATATAGTTTTTGACCATTATAAATAAGTGGATTTGTGGGAGAAAAAATACTAAATAAAAATGATTTTATAGGAAGATTTAATGGTTTTTGGTCTAACCTTACAAATTTACATGATTAGATTTTAGAACTTTTGAAACTCTTGATAAATGAATTTTTTTATATCTTTCTATGTGCTCAAGGGTTCTCTATTGTGGAATTTATGTATTCTTCTAATAGAAAGGATATTCTCTTTTTTTATATATTGTATGAAGCTTTGAACTCAAGACCTTTTAGGTCCCTACAACACAAAATTGCTGTTACACTGAGCGTCGATCAGCAGAAAGGATATTCTTAATGTCATATCTTTGTTCTAGGAGGATTACATTTAAGTAAGTCTTTGTACCCCTCCTTTGATTCTCTAAAAGATTCCATCTCTTTTATGTCTATTTGGGTATCCCTTATTTGATATTACAACATTTCTATGTAGCCAATTTGAATATGAATTTGGATTTAAATTCAAAATACAAACCTAAAAATTGATTTAAAATTATAAAAATACTAATAAAACTGTTAAAATAACACAACATTAAAACAATCAAGAAAACTTTCAACCCTTCCCAATTTAAAATTTATATATTGCTTATGATTGAACTCCTATTTTATAAAGATTATTTCAATAACTACCTATATTTTTCAAATTCAAAACAAAACTAGAAGCCCAAGCTACCTCCCTAAAACCCAATGTTTAGGCATATCTGTAACGTATTATCCACTGGCAGCCACGAAATAGTTAACCAAAAATATAGAAAATCAAGCAGAGAGCGAGGTTAATTGCTTACCCTTGAGTTATATCCATGGACCAACCTGAGTGAGAACAAATCTGCTCAAGGGTATGCTTCCACTCATCAACCTCTTCTCTTGGGTGTCGGTCTGGATGGCCATAATGTTTGAGAAATGATCGGCAATAGGGACTTGAATTCTTTGCAGGATATCTAACATGAGTTGGATCCATATGATAAAACAGAGGAATGATCAAACCCGGGGTGCTCAACATTACTGCAGCCTCCTTGAGACACCATGATGAGTCTGCATAACCTTTGGAAAATACAGGAATCCGTATGGCGCTGCCCTCGATTGCTGTTTCCAAGCTCAAGTCAATCATTTCTCCCTTTTTCAATTTCTCACTGTCTATAAAGACATGCAGTCCTGCTGCGGATAGAGCTTGAAAGAGATGATCAACCAGAGTCTTTCTCACATCTAATCCCCTGAAACTCAGAAACACATGATATCTCTTATTGCTTTGAAAGGCAAGTTTAGCTGTGGGGGGATTGTATTGTTCCATCTTAAAGCTGGATCTGTAGAGGAAAGCTTACTAACGATAGAAAGAAAACAGAGGATTGAACCCAAATTTTCAGATCTTGAACTCAACCATACAAATGTTTTAGCCCCGATCAACGACCGCTCTTCCCTTTAACATCTCTTTTATAAATGTTTCATCGAATAGCAACCCTCCTTCTGGCCTACTGAACCTGACCTGCCAGCGCCTCTTTTTGGTCTTTTCCCTACACGTCATGCTCTCTCCCTTCCCATCGATGCAAAACTTGGTTCCTTCTTCGCTTTCTGCTCCCACCATCGATACAAACTTGGTTCCCATCACTTTCTGCTCCCACCATCGATGCAATCTTGGTTCCCATACCTTTCTGCTCCCATCATCGATAGACATCTGGTTCTCATCGCTTTCTGCTCTCACCATCGATGCCGTCCATAGATGTGACTCCTTCCCTCTCGAACCATGATCTTTCTCATCCCAATATCAGAGATGATCTTCACCCCGCTCCAAACACTTATGGATCCGACCTTAATTCTTCTCCCCTCTCAAACAAATGTCATTCCTCCCTCCATTTCTAACCTAAAACCCAATAATTTGTCTTCATTAACAATATATACCTAGGAAGATAGATTGGTGATTAACCCCTCATTTTTATGTTGAACCTTTGGCCATGTAATTTTATTATTTGAAATTGTAAAATATTGTTGAGAGTGTTTTTTGTTGAGATTGTTAACGAAATTAGATAAGATTATGTTATCATTTAAAGACGTGCAGAAACTTAATTCTTAATTTTTATTTAAAAAAAAAAACAGGTAGTCTCATGGTTAAAGTTGATGAACAGAATCCTACCATCCTTTTTGACAACCTCATTAATGGTAGAAGCTACAAACCTTAGCCCATAATCCCATCTCAATGATCATGAGTAAAGTAAAAAATATTATTTTCCGTTCTTTTTTGAGAATTTCACTAAGAAAAGACTTATGTTGTATTACATCAAATTTTAATAACTGTTTTCTTAAAAAAAAATCCTTATCCGATGCCAGTTAAGCCCGTGGTGTTTTTGCAAAAGTGTTTTCTTGGTGCCTGTAGATCATTTTTTAACATAAGCTGAGTGTTTTCAGCAACACTGCTTTTACAGTTGGATCCCAAAAATGTTGTTGCTTATGTTTTCCTCTAAAGAAACTATGATCTATGCAAGTTGAGCAAATTGTCTTGGCAAATGAAGGCAGCAGGGGGCAGTGTTCTTGTGGAAATTAATGGTGATAGTCTGAAAATCAGGCTTGCACTATAATAATGTGCAATATATTATATAACCATTAATAATGAAGAGACATCCATCAAAACATAACAATAGACAAATTCCTGTCAAATGTTGTAGTTACAAGTGCCTTGACGGACATACATGCAAATGTGGAAGCATAGACAAAGCATATTCACATTTATAATCTGTCAATTGAAGGGTTGCAAAGAGGTGGAACTGCAAAAGAAAGCAAGTTAGTTGCTCCTAAACTCTTTCTCATCAACCTTTCTTTAATATAGGCACTGGGAAGCCTGTAAATATCTCCATGTCGGGTATCCCTAAAGCTAAGGCACTGCTAGAGTTTGAAGGCATTGAAGCTCCTATCACCAATAGATTTTCTAATGTACTTTTTGATGGCATCAAGAAAATTCACTGTCAGCAATTCATTCCGGAAAATTCACCGTCAACAATTCACCACAAGAAAATTCACCGTCAAATTTACCTTATGGAAAATTCACCGCCATGAATTGCTGATGGTGAATTTTCCATGAGATGATTTTTTCATGGCAGTGAATTATTGATGGTGAATATTCCGATGGTGAATTGCTGGTGAAGATTTTTCCTAGAACCCTTTTCTGACAATCAAACTTTTTATTTGACAGAGTTTCAAACAATCACTGCCAACTGTTATAACATCTGCTCAACAGGCAAGGCAGACTCTGGATCTAGTCAAATGCATCAATTTACATTTCAAATTGCAGCAGGCAAATCAATCAATGTGTCCACACATGCCATGAAACGGGCAATGGATCTTCATGGGGATGAAGCAAACAATAGTACAGTGGGGATGAAGTCACTGGGTAATCCAGAAAATAACACAGTTGTTTCTTGTGGAGCACTTCCTTTACTATTCCAAACTGGAGCTGGGAGATCTTTTTTTTATTTCTAGTGCTACCATGAAACAAGCTAGATATATTCTTGGTGAAATGAGTTATATCCAATGCTGCAACTGATCAACAAAGATCGAGTGCAAGCTTTGTCAACTCCTCTGCAGATCCTGCAAGACATTGTAGTGGAGTTGTGTCAAACAAAGAAAGTGTTTCTTTTCCTAATCATAGTACCTCTGGAGCTAGTTCCTCAGAGATAAACTGTGGTCCAACTAAGTTAAAAAGATTGACTGCAGATTTTGGCAATGCTTTTGCAGGTGTTTCTCCTCAAACTACTAGACATTACCAAGATGCATTGTAAAACAAACAAAATCTTCCTTAAGAAAATCATGTGTCTCAAGTTGTTCAGATTGGAATGAATGGTGTAGCAAGCAAGTGTCCCATGTGACAACTGAAGCTTCATTTGGAGAGTCAATATTAGTTTTGGGGGACTTGAGAACAAGGAAATTAGGCAGTTGAATGACAAGGGAGATTCACCCTTTTCCTTGAGTTTCAGTGGAATCAGGAAAAAATCAAAGCCGTTGCTTAAAAAACCATGGTTTATATCCAATTTCTATGAGCTGCAAAAGTATGTTGCATGTAATGGGAGGCCTATTCATCATCACCAAGTTGTTCGAGGAAAATCTTTGGGATTTTCTTCTCGATGGAATTCTTCATTTAAAAAGTCTAATTTTCTTGATTGGTGGATACCATTGATGTGATCACATTTCAATTCTTCTCATATATGCTCAACTATTTTTCTAGCAGCAACAATAGGTCTTGATGAGCCACATGTTGCAAGCACGACATGACCTGATTATGGATTTCTAGAGAAGCAAGGTCCCAAATTTTTGGAGCATGATATCAAAGGACCTGGGGAAGGATTCTTAATATCTAGATTTTTATCCCATCTAAAGATTTATTGGGGGCAACTTCAGAATGGACTCTAATATGCTATTCTCTTGAAAAAAGTTCCACCTAATAGATTTGAGGCCCACATGGAAATCCATGCTAGGTCTGTTGATGGGCATGAAGACGAGAAAGGTATCACCCATATGATTGAACATATTGCTTTTCTTGGAAGTAAAAATCATGAAAAACTATAAAATCCACCCCTCAGGTGCTATAATTTTTTTTTACAATTCACCACAATTACCAACTTAATCGATCAAGCATCTTTTATCTGGATTTGAAGTGTTAATTTCAAAAGTTCTTCATTCATCATGGTGGCGACAAATCTACATCACTGCTTATATGCTTACACTTAAAAGTGCTACTTAGCTCCTATGAGTAGGGTCATTCCTAGACCCAAACCTAAACCTCGAGGGTTCATGGTGACCCTGCCTACGTATCCCCTCGTTGGCATTAGAGGCTTCCTAGTTCTCCCCACAATGTTAGAGTAAGTTCATTCTCTCCTCTTGCATGAGATATTTGATCTCGCTTTTACCCCATAACTATTAATTAAGTACATGTAAGCTATCAACTTGGTTAATTATAATATAATGATAATAATTTTGCCATCAAGTGTTGGGTCCATACCAAACATTACCAAGCATTAGTGTACAAACATTCACAATATTCACAAGGGGAATATTATATCATAGTCCCAAAGATCATACACAATGACTGTACAAGCATATCTCCATATACACAAGCTGAAGTTAGCTCATACACATCACAAGTACAACAATGATTGGATCATACATAGATCACAAGTAAAATGGTAATTAGCACATATGTACATCACAAGTACAACTATGACTATCTTATTTTCACATCAAAATTACAATAGTGATAGGCATATGCATATCACAATTGCATTAGTGATTGGCTCCAACATACATCACAAATACACAGTGACTAGCTCCAACACATAACATGAACATAGTGATTGGTTGCCACATCATAATGGCTATCTAACACATGTCCATAATGCATCCTAGATAGAAAACAATATTGATGCATTGCACACTACACCATGGATCCCATTCTTTTCTTCGATCTTCTGCACCATCAGACAAATAGGAAGAGGATTCAGTGCATCCCATACTACATCTTGTGTCCATCCTCAAACCAACAAGGCCAAGTATACAATCTAACAACTGGGAAGGGGATTTGGTGCATCCCATATTACACCGTAGGCTGTCATGTCCCCGATTTGGAGCATTAAGGAGAAATCATTAAATTAATTATTTGTAAGGTTTTCCAACATAAGGTTTGGTTTTCCAACAAATAAACATTACAAGGTGGCCTTATATTTAATTAATTTAATAAAGTGACTAAATAAAATAATAAATCATAAAGTCACTTAAGTGAATAAAATAATATTTTATTCTAGAAGCTTCTTGGAGACTTGAGGAGAATTATTTATAAGGAGATTTTGTCTTTGCATTTTTGCATCTTGGTTGTTGAAATATTTTCTACTACATTGGTGAGCTTGAATGCTTAGCAATTTTCCTGAGGGTTTGAAGACTCTAAGGTACCGGTTTTGACTGTGCAACACCAACCCTAGTTGGAATTGTGAGAAATCCATCTAGGGTTTCTATTTGTGAAATACCAAATCTAGCTGGTCGATTTGGAGGAATTTCAGTCTTCTCATTGTGCCAAATTTAGTGGCCAAGGGCCAAATTTGTGAGAATTGATTTGGGGTTTCATTGGAGATAATTTGTAGATTGAAGGCATCATCGATTTATCTATTCAAGGAGGGTTTTTGCAGTGCTTATATTCTGATTTCGGTTATTAGTCATTTCCAGCCATCTTGGGAGCCATGATTTTGCTTATAGTAGTCTTGGGAGGCATCGATGTCATGCATATGTTGGATCAATCCACAATGGAAGATATGGTGATGATATTTGGAGCTATTTGTAGTCGTTTGGATGCCTCATTTATTTATTGTTAAAGCTGCAAATCAAAAATAGGGGTGACACCATAGGGAGGACAAATTCATCATTTTGGAAGGTCTCTCATCATCAACAAGGTTGCGACTACATCTCATATTATATTAGCATATTTATCATCAGGTTCTCCACGTATTTTTCATACTTTAAATCACCATATTAGTTGCTACCTTCTTGTAGCTGTAGGTGCATGTCATATCAGTTTGTAATACATTTTGATGCTTGATGTAAGCCAAGTCTTGGCATGTCATTGTACTCAACACATAATCAGATTATATTGAGGACCTAAAAGGTTGCACATTAAGTGTTTTTCTGAATGCTTCATTGTTGTAGCTTTGATTTGCATAAGAAACTTTGCATGTCAACTATTTTGACATTTAATGTCTAAAGGCTGTAGCTTACTATTTACATGACTAGTTTGCATAATAAATGTTTGGCATAATGCTTATTGCTATAGTTGCATTATTGCATAAAGATTTCAGTCATTTAGGTTGCTTTCCAAGTGTTTGCATTAATGTCCCTTGGTTGTAGATGCATATCAACAATCTCTTTGCATTACATATATATTGCATTGCATCTTAAATTCATTTCAATCTTTGTCACATGTTCATTTGAGTCCATTGAATGCATAAAATCATTACTCACTTTGAAAAATACCAAAAAGAACTTCGATCAACAAGTATAGATTTTTCTTGGAAAGTGTTTGATAAAATTCCCAAGGTTCAAATCATCAAGTTTAAGGTCAAATCTAGCAAGGGACATTATAGTGGTATTGGAGCCAAGATTCAACCAACTTGCTGGGTAGAGAGGATTTGGTTGCAGATTAGAACTTTCAGTGTAACATTATGGCGACTCCCAAGGAGCAGTTGAATGCCATGATGGACCAGTTAAGACAAAGTCTGAAAAGGATGGATGAATTGACTTCACACCCTGTAAACATAGACATATTAGCATAGTGTATGGCATCCATTTTTAGAAGGTCTACATCTCAAGACAAAAAGGAGAAGCATGGGCTAACTACAAGTGATATATCTAGAAACCTCTATGATGAAATTTTCGTAGTTAGTTATCAACCTACAATTGATCCTAAGGAGAGAAAAAATTAGATTTGCATAGAGAAAGATGTTGAGCACATGACACTTCATGACGAATTCAAGATTGAAGAAGAGATTGTGGTGGTTGAAGACAAACCAGCTGCATTAGAGCAACTATATGATGACATAAAGGTGGACGAGAAAGTTGATCATTTACTTAGTGGAGCAGCCACTAATGTTTTTGGCTACACATGAGGAAGATACTATACAATGGAATAATGCCATTACTGATTTGTTTGAGGACAATAACATTATGTCCCATCATTCTCATGAGATATGAGCTTGTGATCATGAGAAATTCAATGATATGATATCACCCATTGATGGAAACCCTACACCAATTGATAGACATGAAGATATCAAGCATAAGACGATTGAGTTTGTATATTTTGACATGGAATAGGTAAAGAGGTCTGAAAAGATGAATGAAGAATGGATGCAAAAAGGTAAAGATGCTAAATTAGTGGCTGCCAATGCAAGACAACATCTTCAAGAAGTCAAAGAAAAGGTCAATCTCATCAACATAGCAAGGCAAAAAAGGATAGATAACATTAGAAGAGTCTTTATTCAAAGAGAGGATGATTCTGAAAACGTACATTGTTCTAATGTTGGTGATGAGGTTGATAAGATTTTTCAATTAAAGGACTTGGTTAAGATTCCAAACATGAAGAAACAAGAACAGTTTGAGGCTTCTTCATGTGAGGCTGAAGTTGTTCGTAAACTTGAAAGTCTTCCTAGCTTGAAGACTCAATTGAAGGTGAATTCATGAGGATGAGATTATTGCAGCATTATCTCATCATGACATGATGCACATGTTCATTTGAGTCCATTGAATGCATAAAATCATTACTCACTTTGCAAAATACCAAAAAGAACTTCAATCAACAAGTACAAATTTTGCTTGGAAAGTGTTTGATAAAATTCCCAAGGTTCAAATTAGCAAGTTTAAGGTCAAATCTAGCAAGGGACATTACAATGGTATTAGAGCCAAGATTCTCCCAGCTTGCTGGGTAGAGAGGATTTGGTTGCAGATTAGAAATTTTAGTGGAATATTATGGCGAGTCCTAGGGAGCAGTTGAATTCCATGATGGAAGAGTTAGGACAAAGTCTGAAAAGGATTGATGAATTTCCTTCACACCCTATAAACATAGACGAATTAGCACAACATATGGCATCCATTTTTAGAAAGTCTACATCACAAGACAAAAAGGAGAAGCATGGGGTAGCTACAGGTGATATATCTAGAAACCTCTATGATGAATTTTTTTTAGTTAGTGATTAGCCTTCAATTGATCCTAAGGAGAGAAAAAATCAGATTTGCATAGAGAAAGATGTTGAGCACATGGCACTTCATGATGAATTCAAGATTGAAGAAGAGCCTGTGGTGCTTGAAGACAAACTAGCTACAATAGAGCAGCTATATGAAGATATAAAGGTGGACGGGAAAGTTGATCATTTACTTAGTGGAGCAACCACTAGTGTTTTGGCTACACATGAGGAAGATACTATACAATGGCATGATGCCATTACTGATTTGTTTGAGGACAACAACATTATGTCCCATCATTCTCATGAGATAGGAGCTTGTGATAATGAGAAATTCAATGATATGATATCACCCATTGATGGCAGCCCTACACCAATTGATAGACATGAAGATATCAAGCATAAGAGGACTGAGTTTGTATATTTTTACATGAAAGAGATAAAGAGGTCCGAAAAGATAAATGAAGAATAGACACAAAAAGCTAAAGAGGCTAAATTAGTGGCTGCCAATGCAAGACAACATCTTCAAGAAGTCAAAGAAAAGGTCAATCTCATCAACATAGCAAGGCAAAAAAGGATAGATAACATTAGAAGACTCTTTATTCAAAGAGAGGATGATTCTGAAAATGCACATTTGTTCTAATGTTGGTGATGAGGTTGATAATATTTTTCAATTAAAGGATTTGGTTAAGATTCTAAACATGAAGAAACAAGAACAGTTTGAGGCTTCTTCATGTGAGGTTGAAGTTGTTCTTAAACCTAAAAGTCTTCCTAGCTTGAAGAATCAGTTGAAGGTGAATAAGGATGAGATTATTGCATCATTATCTCATCATGACATGATGCACAAATAGATTGAGGATCATCTTTAGGTGGTTCAGTTAGAGAGAAGACAAAAGGGGATTGGAGCAGAGTCTTCTCATGATGATTTGCAGGTTATCAAAGAAGGTTTGGAGATAATGAAATCAAATTATTTGAACCTTCTTTCAGATCATGACCTCTTTCTTAACCTTGTTGAGATATACTCAGATGTTTTGATAAGGAAAGAAGGGGAGCTTCACCTCGATTGCATGTTGAGGTGTGCTCATCAGTTTGTGTTCAACCCACATATGTACAAGATTTGACTATGATGAGATAGAGAGATGGGTTGAATAAGAGGTGTATGGATTCACTTTCGTATGACATGTTTCAGATTTCAAATGATGAGTCCAGGTTTGACAGGTCTCTCACTTTGCTTTCTCTACTTGGGTGTTTCCAGCAGCAATAGTTTGAGACTTGGACTCTAGGGGGTATCAGAGTGGCACAACGGAAGTCCATTGGTGATGAGATGGACATAATTCCAGTTTATTCATGTGATCTAGGTGGAGATTTCTTTTTTTTAGATTTTGGATGCATGAGGATTATTATTGCAATACTTGTAGTCGACATGGTGGGGTAGATATACAGGTTTGGGATTCAGGAGTTTTCTTGTTGGATAGTTGGCCTCATAGATTGATAGGACTTCATAGTGACAAGAGATTCAACTATATTCAGTGGATGTTGGTTGGAGTTATTCTTAGGATCATTTGGTAACCAGGTGGTTGGTGAACAAGTGCAGTTGATTCTCCATTCAGGTTTCAGATGTTGTGGCAGTTGAGACGGTTTGGCAATTGCAGATTCCTTGAGGGCAAGTAATCTTTGGAAAGGGAGGACTGTCATGTCCCCGATTTGGAGTATTAAGGAGAAATCATTAAATTAATTATTTGAAAGGTTTTCCAACATAAGGTTTGGTTTTCCAACAAATAAACATTACAAGATGGCCTTATATTTAATTAATTTAATAAAGTGACTAAATAAAATAATAAATCATAAAGTCACTTAAGTGAATAAAATAATATTTTATTCTAGAAGCTTCTTAGAGACTTGAGGAGAATTCTTTATAAGGAGCTTTTTTCTTTGCATTTGTGCACCTTGGTTGTTGACATCTTTTCTATCACATTGTTGAGCTTGAATGTTTAGCAATTTTATTGAGGGTTTGAAGACTCTAAGGTACCGATTTCGGTTGTGCAACACCAACCCTAGCTGGAATTGTGAGAAATCCATCCAAGGTTTCTATTTGTGCTTACATTGGAGAGTTTCCGGTTTTGTTTGTGAAATACCAAACCTAGTTGGTCGATTTGGAGGAGATATTTCAGTCTTCTCATTGTGCCAAATTTAGTGTCCAAGGGCCAAATTTGTGAGAATCGATATGGGGTTGCATTGGAGATAATTTGCAGATTGAAGGCATCATCAATTTGTCTATTCAAGGAGGGTTTTTGCAATGCTTATATTCTAATTTTGGTTATCAGTCATTTCCAACCATCTTGGGGAGCCATGATTTTTCTCATAGTGGTCTTGGGAGGTATCGATTTCATGCATATGTTGGATCACTCCACCATGAAAGATATAGCGATGATATTTGGAGCTATTTGTAGTCGTTTGGAGGCCACATTTGTTTATTGTTAAAGCTATAAATCAGAAATAGGGGCGACACCATAGGGAGAATGACTTCATCATTTTAGAAGGTGACCTCTCATCATCAACAAGGCTGCGACTGCATCTCAAATTATATCAACATATTATTATTAGGTTCTCCATGTATTTTGCATATTTTGCATCACCATGTTAGTTGTTGCCTTCTTGCAGCTATAGGTGCATGTCATATCAGTTTTAATACATTTTTATTCTTGATGTAAGCCAAGTCTTGGCATGTCATTGTACTCAACACATAATCAGATTATATTGAGGAGCTAAAAGATTGCACATTAAGTGTTTGTTTGAATGCTTCATTGTTGTAGCTTTGATTTGCATAAGAAACTTTGCATGTCAACTATTTGACATAATTTCTAAAGGTTGTAGCTTACTATTTGCATGACTAGTTTTCATAATAAATGTTTGGAATAACGCTTGTTGCTATAGTTGCATTATTGCATACAGGTTTCAGTCATTTAGGTTGCTTTCCAAGTGTTTGCATTAATGTCCCTTGGCTGTAGATGCATATCATCAATCTCTTTGCATTACATATATATATTGCATTGCATCTTAAATTCATTTCAGTCTTTGGCACATGTTCATTTGAGTGGACACTGAATGCATAAAATCATTACTCACTTTGCAAAATACCAAAAATAACTTCAATCAGCAAGTACAATTTTTTCTTAGCAAATGTTTGATAAAATTCCCAAGGTTCAAATCAACAAGTTTAAGGTCAAATCTAGCAAGGGACATTACATAGGTCCATCCTCTATCCCAAGGCTTTCCACAAGTAGCACGAACCTACAATAGATCAGTAGATTTCGACTTCAATCGCCTATAGGCTACTAGCGACAAGTCTACCCACCCATGAAGAAGTAGCTCCTGACATATACCACCTTGTGACCTTAGTGGTATTGTCAGCTATCTTCTTCACAATCTCGGTTAACACTTGGCATCAGTCACTTATGTGCTTATTAGTGACAACCAGTGAACCCACTTGATACAACAGTTAGCCCCAAATTACAATTACCCACATGGATAGGTCTTCCTCATGCAATTATTACCATATCATAACTAGGGTAGCCCATAGAAACCTTCACCTTTGTGAAACGGGTGAATGTTGGCTAGTCCCTAGAAGTAGCCCATGTTGCACATATGTTTGTCATTGTTTGTCATTGATGTCAACACTTATTTTTGGTTTTCATTGATGCTCACATTTATATGTTGATGGTATACTATGATAATGTGCTAAAAATGATGTTGTTGATGTTCATGGTTGGATGTCATGCCTTGTTTGATACCAACTAAAGTAATATTGAGTATGTTTTCTATCAGCAGCAATGATATTACGATGACATATTAATATGAGGAATAGAAGTAATGCTAATGTTGGGGAGATGTTGTTGATGGTCTTTAGTTATATGTTGTATGCACTCTCTCCTATTGTTCCTGAGGAAGTATGTGTTGCTACAAGGAAGCTCAAGTCTCTAGATGTTGGTAAAAGTCTCTACTATAGGAAATTTCTTTGAAGACTGATTGGGAGAATGCTTCACATTCCTCTACCTTTGAAGACATGGTCTTACAGTTTGTGATTCAATTTCTTTGTTCTATGGACAAATCACTCTTATCTTTTTAGGTCACCAACATTACCAAGGATGTCTCTATTAATTGTAGTGGGTTGGTGGGTGAAGCCACAATAGTGGTTTACAATTCCAGTGAGGAAGGAAAACACACAGAAAATTACCCCAAGGCAAAAAAATGTGATTTTGGGGGTTCGTACGAACCTGCTAGTTCGAACGAACCCATAAGTGGTCTGCTTGAACCAGGGTTTGAGTGAACCCATTTTATATCTTGCACACCAAAAAAACCAAAAAAAATGCATTAGGAAGGGTGTTTCGCTAGAACCCCTAGGGGTTCATACGAACCCCCCTTATCCCTCATTCTCCCCCTGAAACACAAAAAAAAAACCTAAATTTTTTAACTTCAGAGCTTGGTTTGAACATGAAAATGGTGGAGACTTCACAAACCCAACTAGAATTAGGTAGTCCTCGGAATGAGCTATCCAACGAATATAATTTTAATATGTTTTGGTTTTATTATGTATTTATTTTTTTAGTTTTATTAAACATAGGTTTTTCACCGAAAATGAAGGTCTTTATTATGCACATGTGGAAAATAACAAATTATCAATTTATTTTTTAAAAATATGTGTGCACCAGATATTGAAGTCCTTGATCCAACAAAAAATAATTGAATTTCGATATATACAAAAAAAGTTACGCGTTATATGGTCGCGCTATGTTTGAATTATAATTGGTTTGACTTTGAAACTTGATTAAAGAAAAAATATTCAATAAAAAATTATCTAACCAAGTGAAAGCACTAGATATCAGAGTTACAAATTTAAATTTGAAAGAATTACAATTTTTTCCTTCATTGAAACAAAGTTATGTGTTATACGGTGTGCGCCACTTTTTAAAAATGTTGTTTTATGAAAAAAACCAGTTTTCGTGGGAGATAGAAAAATAAGTGCAATTTGATTCCAAAAATTTTGAAAAAAATATTTCTAGAATCTACAGACAAAATGTGATGAGACTCTAGTTTGCATCATCTTCAAATTCCTCATGGTTTAGCCGCTATAGGTGCCCGAATGTGAAGATTCAGTTAAAAATAATAATTCCAGTGTCCAGTTTGGCCAAAAATTATAAACCACTATTGTGGGATCACCTTGGAAGTTTGGTTGCTTGTCATGATTGATCCAAAAAATATACCTCATTTCTCTGCATTGTTTTCTCTATTTCTATGGCTTGGTGGGAATGCTTTTAGTATTTGTGCAATGTCTCAATTTACCTTTCATGTGATGAAGTTTATTGCAAGTTGGTTTGTAATGTTCTATCTCATGAATGTGTCCTTCGAGATGATTTCAGTGTTCTATTTATGTTTAGGTTTCTCCCATATGATTTTGGCACGATAGTGAGAAAGAAGTATACATTTAAGTCTTGTTAAATGTTTATGGAACATCGAGCTTTGTGATACACACATCAATGGTCGATCTCTTTGGTGCTGCATATTATTTGAATTGGTTTTTTTGGGAAATTTGTGGATGTCTGGTCGATAGGGCTTGTTCTCTTTCTTGTGCTATGTGCTTGGGGGTATGTGCCAACATTTGAGTTTGTGTTAAGGTGAATTTGGGTCCTACCCTATCCTGTTGTGAATTGCATTAAGTAGATTCTGTTGGAAGATGTGGTTTTAGGCCGATTGGTAATGTGCTACACATTTCCTTGTTTCTGACTTGGGATGTTCTGTGCCATAATGTTTGTTGTTTGGGATCACATTGGAAGATGTATTAAGTTATTTTCAATCCTCATCTCGTAGATATGTTCCCTGTCATTGCAATTATTTTCTGTGTTTGACTTCTTGAAATCATTATTGTCTTCTATTTTGGCCGACCTAATTTGATGTTTTCCTTACTTGCAAAGGATATAAATGAAAGAAAAAATCAGTTGTAGAGTGCATTGGTGTGTATGGAAAGATGCAACAAGTAATGTGAGTTGGAGAAAGGATAAATTCAAATGTGCTTCAATGCCTCAATCAATAGAGTATATTGTTGATATATGTTGTAATTCAAAATATCATGTATCTTGCTCTAAGATAATGAATTTCCTTAGCACGTTCTTGTATCTTGCCCTTAAGTTGTGTGCCTTAGCCTACAAGTCCCTTGTATCTTTCCCTAAGGTTGTGCACCTTAGTCTACAAGTCCTTCAAGGGAGCAATGTGCTTCCTTAGGTAGTGACCCTTAAATTTGTTTCTAATTTATTCATATATTGTGAGATTTCACACTATATTTTTTCCCTTCTTGGGTTTTCCACGTATATCTGGTGTTATCATGTGCATGCGTATTCATTGCTTCATCTTCCATTTCTGCTAATTTGATTAAGATTTGTTGATCTGTTTAAGGATTGTTGATCTTGTTAGAAGAATAAATTTGCATTGTGCTGAAGGGTTTAAGTTTTGAAGATAATGATTCACCCCCCTCTCAGTATTAGGGTGTGTTCAACAATTGAGCACTATAACCAATAAAAATACATTTTCCACTTATCATATAATTTCCTTCTCAATTCAGATGACACTAAAGAATAAGAAATACATCCAAAAATTGTAAAATGAGAGACATTATGTTTCTTACTATTCCATGCTTCTTGGGGAAGTTTGTCCTTCACACTCTTTGTAGGACTCTTGTTTAAAATGTACACTGCACATGCTACTGCTTCTACCGAAAAATCATTGGATAGATTCTTGGACTTCATCACGCTCTTGGCCATATCCATTATAGTCTTGTTCTTCCTTTCATCTACTCCATTTTTCCATGGTGTATATCTTGTTGTAAACTGTTTCTTAATTCCATGATATCTACGAAAATCCAAAAATTCATTAGAGCTAAACTCACCACCCCTATCAGATCTGAGTACCTTAATATAGAATCCACTTTGTTTTTCTATAAAATCTTTACACTCCTTGAATTTATGAAATGCTTAAGACTTTTTCTTAAGAAAGTATATCCATGTCTTCCTGCTAAAATCATCAATAAATGTTCAAAAATATAAATTGCCTCCTAAAGATGGAGTTTGCATTAGCTCACATATATTGGTGTGAACTAATTCTAATGGTGTGTTTTCTCTGTATGAACTTCTTATTGGAAAACTCTCTCTATGTTGTTTTGCTAAAATACATCTTTCACATGTACTAGTTGGATGATCTATAATTGGTAAATCTCTTACCATATTTATATTTTAAAATAAATTCAAACCTCCAAAATGAAGATGGTGTGAACCCACAAAAGTGGTTTACAATTTGAGTGAGGAAGGAAAACTTCCAAAAAATTCACCCATGCAAAAAAAAAATCGTTTTGAGGGGTTCGAGTGAACTCAACGTTCGAACGAACCCAAAAGGGGTTCGCTCGAACCAGGGTTTGAGCGAAATCCTTTGCATGTGGGAACCTGCATTTCCCATTATGGAAAGGGGGTTCACTCAAACCCTAGTTCGAGTGAACTAGGGTTCAAATGAACCCTTGGGTGTTGCCACAATAGTGGTTTACAATTTATGAAAGGAACTGATTTTTGCTGAAATCACATATTTTTAGAAAATATAATGATTTAAGCCTTAAAAAGTTCCATTCTAAGGATCCAATTGAAGAGGGTATGATCAAACCAGCTTAGATAAAACCCCCTTGGATAGAACCTCGCTAGTTTTAAACAATACCTATAAATGAGTCTCCTTTACACCTATCAAAATGTTGATAAAAAATCACTTTTGATTTACCTTTTGGGGGATCAAATGAATTCATTTAAAATTTATTTCAAATGATTATGGTAGTCCTCAGAACGAGCTATCCAATGAATATAATTTTAATATGTTTTGGTTTTATAATCTATTTGTTTTTTTAGTTTTATTAAACATAGTTTTTTCATCAAAAATGAAGGTCTTTGTTCTGCACATGTGGAAAAATAGCAGATTATTAATTTTTTTTCTGAAAAATATGAGTGCACTAGATATTGAAGTCCTTGGTCCAACAAAAATAAAATTGAATTTCAATATATACAAAAAAAGTTACGCGTTATACGGTCGTGCTATGTTTGAATTGTAATTGGTTTGACTTCGAAACTTGATTAAAGAAAAAATATTCAATAAAAAACAATCTAACCAAGTGGAATCACTAGATATCAGAGTTACAAATCTAAATTCGAAAGAATTATAATTTTATCCTTCATGGAAAAAAAGTTATGCGTTATACGGTGTGCGTCACTTTTTAAAAATGTTGTTTTCTGAAAAAATCCTAGTTTTTGTGAGAGATGGAAAAAGAAGTGCAATATGATTCCCAAAATTCTGAAAAAAATATTTTTATAATCTATAGACAAAATGTGATGAGACTCTAGTTTGTATCATCTTCAAATTCCTCACGGTTTAGCCGCTATAGGTGCCCGAATGTGAAGATTTAGTTAAAAATAATAATTTTAGTGTCCAGTTTGGCCAAAAATTGTAAACCACTATTGTGGGATCACCCCCTTGGGGGTTCGAGCAAACCTAAGGGTTTCGTTCGAAACCCCCTTTTCCCACCTTCCCACCCTTTGACACAAAAATTTTTGCCCTTCGAAGCTCGAGTTGAGGATGAAAATGGAGGAGACTTCACAAATCCAACTGGAAGACGGTAGTCCTCATAATGAGCTATCCAACGAATATAATTTTAATACATTTTGGTTTTATTATGTATGTGTTTTTTCATTTTATTAAACATAGGTTTTCCACCAAAAATCAAGTTCTTTGTTTTGCACATGTGGAAAAATAACAAATTATCAAAATAAATTTTAAAAAATATGTTCAGGCTAGGTATTGATGTCCTTGATCCATTAAAAAATAAATTGAATTTTGATACATACATAAAAAGTTATGTTGTATACGGTTCACCTATGTCTGAATTGCAATTGGTTTGACTTTGAAACTTGATTAAGGAAAAAATATTCAATAAAACACTATAAAACCAAATGAAAGTGCTAGATATCATAGTTACAAATCTAAATTCGAAAAATTTAGAAATTTATCCTTCATACAAATTTTTTTATGTTGTATATGGTGAGCGTCACTCCTTAAAAATGTTGTTTTTAAAAAAAAACTAGTTTTCGAAGGAGATGGAAAAATAAGTGCAATTTGATTCCAAAAAATATATATTTAGAATCTATAAAAAAAATCACAAATCACTAGTTTTCATAATCTTCAAATTCCTCACGGTTTAGCCGCTATAAGAGCCCGAAAGTGAAGATTTAGCTAAAAAATACTAGTTTAGTGTCCAGTTTGCCCAAAAATTGTAAACCAGTATTGTGGGATCACCCGATGACCATACCTTAAATGCCAAAGCTATGTTTGGTCTAAGTACACTACTTTGAAGTTAATTTCCTCCTTTCCTTGAATACAATGAATTTGGAGGGGGAACATTTGGTTCCTTGTCATTTTGACCCTTGCAATTAATCTATCATTAATATTTTTATCTAGAATTGTACATTCATTATTTTAAAAGTGAACTTTATACCCTTTTTGTACTAATTGACCAACACTAAAAAAAATGTTTTAAACCAAGTACAAAGAAAATATCATCAATATATCTCTTTTCACCATTCTTAGTCATGATATTAATGATTCCTTTTCCAACTACAAATACTTTATTATCATTTACCAATTTTTTTTTCTGATATTATAGAATCATCCAAACTAGCAAAAAATTCTCTGTTTCCTGTCATATGATTACTACAACCAAGTTGTTGTCTAAAAACCATACATCATTAGAGATTTCTTGTGCCACATTACAAGTTATGAGTAAACTTCTAGAGTTATTGCTAGATACATCTGTGTAATTTACCTTTTTATTATCCACTTCAGCTTGTTTGTTTCTACATTCATTTGCAAAATGGCCAAATTTATTACAATAGTAACACTATATGTGGGACTTATCATACCTTGATGATTGGAACTAATTTCTTCTGTGTGTCCTCTATTTTTAAAAATTTGGTAGGAAAATTTGCTTCTTTCTCCTTGATTTGAACTTGTGTGTCCACTTCTTCCTCTTCCTCTTACTCTAAAGTTTGATCTTCCTCTTCCTCTTCCAAACGATACCTATGTTCTGAAAGCATTCTCCAAAGAAGAATTATTATTTTGATTCATTTTGGTTTCATGGGAATGCAAGGATCCCATCAATTCATCTATTGAAAATTGAGATAAGCCTTTTGATTCTTCAATTGCAACTACTATTTCATAAATTATTTTAGGAAGACTTCTAAGAACCTTTTCTATCACCATTTGATCAGATATATTTTCTCCATGTGTCTTCATTTGATTTACAATATTCATTACACTACTGAAGAATTGATCTATAGATTCAAATAAAATCATTTGAAGATTTTCAAAATTCCTTCTTAATGTTTGTAATTTTGTAACTTTTACTTTACTTGTCCCTTGGTATGAATTTTCTAAGGTTTCCCAAGCTTGTTTAAAACTAGTTATTGTAGCAATCCTAGAAAACACAGTATCATCCATTGCTTGTTGAATAAGAAAAAAAGCTTTAGAATCTTTCTTTTTCTTTTCCTTAAGTTCTTATTTTTTGTTTGCATTAAAGTAGAAAAATCTTGACGTTCTTCAAACCCATTTTGAAAAAACTCCCATAAATTTTGTGAACAAAACAATGACCTCATTTTTATTGACCATGTATCATAATTTTTCCCTGTAAATAAATTAAATTTGAGGTTGAGTTAAACTACTACTGGATGCCATGATGTTATCTCTCCTTCTTTCTAATCTACACTTATCTTATTTTCAATAAAAGTACTTTTAATTAATTTCTTTATATCAAATCCATAAAAGAGTTTTATGGAAAATACAAAAAGATATATAAATGACTTCAATACTTAACAACTTCAACACTTTCAATAGCTTCAACAATGACTCTCTATTAGCAGCTCAACCTTTTTAAATATCCATTCCTAATCATCTAGCTCTGATACCAATTTGATAGAAAAAGAAAAGACAAAAATAAATAAAAATAAAATGTTACAACACAAAACAACCATTATTCATTAATTTGATTGATGCCAAAATGGCTACAACAACCTTGTTTAAATAGATACAAAGTAACTGTCTACAATGAAAGACAAAAAAACTTCTAATCATAACTACAAACCACGATGGAAATGTCTTAAACAACAAATGAGTTTGATCTGGAAAATTCTAAAAGAAATAGCAAAAATCTATAGGAGAAATTAGAAATTTCCTTCCAACACTTTAGACTACCTTTTAAGGCATTTTGCAACTCTCTTCTACTTCTCATTCTTCATACAATTTTATTTATTTATTTTCTAAAATCAATTTTCTATTAATTCTTTGTAACCATGACTCCTCTATTGTGTTTAAAATTAGATAACTAATTAATTGATGTATAATGACAATGTAAATGACCTTTAAGTTGAACTCTTTCAAAAAATGAACAATAAAAAACTTATACTATTTGTAATTACACTTATTTATATTTATATTGCCATCCTAATATTTTTTAATTTATTATTTATTGTATTCATTTATAATTTTGGTCTCATATTAGAAAATTGACCATCCCACATTGTGTTGCAATATTTGTTATGTATCGAATATTTTGAGAGTTGTGTATGAGGTTGTAAGAGCATCGCATGACATTGTAAAATGTGAGTTACTTACAATAGATTCTATGATGCCTAAGAGCATGATTATAGGGGTGTTATATTGCAATCTTGACCAACAACATGATGCATGTTATAACATTTCATAATTAATCTTTGAGTGGTTTTGAATATCCCAAAATGGAGCACCCAATTTGAAGAGTAAACCATGACATATATTATGATAAGTTGTGACAAGTGTAAGAGTATCTTCTATTTTTAGCAAGTAATATCATGACTAACTTGGGTGTTGGGTGTTGGAAATTGAGCCAATTATGGCATCGTTTTTGGGTCATTATTTTGATTCATGCTTTTAGGTTAGCTACTTGTAATATTTTGTTTTAGTTTTTCCTCTTACTTATTAGTGTTTGAGGATGGAGTTTTGTATTGGTTTTATAATTTCAATTTATAGGTATTGTTATGCTACCAAAATTACTCCAAAAGTTTGAATGTTGGTGATACTCTTTTAAATGCATAGCCTAAGATTTATACTATAACCTCATAGTTATTCAATAATACAATTGGCTTTACTTTGGAGTATGAATTTTTTCTCTTCAAAGGATTTTCCCCCATGAATCATCTTGTTATGGTATAATCTTTTGTGTATTATTTTCTCTAACTATACGAATTAATTATATTGCACGTATCTCCCCTCAAAGCTTAGTGTAGGAAACATATTTTGTACATTTGTTTCCTTTAATTAGTTAGGTGGGTAAGCTCCTAGCCAATGGCTTTTGCATCATAAATATGAAAGTCCCTTAGGGATCGTGTATATAAGATACCATCTTTTTGAGATAGATGATGATGAGAGGTCAATTGAATATACGCATTGGTATGAGTGACTTCTCTAAATACATGGTGAGCTAGGGAACCATCTAATTGCTTGATAAGAAGGATATCCAAGAAGGGGAATTATTCTTTATTGAACTTAATGCACTCAACAATGAGATTTAGGTTAAAGTGATAATCTTCTAATTTTTTAGCACTGTGGGGCTAACATATGTTGGTATCAACAACATAGTGTTCCCACTATCTCAATTGGAACGCGAATAAATTGATAGTTGACTCTTCCAAAATGCTCCATATATAAATTTCCTACAATGAGAGATAGCAAGAATCCCATGAAACGTCATTTGATTTCTCATAAACCACTCCTTAGAAAGTGAATAAGCTGGACCTAAGACAAATATTAGCTGGGAAGGATATCTCATCATTAGCCTTGTGCCTTATAATTTCAATGGAGTCATTTATTTGGACTTTACTAAACATGGACATAGTATAAAAACTAGCCAAAATTTTCCATCATCTACCTTTTTTCTTTGATGAACTTGACAAAATGAGTTTAATCTCTAATGAAGGGGCTAAATCTACAAATTAAAGAGGGAATTATTTTAGGAAGGTAGATCTTTATATTGTAGATTAAAGAATCAATGGTGTCCACAATCAACTTGAGAGGAATATCAACCTTATGAATTTTAGGCATGTCTTAAATGTAATAGATGATTTCTTCATTCGACATAAATCATTTCTTATTGAAATTGTTAAAAGAAGAATGAGTAATGATATTTTTTACTTTTCTCTTGATCATTGAGATATGATTGTGGGCCTTAAAGTTTGTAGCTTCTACTATTAATGAGTTCGCCAAGCATTTTAGAGTTATAGTCAAGCTTGTCAAAAAAGATGGTAGCTTCTCTTTATCAACATTAGCTATGTCACTATCTTTTTTCTTCACAAATCTCTTGAATGTGACAAACTAAATTTTAAGAACATGACATTTTGAAGATTGTACATATATTTAAATGATAATATAATCTTATAGTCAACAAACTAAATTTTAGAAACATGACATTTTGAAGATTGTACATATCTTTAAATAATAAAATAATCTTGTATACTTTCATTAGCAATCTCAACAAGTAACATTCACAATATTTAAAATTTTAATTAAATTAAAAAATATATATAGGAATCAAAATAAGAAATAAGACCTGATCTCTTTTAAGGTATAAAAATTTGAGGAGTTAATCACCGATTTGTCTTTCTAGGCATAGATTGTCACTAAAGACAAATCATTGGATTTTATGTTAGAAATGAGGGCGGGGTGAAGATCAACACTGATAATGGGATGAGAAAGATCACGGTTCGTAAGGCAAGGAGTCACATCCAAGGACGGCATCGATGGTGAGAACAGAAAGCGATGGGAACCAGGTTCCTCTCGATGATGGGAGCAGACAGGTATGGGAACCAAGATTGTATCGATGGTGGGAGCAGAAAGCGATGGGAACCAAAACTGTATCGATGGGAAGGGAGAGAGCGTGACGTGAAGGGGAAAGACCGAAAGGAGGATTGCCATTCAATGAAACATTTATAAAAGAGATGCTAATGGGAGGAAGGGATGTTGATCGGAGCTGAAACATTTGTATGGTTGAGTTCAAGATCTGAAAATTTGGGTTCAGTCCTCTGTTCTTTCTACCGTTAGTAAGCATTCCTCTTAGATGGAACAATACAAGCCTCCCACGACTAAATTTGCCTTCCAAAGTGATAAGAGGTATCATGTGTTTCTGAGTTTCACGGGAGAAGATGTGAGAAAGACTCTGGTTGATCATCTCTTTCAAGCTCTATCCGCAGCAGGACTGCATGTCTTTATAGACAGCGAGAAATTGAAAAAGGGAGAAATGATTGGGTTGAGCTTGGAAAGAGCAATCGAGAGCAGCGCCATACGCATTCCTGTATTTTCCAAAGGTTATGCAGACTCAACATGGTGTCTCAAGGAGGCCGCTGCAATGTTGAGCACCCCGGGCTTGATCATTCCTCTGTTTTATCATATGGATCCAACTCATGTTAGATATCCTGTGAAGGACTCAAGTCCTTATTGCCGATCATTTCTCAAACATTATGACCATCCAGATCGACATCCAAGAGAAGAGGTCGATGAGTGGAAGCACGCCCTTCAGCAGATCTGTTCTCGCTCAGGCTGGTCCATGGATATAACTCACGGGTAAGTCATTAACCTCACTCTCTGCTTGCTTTTCTATATTTTTGGTTAAATATTTCGTGGCAGCCAGGGGATAATACGTTACATATATGCCTAAGCATTGTGTTTTAGGGAGGGAGCTTGGACTTCTAGTTTTGTTTTGAATTTGAAAAATATAGTCAATTAAATAATAAGAATTTATCTTTATACAATAGGACTTCAATCAAAATTAATATATAAATTTTGAATTGGCGAAGGGTTGCAAGTGTTCTTAATATTTTTAATGTTGTGTTATTTTAAGAGTTTTATTAGTATTTTTTTTTAAAATTAAACAATTTTTTTTTTTTATATATATATTTTTTAAATTCATAAGTTGTTATTTTAGTAGTTTTATTAGTATTTTCTAAATTTTTATTTAATAAATTATGAAAGATTTAAATTGATAATAATAACTTGTTTGTAATAATTATAAGAATTTATCTTTTCAAAAAAGTTTTTTTTATTATTTACTAGTTAAATATAGATGCTTCGAAGATATAATAAAAAATTGGATTGAATAGAAGTGTGTGTATATATATATATCCTAATTTTTTAATCAAATCTACATATGAAAATTCTGTACCTAAACCCAAATCTATATCCAAATTGACTACATAGAAATGTTGTAATGTCAAAGAAAGAAGGTGGACCCAAATAGGTGCAAAAGAGAAGGTTAGAGAATTAAAGGAGGGTTAACAAGAATTAAAGATTAAAATGTAATTCTCCTAGAACCAAGATATGGCATTGAGAATAGCCTTTCTATTAGAAAAACACATAAATTCCACAATAGAGGATCCTTGAGCACATGGAAAGATATCAATTTTTCCCTTCACTAAGGGTTCCTAAAGTTCTAAAATCTAATCATGTAAATTGCTAAGGTTAGACCGAAAATCATTAAATCTTCCTATTAAAGAATTTTTCTTTAGTACATTTTTCCCACAAATCCACTTAATTAACTTGGTCAAAAACTATTTCATGAGCTTGTTCTATTTTTTTATCAATTAAATCTCTCTTCTAGTTCCAATATTTATTGTCATTCCAAAGTTAGAAGAGTTGAGATATGCATTAGCTAGTTGTGTTAGTCGTTCATTTATTTTTAAAAGTGTGATATATTTTGAACTTTTACCCTATAGAGTGTCATTTGTAGCATATCATTAGCATATACATTTATTTTGTATGTTTTTATTTAGTTGTCACATTTCTACTTGTAATGGTAAAGTTTGTGTACCCATACCAATTCCCATCTAGTTTTGGGATAGTTTCCGACTCTTGTCATAGGTTCAACTCCTTCGTTGATACATTTCCACTTTTATTTAATCCTCTTTCACACATTTCCACACATCTTACTTATCCCTACCTTATTTTCACCTATTTTTACACATACACCTCATTATCACCTCATATTCCTAGACATTCATCCCTTGCCTCAAATTCACCCATTTTTTTTTGACACATATCATATTTCCAATGCATAAGTGTGATACCATATGATGTGGATCAAACCTTATTTAAATTTTAAAATTTTCCAACTCACACCTTTTCCATTAGATTTTACTAACTTGGTACATGCTTTTGCAACATTTTTTTATGCCTTGATATTTAAATATATTAATTTAAGCATTATTTCTCAAGAATAGTAATCATTCAATTTCTTAGAGTATATAAGGCACATTTATTAAAGGAACACTTCAATTCATGCACTTAAAGGGACAACATTTACTTAAAAATGATTGTCTAGGATATTTATATAGGCTTTCCTATTGTTTGTCAATCTTTAACACAATTTCAAGGTTGGTGTTTTCAGGGGGTTACCCAAGGAAAGCTTGTGCCTAAAAATTTGAAAATCTCCCCAAGGTATTTTAAAATACCATTAGCCCTTCATGTAGCCAATATAGAGTAGAGAATCTAGAAATAAAAAATTATAATTACAATTCAATATAATCGGATATGTAGGCTACATGTTAGATTCACACTATGCAAAACTGATCTATATATATTTAATCAACCTAGAGTGAACTAAAAATCTACATAGAAACTCTAGAGTGAACACACCCAAATTAGTCAAATGTTTGTATACAAGGATGACATAATCCATGCCACATCAAGTTATTTTCTTTCTCAAAGTCTCACAATCTTAGCACCCTACAACCCTAGACTTTATTTTTTTAATTAAAAGTATTTATTTATTTATTTAATTTCAGTTGTCACTTAAATTAATTTTAGGTTGATTTATGTTGAGATATATGCATTTCATTTTATTAGACTGGATAAATTTTAAGGAAAGGTTATGTTCCTTTACATTGCTATACTAATTTTTTAACTTACCTAAATAATATTTTCAAATATACTATGTTACTTCACTTTCCTATTTTCTCTAAATTAACTAATATTTATCCTTGCATAGAGTATAATTATATATTGATTGTTATTTCATTTCGTAAATCATACTTCAATTTTAAACTTGTAACTCGTTAAAAGAACCTTACACAAAGAAACCACAAAAAATCAAATCATACCTCAATTATAGTTAGCTCATTAACTAACCATTGGTTTATTTTTGAAGTTGAATGATTTCAAAAGGAAACCACAAAAAATCAAATCTTGTTCCTAGAAACTTGAAATACAAAATATTTAAACTTTTTTCATAAAGTTACAATCTAGTTTTAATTTTTAATTTTTTAATATTTTTTCTTGACTAATGGTTTTGATTACTGAATAATAAACCACATCTATTTCTTCTCTCAACTCTCAATTTAATAGTTTTTCGAATATAATTTTATTTTTCAATTTTATTTTATATAACATTCTAGGAATCATATTTTTTTCTTTTTGATAATTTTAGTTTGATTATTTTTCTTATGGTCACACAAGAAAATAACAAGAGCCAAACCAAAAAAAAAAGAAAAATAACTATTTTTTTCTTATGTACCTTCATCCATAACTTAAAATTGAGGAATAATCCTTCCAAACAAATGTTTTATGAGTCTTATTTCTTTGAAATTGCTCATTAACTACTAAGACTTATCCTATTTCTAATTAATTATCTAAATCAAATATAATAATAATTATATAAAAAAACAAAAATCTCTCCTTTCAAATGATATGATCTTCTTAAATATTTAATAAACCTAAATAAGTAAATACAACCACACAACCATCAAATTTAGGCTTGACCTCCATTTAACACCTTTGTACAACAATTTTTTAAATAACAATATTCTCTTTTCAAATTTGATTTTAAATTAAAAAATCATAAATATTTTTTATTTAAGTATTTTGTTTATGAAAACAAATATGAACAAACACAAATTGCTTTTAACAAAACTCATATTCAACTTGGAAAATCAGTTACATGAAAGGACTTCAATACGCTTATTCTCAATACTTCAAACGACACAAAAGGACAATTCTTTAAAAACACGATACTATCTCGTCTTATAGACCCACTTAGTTATAAATCTTGGTTTTGTTGCAACTCTTGCAATTATTATTGACCTGCTCTGACCATTGCAGCTATGAAGCTTGGCTTGTAGAGATGGTGGTGAATGACCTGATTAAAACATTGGATAGAGTGCCATTAGAAGTTGCCAAGCATCCAGTAGGATTAGACAGTGTGAAGAATGCTCTCATTAAAAAATTAAATCTCAATTCAAGGGATGAGGTGACTAAAGTTGGAATATGGGGTGTTGGTGGTGTTGGCAAGAGCACAGTTGCCAAAGCCATGTACAATCAAATTTATGCTGATTTTGACGCTGCATCTTTTGTATTTAATGTCTCCGCCATGGCTGCAGAGCCCACAGACCTTACAAAATTGCAGGAAATAATTCTCAAAAATTTATCAGAATATGGTGAAAAAGTGGACAGTGTTGACAAGGGTATATCTTTGTTCAGGGATCGTTTGGGAGGAAAGCGTGTACTGCTTGTTTTGGATGATGTGGATGCTGTTGTACAATTGGATTCTCTGGTTGGGGATTGGCTGGCCCGTGGCAGTAGAGTTATTGTAACTTCTAGAGACAAGCACATTCTCAATGTTGCTAGAGTCTCATTGGAATGCATCCACGAGATGAGTGGATTGGAGATAAATGAAGGTCTGCAATTATTTAGCTGGTACGCTTTTCTCAGAGCGATTCCGAGTCCCAGTTACGAAGATCTGTCCAAGAGAATAGTGGAAGCTTGTAAAGGGCATCCTCTTTCATTGGAAGTGATTGGGTCTCTATTGTATGATAAGCAAAATGACACAAGTTACTGGACAGAAGCTCTTGAAAACATCAACCTGTACCCAGAAATTCACGAAAAACTCTACATCAGTTATAAGGCTCTTAGCGATGAGGAGAAAGAAATATTTCTGGACATAGCTTGCTTCTTCATTGGAGAAGACAAAACATGTCCCATCATTTTCTGGAAATCCTTGTACAAGAAGGTAGACACTGCTGTATCCAATCTTCCGATGAAGTTACTGATAAAGATAGAAGATGGTGTATTTCGTATGCATGACCATTTGCGAGATATGGGTCGAACTATTGCTGAAAAAGAAAAAGAAGGTACCCGACTATGGGAGGTTGCCCAATTAAGCACCATATCCCACAACATCAATTTCTCCCGCTTTCGACTCAATGGAGGCAATCCACAAAGACTCGAAATGTTGTACGGACCTGGTCTTCGCTATCTTCATTTGCAGAAGCTGCCCGTTGAAGACATGTTAAAAGATCCACTAGCCATGGTACCTCCAAATTTAGTATGGTTAAGGCTAGAAAGCTGTGACTATTATAACAAACTGACTAGGGCAATTAAGAGGCCGCGTCACTCCAAATTTGTGAGTAACAACATTTGGCAATTGAAGATTTTGCAATTAAATTATTGCTATGGCGTTTCCAGCCTTTCTATCTCCTCCCTATTTTCACTTCCTAATATACAACTTCAACACTTGGAATTGAGAGGGTGTAGAAACTTAGAGAGCCTCCCTGGTACTATTGCTAACCTGTCACAGCTGCAGCACTTGGACTTGACAGGGTGGGAAAGTTAACAGAAACTCCCTAATACCATTGGCAACCTGTCAAGGTTACATCACTTAAATTTGAAAAGCTGTTTGGAATTGGAGAACCTCCCTGATAGTATTGGCAATTTGTCAAAGCTGCAGCATTTGGACTTGAGAGTCTGTCGAATTTTAAAATATGTTCCTCGTACCCTTGGCCACCTATCACAGCTGCTACACTTGGACTTAGGAGAATGTACATTGTTAAGTAACGTCCCTAGTACCATTGGCAACCTGTCACACCTACAGCACTTGGATTTGGAAAGGTGTATATTTCTAAGGAGCCTTCCTGACACCATTGGCAACCTGTCACAGCTGCAGCACCTGGACTTGAGAGGGTGCAAAAGGTTAAATAGCCTCCCTAATACCATTGGCAACCTGTCACAGTTAAAATTGTTGAAATTAGGAGGGTGTGAAAGGTTAAATAACGTCAACATCCCACAGTTGGAACACATGGACTAGGGACTGGGAGAGTAAGCAATCAACGGTACAATCTGTCCCGGTGATATCATTGGCTAATCTGTCACAGCTGCAACACTTGGACAGAAATTGAAACATGGTAAGCAGTTTTATTTTTATTTTAAAAAAAAGTGTTGAAAGAGTATTAAATAGAATTGTGAAATGAGGTTTAAATTCTCTGTTCAATGATTAAACAATTTATTTTTATAAATTACTTTATAATTATTAAATTCAGTTTATATTAAAAATAATCCATGTATTATATCCAATGGAAAATGCATTCCAAGCCTGGAATGAATCTGCACCTTGCACACACATATTACTTAAGCTCCTTTAGTAAACACTGCATAGGAATTTAGTTTATTCTTTGTTTTGTTGCACTTCTACCTTCTCAGATTTCAGACAGCAATGACTGATGATAAGACTTTTTCAGAGGATATTTGTTAAGAAGGTTTGGAAGATAGGAGATTAAAGTTCAGTTGTATTATAATATTAATTGTAAGTATTGTATGTTGATATTATATTCTAATATTAATTATTTTTTAGGATTAATTTTAGTTTGTTTTAAGAGGGTTAGAAGTTTTAGAAAAACTTATTGAGTATTTGTTAGAGTATAAAATATCTATTTTTATTTAGGGCATTTCTTAAATGTTCATTGTTTTAAAATATATAATATTGATTTGTTATCTTAAACATGTGGTAGTGAGAATATTAGAGATTTTATAGAAATCAAAGTTCTATGGCTAGATCAATTTATAATTGCACAAAGTAGACGTTTGAAGAAGTGAACTAGATAATAATTTTTCATATTTTGGAGATTCATTCCAACATCACTAATTTTTAGGCATATTGACAAGTCATTTGAGATATCTTTAATGAAATATTTTCACAAAGTTTCTTAGTATTATTGTCTGGTTCATTTAATTTATGAATATTCATTTATGTTAAAATTGGAGAGCTTGAATAGATTTCCGCTTATTGCAAATAGATAGATCCAAAAATCTTTAAATATGTATCTTTCTTGGAGAGATATGTCTCTTCCATGACACATGACTTTACATAATAAATGTATTGGAAAGTGATAAAATATATTTTATATTTTAACACCCCCCATAAACTTTATTTTATCACATAACTTAACTAGATGATAAGGGGCACTATAACAAATAGGTTTGTTAGCTACCCATTTACAAATGAAGAATATTTAACACCAATGTCTTCTTGAAAGTATAAAAACTTATCTTTCTTTTGAATAGCCTTGATTACTTTTGTCCATCACTATTCATAGTAAGATATTCTTCATAATTGTATCAATAAAGGAAGTGAATCATTCCCAATGATCTTTATGATCAAAACCTTCACAAATTTAGCAATGATCTTTATGATCAATTTCAACAACCATCTTTTCCATCAATTTTTTATTTTTAAATAAAAGGAAAAACATAGAGAAAATATCCCTAGAAATCAGAGAGAGGTGCAAAGAGGCTAAAAAGGATCATAAGCCTCAAAACATAAGGAAAAGGAGGAAACAAAAATATGATAGTTTTTGAAATAGAGATAAATTAAGGTCCCCACACACCATCATTTAAGGGGATTGTTAGGACTTTGCAATTATTATAGAAGGTATGTCAAAGGATTTTCAAAGCTAACTCCCTAATTGACATAATTGACTAAGAAAGGTACTTTTTCATGGAACAAGGATGCCTAAAGAGCCTTTGACAAGCTCAATGAAATAATGATTTCTTTTTTGGTATTAGCTATTCCAAATTTATCTCTTCCATTTGAGTTATAATGTGATGCTTTACGATAAGGTATTGGAGTCTTATTAATGCAAAATAAACATCCAATAACTTTTGATAGTTGGAAGTTTAAGGAATTGGAAAGGAATTATTCTATTTATGATAAATAAATGCTAGCTATTATGCTTGCACTATCCAAGTTAAGATAATACCTAGTTTGTAGAAGATGTATTGGTAAGAATGACCATACCAATCTAAGATTCTTCTTGAACCAAAATGATCTAAATTATAGAAAACATAAGTCGATTATCAAGTTGTAAGCCTATGATTTTAATAGTGAGTAGACAAATGGAAAGAATAATGTTCTGGTTGATTCTTTATCATGAAGACCTCATTTATGTTGTATGATTGATATCTCTATGGATTGTGATGGAACTCCTAAAAAAACTCATGATTCCTTGATTAATTTGGCCAATTTTAGTCAAGTCTCAATATGTTTGGGACTTAGGGTTTTGTTCATCAATATTTCCTAGGGATTTTGCTGCCGAAATCTCAATTTAGAAACCCTTGGAGCTCTATTTTATCCTTGACCTACTATTGCCTGTTTTCGTTCGTCTTAAAACATCTTGAGCTATTAACTCTTGTGGGATGACCGGCCCCTTGTTCCTAGGTCTGACACTCTTATATTTTGAAAGATTTGTAAAAACCCTTATTGGGCCTTTACGTTCTTTAAAAGTATTATGTCCTAAATCAATGAGGCATTTTATTCATCAACCTAGGCAGTTCCCCCTTTTAGAACAACTTATGAGCACATGTTAATTGTCTTTACTTATGTCTTGTATTGCCCATCGTTGATATCTTTTAATTTTGTGAGCTCAAATGAGCAATGAGCGGTGTGTCTTTGATTTCATGCATCGTGGATTTGTTTCAAATGTCCAAAGTTGAATTGGTGATGTGTGATGAACTATGTTATTGTTGCTTCCTTTGGTATCACTAATTGTTCATATACTTGGCAATTTGTATTAGCGATACACGATGACCTTTTGTGCTTGTTATGTTTTCTTCGCTCATCGTGGATTCATTCTAAAGTTTGAGTTTCAAATGAGCAATGAGCAACGACTTCAGGACTCTTCGATGTTTTTTCCATCACTTATCACAGATAATTGTTAATTGTTCTTTTCAAAAGGGCGATGAGCGATTAGGTCTATATTTCAAGCTTTCTTTCACTGATCTGAAGTGCTCTTAGGAGCGATGTATCTTGTGCCATTGGTTTTTCACACAGGTGCACGTGTCTTGATCCTCTTTGATCTTTGATGATATGATTAGGAGAACGAAGCATAAATCTACGACGCACGATGGGAAGGGATTGTGATCAAGGATGGGCTATGATCTGACAGCTGAGATCCCATCGCGCAAGTACTCTCATCACTATTTGAACCTACAAAAGGTAAAGTGAACCAATGATGCGCGATGAGAGATGAAGATCTCCAAGAGGCATAGTGATCCAATGACCTATTTTTCATCGCGCACATTCCCTCATCGCTAATTGAGCCTTGAAGGAGTGGGGAAAATTACTGACGCACAATATGATATTCTAGCAAATATTCTCTTCAAGTGACAGCCATGTACTTCACCGATATAAATGGGAAGGTACGGATCAGGTTGGCGATGAATGTTGATCATCAAACCATAGGTGACTAATGAAGATTAAGGGAAAATGTGGCAGGATTTGAGGTGGCATCATTTCTTTCTAGGAACAAGTTGCAAAAGCCAAAACAATGCTTGAGGTCACCATTGATAATGTTTTAAATTTGCAATGATCGATGACCCAGATTCAAAGGATAAGTTGCTAAGTTATCAAATCGCTCATGTGAGGATTTTTTCAATCATTAATTGTTGCATGCTCCAAAATCATCTATTTAATCAGGGATAACTTTAAGAAACCCCCCTTGGCGAAGGTGTAAAATCCTAGCGAATGTTTCCTTTTATTTGAAAAAATTATTAATTTTCCTCGTGAATCTTATGCACATTATTAAAAAAACTGTAAAATCCTGGTGAATCTTAATGAATAATTGGTAAAAATAATAATCATAGTGGTGAATCCTAGTGAATAATCACTAAAACAATTAATTACAATGGTGAATCCCTCCTTTAGAAATTTGCATAGTTGGTTGGTGTAGTTCCCCCATATTTTTTTATTTATTTTTTAATATTGAAGTAGGGGCCCGGGGGTAGCAGCCACCAACGGGTTCAAGGGGGTAGAGACCCTCACCACCAAGCATAAATTCACTATTGAAAATGCATTGGAGCACACATAGATTAAGTATTTAAAAAAAAATATCACTTTAAAAATAAGACTAAATGAAAAGTTAAATTGTTACCATCGATTAGCTTTCTAATCAGATGGTTGCAGTTGATTGCGTGACCTATATGCATGTGCATTTTAAAAGGCTTGTTGAGGTCTGAAATTTTTTTTAGGCCACACGATTAAATCTAATTGTGTGGACCAAAACAAAATTTGGGCCTCAACAAGCCTTTTTAAAGGCACGTGCATATAGGTCACGAAATCAACTACATTCATTTGATTAAAAAGCTACTCAATGGCAATAAATGAAAGCCCTAAAATTAAATGGTATTTTACTATTAGTGGCGATATTGCCCCAAAATTAATGGTAGGAATATGATATTACTGGTGAATATAATTATTATTTGTAATTATAGTATAAACTACTAGTGAATTAGTTCCAATGACGCATCATTTAAAAAATAATTCATAAGCGAATTAATCGAGACAAAATTATTTTTTTGTAGAAACCTGGTGATTCAACATCCTTTCTAGCTTGTATTATTCACCATTTTTGGAGGTCTCGATTTCAATTATTCAACAATTGGCGAAGATTCACCACTAAAGTTTTCCCTATATTTAATGCAGGATTGTTTGTTGTTTGATCTAACCATTTTCAATCTGCAGAAAATCTAAGGTATGGGTTATAGGTGCTCAAGTGTTGAGGAGTTGATGTGAAATTTTAGGTAAGTTGGTAGTCATATGAGCTCTCTATAATCCATGTTCTAAATTTTTCTAGGAATTTCATATTTTTGGGACTGGTTATAATTTTCGAGGATTTTGGGTGTGCTTTAATGCAAATTTGGTTATGAGGTTTCTGACCTAGTTAGGTTTTCTACTCATTTTAAACTTACTATCTTTCATCTAAGTTTTGTGAAATGAGAAAGTTTGGTGTGCCAACTTGACCTACTAGGAGGTCTAGTCGTCTTAGTGCTTTTGAATGTCATGAGGATTTTCCTAAGGTTGAATAGGAGATTCCAATGACTCCTATGATTCAAGAGGGTAAAAAGACTACCCATGGTCGAAAGAAGAAGACAATTGTCTAGAGTACCTACAACTTATGAAATAGGACCATTTCAGAAGAATTGGTCAAAGTTAAAGGCAAGGAGTTGGATATGCCTACGAGGAAGGACACAAAAAAAAGAGACAAGCATCCAAGGGCCTGCTTGGGGAAACATGATTCTCCCATTGTGCTTTTGGATATCCTTTTAGATGGTGGAGATGAAATAACTTAGGGTATGGCTAGTACCTTCTCTCCCTCGTGTTGTATGATATTTATGATGAAGATGTGGCAATGATTCCTCCAATTGTATCACAAACAAGGGGTGGATGAGCATACTATGATTTTGAAGAATCAAAGTGATGTCTTGGGCTTGTTTCTATTTTTGATGATACCATTGTCGCAGTATCCATGGTTTTGGTCTTTTTCTCTTCCATGTTGTCTTTTACTCTTCCATGCTGATGTGGAAGTCTTTTGGCTAGTGTGGTGGAAATTTTTTTCCTTGACATGGAAACTGTATTGGTGGCTAGCACTACCCTATGGTGATTTGGCTACCATCCCTCGACAACTTATGAAGAATTTTGTATTTTTTATTCCCCTATTTTATCAATGATCGTATTTAACCGTCTGGGGAATCTCTTGAACTCTATTGAAATTATTTTGAAATGAATATGAAATGTATTCATAATTTTGTTGGAAGCTTGTTTCCCCCCTATTCTATAAAGGGTATTTCAAGGTTGATTATGAGGAGGAGTTCAAGTTTTGGAGTCTTAGAAGGGTCTAGGTGAAAAATGCTAATCTCGGACAAGGAGCATAATGTAAATACATAGATTAATGGATATACCATGAACCAACATTTGGATATATAGTTATGATGTAATTATCTTAAAAGGGATTTACAGTATCACTAGTAATAGAAAATATCAATTTAAAGTATGTGTTCTCCTGTGTAATTTCTTTACACACTATGAATGAAATTATTAAAGATAGTTTCATTTGTCTTCTGTTGTTTAAATTGAATGAAATGAATTTACTTATGTTTTAATTCAAGGGGTTGATTAAATGCTAAAGTAAGGTCATAGGTTTGTGAGGAAATGATATAGGATTTGGTAAGAAATCATGTTTTAGATACAGTGAGTTGAATGCTAGATAAGGTAGTATATGACAATGGACCACAAATTACTAGGTTGAATTGTTAGTGTATTACTAGTTAATTACCAAATGACTCTGTTATCCCATGAATGAAGCACTAGTCTCTTCATTAGTTTATCTTGGATAAAATTGAGTTTAGTCATGCATCTAGCCAGAGGCTTAAAATGAGGAAAAATCATAATAATCATAATTTGAAAAATGTCTCACTATGAAGTATCATTTGGTTCCTATCTATAGATAGTTTTTATTTGAAGGTTGGCCAAGCCTTTAGTGAATTTTAAATCTATGTTCTTTTAAGAGTAATTCATCTATGTGTTGAAGTATGCTTAACTGAATGAGTATCTTAGGAGTACAAATAGGATTTCCCTCCTGGGTTTCATAGAGCCCGAAGAGTAGAAGTAAGGACTCTTAAATCCTTTCTTGTGTGTTGGCCAATCCTCATCCTTATTAATAATTGAACCCTAGAAAGTTCATAGGTATGGTATGAGATCAAGTTTGGTTCACAAAAGTCACCAACATAAATGGTGACTCTACTGGGGAATGAACTAGAAGTTTTGATCCTAGTCAGTCTTGTCAAAGAGTCATTCAAGTTTATAACCAGAGATTTGACATTTGTGGAATCCTATTTACACATCCAAGTCACCAATAGAAATAGCGACTCTACTAGGAGGAATGTGAATCTCTCGTTGTAGACTGCACTATCATAAAGTCAAGAATAATTTGAAGAATCTGAACATCTGGTTTGGCTTCCAGGAAGTTTTCAAACTTGAAAAATGGTTATGTTGCAGTAGATTGTAAGAATTTGTGTCCGACTCCACTATTGCAAAGACCCAGAATGATATTTAGTTTCAGAAGGCTTTATGTTGTTTGAAATTCAGTTCTCTACTAAGAGAGGTGGTGACTCTATCATATGAAGCTAACAAAGCTTTGATGATTTCCAATCAAGAAGAACTTATAGCAGTTGCAACATATCCAAGTATTTTTTGTGTTTGAGTTTCTGAGAAGAGATAAATTTATATGAAAGCTATTTTTGAAGAATCTAGAAGAAAATTGGGTTCCCTATTGAGTGAATTAAGCACTAGTAAAGGGAATGGCGGTAGTTGTTTTACATACTTCTAAAGTTTATTTGTAATATCATAATTTTTTTAAAAAAGTATGCTTACTCTGAACTATGCCTCTTAATTTTTTTTAAAGCATGGGTATGTTTGAGCTTTAAAATTGTGATAGAAATTAAGAAATGAGGTAATGGATGATGGATTGAGAGGTTGATATTTTGAATATTGCATAAGGGTACAAGAAAAATGTATCACTTCCCTACATACCCTTGTGGAAATGTAAGTAAGAGTATGCAAGGCATGCAACCCTTATCATGCCATAAAAAGAAGTTCTCTATGGAGAGATATAATCCATTATGTTTCAATGGTATTCATGATTTTCCTAATAAGATTCCCAATGATGTTAGGAAACATATGCCCAAATTTACATGGAAAAATGATGAGCCGGCTTTTAAACACCTAAATATATTTATAGATTTGATGGGTGACTTTGAAGTAGATCATGAGGATGTTGTTATGAAGCTATTTGTTCAGTCTTTGAAAGAAGATGCTAGAGTCTGGTTTTCATATTTTCTAGTACATTATGTAGGTTCATGGAATGACTTCATGATAGAATTTGTGGAATAACTTGGGGAAAGGGTTAGTCCTAGTGAGATAAGAAAAATAATTTTGGAAATCAAAAAGGATGAAAATGAGATGGTTCCAGCTTTTAACTTGAGATTCACACAAGCAGTAAGAAGTATTCCTGAATACTTAAGGCCTAATGATGCAAAGTGTTTAATTATATATCTAGGTGCATTTGATAATGAGATGAGTTATTTGATAAGCGATAAGGAACCTAAACATTACATCAGGCCTATCACATTGCTATAGACATTGAGAATATTATTAAATATTCAATGATGAGGGGTTATATGGTTGCAAGCGTTTGTTGTCTTAATTCCATAGATAAGGATAAAAAGGATAACCACAGTAGTGATGTTCGCAATGCCTTATTTGGTACATCATCGCAACATGTTGATCATCAATAGATACAAAATGAATTACAACAAAGTCTGAGTGATAATGATCAGGTATCACTTAGACTATATAATATGAAAAGACATGAAGGGGAATTGGCCTATGCATTGCTAGCAATATTTTTGGATGCCTTGTTGGAGATCCCTAAAGGGTTATATCCCGAAGATTCTATTTGTATTGACATGTTCAGTGACATCTATGAGATAGGGCTTAGTACCTTTTCTGGAAGGAATTGAAACCAAAGGATTTTGATCACAATTGATTGGACCGGGATTGCTGAGGAGGCTAAAAGTGAATTTATGCAAAAAATGGTGTCTCAGAATGACAGGGATGCTCCTATTATTATTAATCAAGGGTTTATTCAAGAAAAGGGTAATGAAATCTCTAAAGAGGAATTTTTATCTAGTAGTACAGATGATGATATTGTTATATTTGCAAACATTGTTGACATACCTTTGAGGATGCGAGATCAGAGTGGTAATCATGAAAATCTTGATTATTCTGATAAGGGGTGTGAATATTTTTATAAGATTAACATGATGGCTTCCTTCTTGCTTGAGGAATCCAATTGTACCAATAATCATGAGGTTGTGTCTTTGTCATTAGACAAACATATAGCATGTGATGAAGTTTTGAATTGCAATAAAACTATATTCAGATTGGAAAGCCCTAGAAATATGGTAGACAATGAATTTCAGGACAAGAATCTCTATACTTAGGGTCTTGATCCCGATGTTAAAAGTAATGAGATTGGTGATGGTAGTCAACAAGGTCCTGATTCTGGATGTTTGTATGAAACAAAAAATGAATATATAAGTTTTATGACAGAGATGGACATCATAGTTTTTAACAAGGAATGTGTTAAGAGGACTTGTTTGGCTGAAAAATAAAAATTTGTTTAAATTGCAAGAAATTCTGCACATGCAAGAAAACTAACCTGACAGCTGATGGTGTACCTAAAAACCTTACTACTGATCACATCAATCTTGAGTTACTGGACTCATCTTTGGAGATATTTTATTTCAATTTGAATAATGATTTGAAAGGAGGATGTGAGTGTGTTGATAATCTTGAAATAGGATTATTTTTTTATTCTTGGAAAAGTATGGATGCTTCCTCCTGCGAGAATTACCCTGATGAGAGAAAAAGTGCTATGGGGACTATTGAATCGAAACCCCGAGGAAATGAAGAATATAGTGGTATATTTGGTACATATTGCTCCAATGAATATAGATACCATTTGGAACAAAATCCTTTGTATGACCAATTTTTGATCATCACAAAAAGTAAATATGTGCTTAACATGGGATAGGAGATATATGATAATGACCCTGGATTTCTAGATATGAAATGGATATATTACTCCAAAAGATTTGGTCATAATGGAAACCCTAAAGGAAATATGTATGAGGATTTCCAGATTAGTGAGAAAAATAAATTTGATACTAGCTTGCACGATGATGGTGATCAACTGGAGTATGAATGTTATACTTTCCCTATTTAGTTGGTTGAACATTTGGTGAAATATTATTATAAAGTTAGATAGGGGGTGAAATTGGTCATGTATTTTAGTTAATGATCGACTACAATTCACAAAGGGACATGAATAAGAAAGATGATTGCAAATTCAGACACATGTCTATGATAGTTGAGTATAGTGCTTGCAACATTACTAGTTGTTGGGAAATTTATGATAGTGTCTTCAACCTTGGCATGGTGCAAACAGTGGAAAACAGGGGTTTTGACAGAGGAAAGCACCAATTTTAAAGTTGATGGAGCCATGTAACTTATGTAAATACTGCATGTATGTTGTTTTCCTTGGTTTTCTGCATGGTTCTTGGTTTTGATATGCTTCACTTGGATTTTGGATTCTCACTTTGTTCACAGACCTAAACAAACCTGCCCAACTAGAGCCACTAATGGAACTCCTAAAAAATTCATGATTCCTTGATTAATTTGGAAAATTTCAATCAAGTCTCAATATGTCTGGGACATATGGTTTTGTTCATCAATATTGCCTAGGGGTTTTGTTGTAGAAATCTAAATTTAGAAACCCTTGGAGCTCTATTTTTTTGTTGACTTGCTATTGCTTGTTTTTGGTCATCTTAAAACGTCTTGAGCTATTAACTCTCGTGGGGTGACTGGCCGCATGTTCCTAGGTCCAACACTCTTATATTTTGAAAGGTTTTTCAAAAACCTGATTGGGTCTTTACTTTCTTTGAAAGTATTATGTCCTAAATCCATGAGCAATTTTATTCATAAACCTAGGCAGTTCCCCCTTTTAGATCAAATTATGAGCACATGTTAATTGTCTTTACTTATGTCTCATATCTCCCATCGTTGATAGCTTTCAATTTTGTGAGCTCAAAAGAGCCATGAGCCATGAGCGACATGTCTTTGAGTTCATACATCACAGATTTGTTTCAAATCTCCAAAGTTGAATTGGTGATGTATGATGGACTATGTTATCGCTAGTTCATTTGGTATTGCTAATTGCTCATATACTTAGTAATCTATATTAGCAATACATGAAGACCTTTTGTGCTCATTATTTTTTATCCACTTATTGTAGATCCACTCTAAAGTTTGAGTTTCAAATGAGCGATGAGCAACGACTTCAGGACTCTTCGGTGTTGGTTCCATCCCTCATCGCAGATAACTATTAGGATGTTCTTTTCAAAATGGAGATGAGTGATTAGTTCTTTACATTAAGTTTTCATTCGCTAATCTAAAGTGCTCTTAGGAGTGATGTATCTTGTTCCATTGGTTTTTCATGCAAGTGCATGTGTCTTGATCCTCTTCGCTCTTCAGTGATATGGTTTGGAGAACAAAGCATGAATCTGTGATGCACGATGGAAAGGGATTGTGATTAAGGATTAGGTGTGATCTGATGGATTAGATCCCATCATGCAAATTCTCACATCGCTATTGAACCTACGTAAGGTAAAGTGAACCCACGATGCACAATGAGAGATGAAGATCTCCAAGAGGCGTAGTGATCCAATAACCTATTTTTCATCGCGCCCATGCCCTTGTCACTAATTGAGCCCTAAAGGAGTGGGGAAAATTAGTGATGTATGATATGATATTCGAACGAATATTCTCTTCAAGTTACAACTATGTACTTCGCCAATATAAATGGAAAGGTATGAATTGGGTTGGCGATGCATGTTGATCGTTAGATCATAGATGATTAATGAAGATTAAGGGAAAACATGACAGTATTTAAGGTGGCATCGCTGCTTTCTAGGAACAAGTTGTAGAAGCCAAAGCAATTCTTGAGGTTGCCATTGATAATGCTATAAATCTGCAATGATAGATGGCCCAGATTCAAAGGCTAAGCTGCTAAGTTATCGACTTGCTCACGTGAGGAGTTTTTCAATCATTAATTGTTGCATGCTCCAAAATCATCTATTTAATGAAGGATTATTTGTCGTTTGATCTCACCATTTTTAGTCTGCAGAAAATTTGAGTTGTGGGTCATAGGTGCTCAAGTGCTGAGGAGTTAATGTGAAATTATGGGTATGTTGGTAGTCATATGAGCTCTTTATAATCCATGTTCTAAATTTATCTAGGAATTTCATATTTCTAGGACTGGTTATAATTGTTGAGGCTTGTGGGTGTGCTTTTATGTAAATTTGTTTCTAAGGTTTTTAAGCTGGTTGGGTTTTGTACTCATTTTAAACTTGCTAGCTTTCCTCTAAGTTTTTTGAAATGGGAAAGTCTGGTGTGCCAACTTGGCCTACTAGGAGGTGTGGCTGTCTTAGTATTTTTGAATTTCATGAGGATTTGCCTAAGGCTAAACAAGAGTTTCTAGTGACTCAGTGACTCAAAAGGGTAAAAAGGTTGCCCATGGTTGAAAGAAGAAGAAGACAATTGTCCAGAGTACCTACAACTTACGAACCAAGACCATTTTAGAAGAATTGATCAAAGTTAAAGGAAAGGAGTTGGCTATGTCTGCAAGGAAGGCCATGAAAGAAAGAGACAAGCATCCAAGGGCTTGCCTGGGGAACATGATTCTCCCATTGTGCTTTTTGATAGCCTTTCAAATGGTGGAGATGAAACTGACTCAAGGTATGACTAGTACCTACTCTACTTGGTGTCATATGATGTTTCTGATGAAGATGTGGTGATGGTTCCTCCAATTGCATCACAAACAAGGGGTGGACCAGCATCCTTTGATTCTAAATAATTAGAGTGATGTCCTAATCGTGTTTTTGTTTTTGATGATACCATTTCCACGGTATCCATGGTTTTGGTCTTTTACTCTTCCATGCTGATGTGGAAGTCTTCTGGCTGGTGTGGTGGAATTTTTTTTTGCTTGACGTGGACACTACAATAGTGATTGGCACTACCCTATGGTGATTTGGCTACCATCCTTTGATAGCTTATGAATAATTTTGTCTTTTTGCTTCCCTTATTTTATCATTGATTGCATTTAACCATCTGGGGAATCTCTTGAATTCTATTGAAATTATTTTGAATTGCATATGAAATGTATTTGTAATTTAGCTAGATGATTTTTTCTCCCCTATTCTATATAGGGGATTTGAAGGCTGATTAGGAGGAGGAGTTCAAGTTTTGGAGTCTTAGAAGTGTCTAGGTGAAAAATGCTAATCTTAGAAAAGGAGCATAATGTAAATAGATAGATTAATCGATATACCATGAACCACCTTTTGGGTATACAATTATGATGTAATTATCTTAAAAGGGCTTTACAGTAACCCGGTAATAGAAAATATCAATTTAAATTATGTGTTCTCTTGTGTAATTTCTTTGCAAACTGTGAATAGAATTGTTAATGATAGCTTCATTTGTCTTTTATTGTTTAAATTGAATGTATGACTTTACTTATGCTTTAGTTCAAGGGGTTGATTAAATGCTAAATTAAGGTCATGGGTTTGTGAGGAAATGATATAGGATTTGGTAAGTAACCATGTTTTAGATACAGTGAGTTGGATTCTATAAGGTAGTATGTTAGTGGCCCACAAATTACTGGTTTGAATTGTTAGTGTATTGCTAGTTAATTAATGAATGACTATGTTATCCCATGAATGAAGCATTCGTATCTTCATTAGTTTATCTTGGATCAAATTTAGTTTAGTCACACATCTAGCAAAAGCTTAAAATGACAAACAAATCATAATAATCATCATTTGAGAAATGTCTCAATCTGAAACTTATCATTTGGTTCCTAGCTATCAATAGTTTTTATTTGAAGGTTGGCCAAGCCTTTAGTGAATTTTATATATGGGTATGTGCAGGATCATCATGGAAAAAATAGGCCCTCAAGTGGCAATAAAATTCAAAAAATCAAAGTTAGGCAACTTGACGTAAAAATTTGAATAAGTAATTTATATTATTTCAAAAATATGTAAGAATAGAATCTATAGAAAAATGAATGTAGTTTCTAAACTACTAGGGTCATTTTAAAAAAAATAAAATCTATTTGGTGAAAATTTGAAATTTCAATGTAGTAGTACTTAAATTTCAAAGAAAAAATAAGAAGTAGGTGTCTGTCTGACCAGCCTAACCACAATAAAATAATAATATTTTTTTATAAGATTTTATATGTAAGTAGGGGACTCATGTCCTAATGTGATGCATATTTTTTTGTAATGTTTTTCCAATTAAATAATTAATTATGGTTTTTTTATTACAAATTTTAAAAAATATAAAAACTTGTATGTCTAACCACCTTAACTTGGTCAAAACTTCATGAAATTCATTTCTTTTTTTTAAATCCTATATTATGTGAAGCATAGAATGTGATGCATGTTTCATATTCAAAAAATGTGACACCGTTTGAAAGATATAGATGTTTTTCAATCATCCTATCAATCAGGACTTTAGTCAAATTCAAATAGAAAATGAATAATAATTATTTATTAAATTCAAAGTAAAGCATAATTTATATTGGTGGAAAGCTGATAATCTCCTTTAAAAACCCTTTTCGTTTCATCAATTTTGGGTAAAAAAAAAGTCATCAGCTACATGGGCCATCATATCACTTAGATATCACCACTTTTTGGCCCATCATGATCTTGCACATACCCATATGTGACTTTAAGAGGAATTCAATATGTGTGAATTGAAGTATTGTTAATTGAATGAGTATCTTAGGCTCGTACAAATAGGATTACCCTCTTGGGTTTCACAGAGGCCGAAGAGTAGAAGTAAGGACTCTTAAATCCTTGCTTGTGTGTTGAACAATCCTCATCCTTATTAATAATTGAACACTGGAAACTTCATAGGTATGGTATGAGATCAAGTTTGGTTCATAAAAAATCACCAACAGATTGGAAAATTCAAATACTTGTTAAATATGCCAAGGATACATTAGCTAATGATGTATTGGAAAGAAAACTACAAGATGATAAGTATAAGATTGTGTAGGAGCTCATTATCTACAAATATATAATATATCTCATCCCAAGATTAAAAATAAAAGAAAAAATTCTGAGGGATACCCTGATACTTCATTAGTGGGTTTGTTTAAAGTTACTATAAAACATACAAATTGGAAAGAAAGAAAGAAAGGGGATGATTTGAAGTTGTTGAACACCTAGAATACTGATACGAGGGGTGGTGAATTAGTATTCTCTAAAACCACTTAAACATTTAACCATTCATTCCACATAACATATTTAATTTGCAATAAGAAAGGAAAGCGTGAAATCAACCATCAATATAACATAACACATGAACACCATATTTTTATGTGGAAAACCTAAAAAGGGAAAAACCATGGTGAGGATTAGCTCATAATATATTATAACCGGTTATAATGCATTACAAAATTTATCATTGCAGATGGACTCATTATCCTAGTGGACCACTACCCATGAAAAGAAGAAAATATAGAACAGAGGGGTGGAACACATCCAAAAATAATTGTTACAATTGCATCTACAATATGTTGGAATATAGTTCCACTAAAGCTCAATACACAAAGTGAACACACTTCATCATTTTTCTCTAACACTCTACACTACTTTGTACTTGTATCACTTTCACACAATTTTGCATCAGCTACAATTTTATATTTTCTTTCATTCTTTCTCTAACACTAAAATGAAATATATCAATTTCATCCGAACATCAATTAGGTCAACCTAATATAACTTGTCAGCTCAAAACATAAATCATACACACTTCATGCCTTGATTCAAACTTGTAATGCATAAGATAGGATGGGGTGGACCTATAATAACATCCTTACAATGGATCAATACTTATTCAAACTCCACAACAATCAACACATATTAGGTTGACATTGATAATGGCATAACATCAAAATTGACCAACTATTCAAACACAAAAACACACAAGGACCTTAAAACTTCATGCCACTTGGAATTTAGATACATATAACACCTATCAACATTCCCACAAATCCACAAAACTAGATACCAATCCATGAAGAAGTGTACTTTCACCAAAGCATACATACTGAATTGGAAACCTCTATCACTGACAAACCCAAACTTCTATCATTTATAACTTCTTCACTAGAATCTTGCAATGTGAAACTCTATATTTAAACTCCACTAACATCCAACCAAATTACATGAAAATCATAGAGAAAGAATCTTCACAACGAACCAATACAAACCATATTATCGAATGTCTTATACATTGAAATACGTATTCTAACACAACCAAGTTTACACTTCAACTATTTGCACCAAATCAAACCTTCTTACAAATACACATTGGATAAGCATCTTCAATCATGCTCAAGCTATACAAAATGGTTTGCACAATGATCTTCATACCAAATCACAATGTTGACATTAATGAAAACAAGTTGTATTGTATACTGTGAAACTTGTATTCATACCCCATGCTCATGTTTCCAGTAAGTATATCAATGAAAAAGTTATTATTCTTTCAAGAATCTCCCATTTTTTCATTGATGGAAACATGCCAAAACATTTCTCCAAAACTACTCTCCCCCTTTAAAATCAATGGCAAAGGGCACATACATGTTTTTTTCTTGTTTCCCTTTGACATATCACTCGGGTGATCCCACAATAGTGGTTTACAATTTTTGGCCAAACTGGACACTGAAATTATTATTTTTAACTAAATCTTCACATTCGGGAACCTATAGTGGCTAAACTGTGAGGAATTTGAAGATGATGCAAACTAGAGTCTCATCACATTTTATCTGTAGATTCTAAAAATATTTTTTTCTAAATTTTTGGAATAATATTGCACTTCTTTTTCCATCTCCCACGAAAACTGGTTTATTTCATAAAACAACATTTTTAAAAAGTGATGCTCACTGTATGCAACATAATCTTTTTTGTATGAAGCATAAAATTCTATTTTTTTTGAATTTAGATTCGTAACGACGATATCTAGCACTTTAATTTGGTCTCATAGATTTTTATTGAATATTTTTTCCTTAATAGAGTTTCGAAGTCAAACCAATTGCAATTCAAACATAGGCAGACTGTATACAACATAACTTTTTCTGTATGTATCAAAATTCAATTTTTTTTTTTTAATGGATCAAGGACATCAATTCCTAGAACAAACATATTTTTTAAAATTGATAATTTGCTATTTTTCCACATGTGCAAAACAAAGAACATAATTTTCGATGAAAAACCTATGTTTAATAAAACTAAAAAAACACATACATAATAAAACAAAAACATATTAAAATTATATTCGTGGGATAACCCATTTTGAGGACTACCATAATAATTTGAAATAAATTTTAAAAGAACTCATTTGATCCCCCAAAAGGTAAATCGAAAGTGATTTTTTATTAGCATTTTGATAGGTGTAAAGGAGACTCATTTATAGGTATGGTTTAAAACTAGTGAGGTTCTATCCAAGGGGGTTTGATCGAAGGTGGTTTGATCAAACCCTCTTCAATTGGAATCCTTAAAATGGAAAGTTTAAAGGCTTAAATCATTATATTTTCTAAAAATATGCGGTTTCAGCAAAAATCATTTCCTCTGAGAAATTGCAAACTAGCTTTGTGGGATCACCTACTCCCAACTAGATTGGATACATACTCCCCCTAATAGATGCATATACATGTAGGAATGAGAATAATTTTTTTTTACCAACTCCCCCTATCTCTACCATTTGGATATATACAGTGAAATATGAAATACACAAAAGAAACTGAAATGTATACAAATAAATGTTGTCAACTGGAAGCTTCTGGGTATTCGACTCCTACAACTTCTCAAGATGTAATTGTTAGTCCTTCTTCCCTTCTTCCCAATTATTCTTCACTATTCCAAGCATGCAGCTCAGATTCTTGAACTCCATCAAAAGTTATTCACCATCACCTAGAGTGCTAGATACTAGATCCAACTTTGTTTCTTTTTCCGCACTTAACAAGGAATTGGATATAGTTAAGAATTTGGTGTTTGCTAGATCCCTGAGATTGCCAAACTATATTATTATCTTCACCTTTTGACCTTGCAGTTGGAAGAACTTCTCATGCAAATTATCTATAGTAGTCCTAGTGCTCCTATCTAGAGCTTGTGTTAGACTATAGGCACTGAAGGCTTTATCAATGTGGGACTCAATAGAGTACATTGGGCATCTTTTATTCTCTTGGTTGAGCTCGGCCATTTCATGCAAAATTGAAACAAATTTTTAGCTTTTCACCAAGAAATCATATACACCTTTGAGATCATCTTGAAATTTTTTGTGTTGAGAGGCACGCCTTTCTGTTATTTCCATTAACCTCTTGTCATTCACCTTTTTATCTATTTCTTTCTCCAATTTCTCTTTCAATCCACTAGAATACTCTTTGAAAGAATCAAGTAAATTTTTTTAATTTTCTATATTGGATAAATAGTTTTCAATGCTTACTCTAGGTATGCTCTCCTATATAATATTTACATCTTCATCAATCAATTCCACACTCTTTTGATGTGTTTGTAAAATTCCTTTTTGGGTAGAAGCATGAAAAGAATCACCCAATTGAATCTTGTGTAGTGGAGAGATTTTTTCCATATCAACCTTCCCCTGTTGCATCGGAAGTTGAAGTAATTAGGAAGACAGTAAGTAGATGGTTTAAACTAGAGTTTCTTACTTAACAAAATTTTCAATGGATCTCTAGGGGAACCAATAGATTCTCTAATTGACTTTTCCTTATCTTCTACCAATTCATTCTCTAAAGTCTTTTCTTTTTCACCAACATTGACTGGTGTCTCCACATCCTTCTTCTCATCATTGACTGGTAACTCCTCATATTTCTTCTCCTCTTTATAGGATGTATTATCAATATTTTTCTCATTATACATAGGTTTCTCAGAGTTTTGTGGAGGAATATTTGTCGTTGGGTTTCCTTCTGCATCCTCTATATTAACTTCTAATTTCAGAGGAGGTGAGTTGTGTCCTATAGATGCATCCTCCTTTTGTGCTTTATTAGTGATAACATTTGTAGTGGTATTATCTCCTACTAGAGGAAAATCATCTATAACATATTTAACTGTAGTGCATTGTCCAACTCTAACTCCTTCCCCTATACCATTTTCTTCCACTTCTGGAAGACTATCAAAAAAATCATTTTGCACATTTTCTTTATCAATCTCATGCTCATGTTGAGCACCACCATGTTGTACATCTTCTGCAATATTCACTTTCAAAGCCAACATACTATCATACATTTGTTATTCTATATATGGGGTCATTCTTTGTTGGATCTCAGTTGTTTTTGGTTTGTCCTTGATGTCAAAAGTGGTTCGCTGGCAGGCGAATATATGTGATGATATGCTACATTCTCAGATTGGTTGATATATGATATGCAGATTGGTTTATTCATGTGATTATATGCTGCATTCTTAGATTGGTTGATATATGATATGCAAATTGGTTTATTCACATTAGTTGATATATGATATGATGTTCCATGATATGATGTTTCATTGGTTGGTATTTTGATATGCAGTTACAAAATTTAGTTTTTGTGATATACAGTATGGTATGTTATGCAGTTACATGATATATTGCCTATGGAGTTCATTGGTTTCAAATTGATTCAGGTTTCTAATATATATTATGTTGGAATGACAATGTTGATAAGGCATTGTACAGGTTATTAGGTTGTTCATGGCATAGGTTATTTGATCATATTTTGATTGATCATTTATAGGTTCAGTTTGAAAAAATGATCATTTCTCAAGTGACTAAGGTCATTTGGTCTTTCTTGTTAAATTTTAATGTGTTTGATTATGCACATTTATATTGCATATCTCATGGCATTTTGACTTGACAATATCATTGTGTCAATGGTTCTTTGATTTTTCTACATGGGCATTATAATGTGACTTTTCATACGGGCCTTGCTATGATAATCAACATTGAAGTATTTATAAGCATCTTGATTGATTATTTAATGTGGCATATAATATAAACCTTAATTGGTTCTTTTGGCACATTGTATTGTTGTTTATGTTGGCATATCGGGTGGTTATTTCATTTCACATTGGAGTTACCTTTGTTAAAGTCACATGGTAGTGACATCAATAATATATGGTATCGGGTTTCAATTTGTGTGGCATATACAAGAAACCCTATCAGGTTTCATCGAGCACATGGTATTTGTGTTGGTCACATGGCACTAAATTGGAAGTTGACTTTGACAAGTCACATGGAAGTAATATCAATTGGTCTTTGTTTAATAAGCCATGATTTTGTTGGCATCTTTGGCAGTGACTATCATTTTGTTTCACCGACAGATTATTGAGTTAATGATTCGATATTTTGATGTTGGTATTTTCTTGTAAGGTCTTTGGCAACAAATTCAAAGTCATTATGATGTTTTTTTAACAAAGTATCAAATCTCAAATAATCATTTGGTTTTGCAAAGTATTCAAAGACACTCGAAACAAGCTTAATTGAGCAAAAGGATTCTTGGTTGTTTCATTTGGAAACCCTAGCCACCATGAGTATTCAGATGTCTATAAGTTCTTTTAGCTTTGCAGCCAATATGCAATGGTTTTGTGAGGTTTGCTCACTGTATGAGCTCATATGAGATTATAGATGAAATGGTCTTGAATCTTCAGTGACTGTGGGTGTTGAACCGATAGTCAAAATTGACTTGTGTTACTCAGTTGAATGGTTATGAAACAATTTCAGGTATTTCTTTAGTTGACTTAGTCCACCAATAGCAAGGTAAGACATTTTTTTATGGGTTCTTGATATGTTTATTGATGGAGAAAGGTATAAATGTTTTTTAGGGAATAAATTGTTTGAACCTGTTATTGTTAAGGTTTGTAAAGTGTTTAATCTTGTGACGATTATATTTGAAACCTCTTTAGGGTTTCTGGGTATCTATCGGGTTTAACATAATTTCGAGTTCTTAACCTTAATACGAGTTGGTATTTCAATTATTACAATCAGTTCTAAATGTTATATCTGAAATTTTTGATGAAAGATAGATGGTAGGATATGTGAATTTTTGTATACTTATATAAACAGTGGTTGATCACTATTTTGAGTTTAGTGTTTTTAATAGAGTTATTATGTTGAATGTGAATATAGGATTCTGTAATTGAAGATTTACAAGTATGATGCAAAATAGAGTATATAACTAATATGTTTGGTATTTTAGAGATTCCATAATGAATCTTTAAGATATTAAATGCATTAAAATTAGAGTAATATGCAAACTAAATGGAAATAGAGTAACCCTTTGATATATTATTATTCCGGGTTTTTGTACAAGGGTTGGTGCTCCTTGGAATGGGTGTTCCTAAATGTATAAGGGGTTGGTGCTCCTAGAGTGGGTGCTCTAAAGTTTTCCAGTAAGGCATTGTAAATAGTGAGTTTTGAATTTAATGTAGAAGTTGTGAAATCCAACTTCACAGACCCCGAAGATCACCTGCATGCAAATAACCTATCACAGAAGAAGACATTGGAGACAAAAAGCAAGGTTGCTTTGAAAGCTCAAAATGTATTAATCAAAGAGTGTAAAATACAATGAGATCAATCCTTAAGAATGGATATCATGCAAAACCTAAAAGAAACCCTAATAGGTAGACATTTAATAATTAATATAATTATTAAATGTCACATTATGCAAACTAAGGAGAAATCTTAAGAAGGGAATAAAGGTAACTTAATTAACATAATTAAGTTAAAACCTTTACTCTAACACCCCCCCTTAAAATGAGCAAGAGTGTAGCTAAAAACATGTGCAAGAAAGAAAAAGGTAACTACAATGCATGAAAGCAAACATGGGTCCCGACAACTAGGCCTGATCAGGTACCCATTTACAAAAGCAATGCAAACTAAATGAAACGGGGTAGAGGAGAAAACCCAGTGGGAGAAAAACTCCTCCCCAAAATAGAATGCAAAGAAGGAATGCAATGCACTAATGAAAGAAGGATAGGAGGTGGATTACATGATACCCCCCATAGACAAATTCTATCATATAAGTACATGTACAATGGTATCCATAGGAGAGATAGAAAGAGAGAAGAAGGTCCCCCCACAATGAAGAAACTCCTGTCACAATCGTAGATGCCTAATGTAGAATCCAAAAGGAGATCCTGAAGCGGCAAATGATATTCCTCCCCTTGGGAAGAAATAAATCCAAAGGACGATGACGAAGAAACCCTGTGAAGAGTGATGAACCAATCTGTCTCAAGATGTGTGCCATGATCAGATGCTGAAGAATCTCTCTATCTGAATTGAAACAAATGATGTCAAATCCAAACTGATGTGGAGAATCTTGAAATGTAACCTCTGAATGCACTAATAATGGTGGGCATAAATTGATAACCTGACTATCAAGGTAGAGGAGATGAATGTCCTCATAAGAATCCTCCAAATCTGCAATATAAGACTCAACAAACAAGAAAGATATGTCTGCAACATAAGAGTCCAAAGTAGCATGTCTGGAAGGTGAATGGTGCCTTGCTGCACTGAATTAGGAACAACGGGAGATTTTGATGAAGTCTCAGTTTGAAGAGTAGGAACTGTGAGACAAGCCTCTGATCCATCAGAACATGCAAAGGTGTCTAAATACTCAAGCTCCTCTAAAGTATCATGATCAAAGGGTGTATTCTCTCTCCAAGCAATGGGTAAGAGACAATTTGAAGCAGGATCCTCTAGGAATGGAGAGAGATTAGGGTCTCCAAAGATCTCCCAAAGATGTGTCCAAAGTGGGTGAGGACAATCAATGTCCGATATAGCCAACACAGTGTCATGATCAACACTAGACAATATAAGTCCTACTATGTGATCTCTAATGATATCCCATGCTAATTTTCCCTTTGAAGTGGCTGGTTCAGGTATGATATCATACAAATAAGGAAAAATATTAAGCCACCTACAATGTGTAAGTATACCCTTTGCCCATGACTCATAATTACCCCGTTCCAGAATAAATACTGAAGGGTAAGTAGAAAAACCCATGATAACTCTTCAAATGAAAAAAAACTGAGAAATCTGACCTTACTACATTTATATCAAATTAATATAACCCATCGCATGCAAACATAACCCATGTAGGTGCCAGAATGGCCAAGTAATTGAGCAAAGTGTAAAAACACACAAAGCTGAATAAAATTTACCTGGTAAATTTTCTAATGCAATAGACTACAGATCTAGAAAGATCACTGCAACACCTTTCCAACGCCTATTGGTTTGTGCAAAATGGAGTTCGCATGTAAAAGATACGCCTCCAGGAGTGAAAAACACAAGTTTTGACTTTGACTGCAAAAAAGACTACAAAATGGAAAAATCAGAAAAAATAACTAGCACCACTGGAACAGCGCCGGAACCAAATTTTTGGCGATATCTCATTTTTGCAAAACGGAGATCGTATGCAAAAAATATGCCCGATTTCAGGCAAGTTGCTCAAAAGGGTTTTAAAAATTTTTTGCATAGCCCTCAAAGCCTAAGATCTTTGGCCCCTGGTCACATGGCCGACTAGGGGGCTAGCGACTAGGTGATGGGCGCTCGGCCCTTGGTTCTCCATACGACTGTAGTGAGGGTGTAGGGGGCAACTGGAGCTGGGCGATGGCGCCGCTCGGGCGACGCTCGGGCTGACTGTCGTTGTCTGGCTGGTGGCTAGCTGGCGGAGGACTGCGAAGCGGCTAGTGGTGGGAGCCGGTGGCTGGCTGGTGGAGGACTACAGAGCGGTGGGTGGTGGGAGCCGGTGGCCGCCACCTAAACTGACGGAGCTACCATTTGAATTGCAGCGGTGAATTCTCACCGATTTTTTTGATTTTTTTTTCAATTTTTCTGCATCGAAACTCGTGTTGGGGAGGCCGTACGGCCTCTCTGGCAAAATTTGTTTGCCTCTTCGATCAACTTTGTCCAAAATGGATGAATGAACAGTCATTTTTATGGTTTTGGGCTGCTGCAGACTCAATGGCGAGGTCCGTTTGGGCTCAAAATGCTCCAATCAAACAGTTGATTCCCTGGATCAGAAAAGCAAACCCTAAACCCTTGAAGCTCCAAAACCTTCAGAAGACGAACAAGAAGCAATAGGTCTGGAGCTCTAATACCATGTAGAAGTTGTGAAATCCAGCTTCACAGACCCCAAAGATCACCTGCATGGAAATAACCTGTCATAGAAGAACACATTGGAGACAAAAAAGCAAGGGTGCTCTAAAAGCTCATAATTGTATTAATTAGAGAGTGTAAAATTTAATGAGATCAATCCTTAAGAAAGGAAATCATGCAAAACCTAAAAGAAACCCTAATAGGTAGAAATTTAATAATTAATATAATTATTAAATGTCACATTAAGCAAACTAAGGAGAAATCTTAAGAAAGGAATAAAGGTAACTTAATTAACATAATTAAGTTAAACCCTTTACTCTAATAGTTAACCAGTAAGGCATCATTTTTGGAGTGGTTTTTCTACCCCTAGAGGGTTTTCCACTCATCATATTATTTGTCTTGTGGTTTCATTGCCTTGATAAGATATTGCAATCTCATTGCTTTAATGTGATAATGTTGTAAAGATCTTTTATTTTCTTTAATATTTCTCATTTCAGTTATTTAACGATTGCATTCAATTCATGAATGTATTTATCATTGAAAATTTGAGAGCATAAATAAACTAAGTCTTTTTCATGGAAAAAATTAAAAAAAATTTAAGACACTGATTCACCCCCCCCTCTTAGTGTCATCTTTACTCCAACATTCTCAACATTTTTGTCAAATCAACAACCTTCTCCACAGTCTCATTCTAGAGCCTCACAAGATCATTCTAAACTCTATTGATAAGGGTGGTTACCCTTTACTTTGTTTGAAACTCTTTATTATATACTTGAGCCAATGTGGATTTATTTTCCTTCGAAAGAGGTGCACTATCATTCTCCCAAGCAAAGGACCTCAAATTTTCTTCTTAATCGATTGTATCCTATCTTCTTCCATACAATACATTCCTTAGTTCTTCAAGCAACTACCGTTCAATTTTATTCATATTTACTTCAAAATTAATGATGTATTTTACAATTTATTCTTCAATGGTAGTCTTATCTACCTCATCAGTAGTAGTATTCAATGCAACTTCCTCTTCTAACATTTCATGTTCTACAATCTCATTGAACAAAGCATCAAGTTTCATAAGGATATATGTCATTATCAAAGTCTTTTTCTTCTTCCTTTTCTTGTCATCCGGTGACATTTTTCCCTTACCGGATTCTTGCTTCTTCTCCCTCATTTGTATCATGCAACCCTCTTTTTATTTTTTAGTCTTTGCCTCACTATCAATGTTCACTATATATCAACCTTTTTTCTTTTAGCACTTGCTTCACCTTGTGAATCTTCACACTTTCTTTTTCAGACAAATTGTGGTCCTCCTTCTTCATCATCATCATCAACATTCACTCCCAAGTATGCTTCTCTTGTTTCTTTGGTTTTAACTCTTCTTCTCACATGGCCTATTTTTTGCTTTGTTGAAGTGGCCTTTTCTTTTATAGGCATCTTCTACTACTTTGTTAGAGGTGTTTTCTCCTTCACTAGAGTGCTTGTAGACTCCTTTCTTTTCTATCTAATAGTATACTTAGTCCCGAAGGACTTTAGGGAAACCAAAGGAGTAGTAGATGTTCTACCAAATCTTCTGATACTTGATGATCATCTTGGTGATCCAGACATGGCTTTAGCCTTCTCTACTTGTTATTTTGAGAGGCCCATTTCCTTCACAACTATTAGAGTAATCTTCTCCACTATTTTTATTATTTGTTTTTGTCTTTGGTCCATGTGCACCTCCATGGACTTCTCCTCATATGTTCCATACCTCTCTTCATAAGTGTCCCTAGTTTTGCTCAGCATTAGATCTAATGATGTGGTGATTTCTTGCCCAAATATTTCATATCCCATCTCTAGGATCCTAACTATCCTAGGCTCCACAACTTGTATGGTGCAACTATATTTTGTAACCAAAAAAGTAATGTCATCTTTGTAATTTTCCATAATTTTCTAGCGAATTATCTCTCTTTCTTGCATTCTCTTATGGAATACTTTGAATAATCCTAAAAGAGCTTTATCCTATGCCTCATCATCACCTATCCTTCTCAAGTAATCTCTAATTTATTTTGTATCAAGTTTATCATTCATCCAAACAATATTCTTTTTACTAGGTAACTCCCTCAAGAAGTAGAACAATAAAAAGATGATCAATATGCCAAACTTGAAAGGACACTATGAATCCTTTGTCTTCTACAAATTCTCAATCAATTGTGCCATGAATAGCTCATACAAATGAAAGTTTGTACCATTCACCACCATCTCATATGTTGTGTTTATTACAGTGGCCAAAATTAAGTTCTCTCTAGATTAAAGAAACAAATTTTATAGCCATTCATGATCGTAGCATACTTGATTGCTGGATTTCCAATTTTCTTCAATATTAATTCTCTCCTATCATATTTCACTCTTGTTTACTCCATGAAAACATCATTCTTCACATATTTAAGCATTAGAACTAGTTCGGCTGAACATAAACCCATAACAACTCTAATCACATCTGTGGTAATCATTTCGAGCATATATCCAACCACACAAATCCATCATGAATTTGTCTAAGGGAATACCTCACCCATGCATCATCATAGAAAAACCTGGGAAAACCTTGTCATATGTATCGAGTTTGTTGTTTACCAGCTTTTAGAATTCAGGTTTCAGTGTGAAATCATCACCAATGAGTTCCTTCATCCACATTATTGGTTCCCAAATTAGCAGATTGTTAAACCCTAAACTTGTATGTCAGGATTTATTATTAGGTTCAACAAGTGATATGGCCAACGAATGGAATCAACCTAGATGGTTGGAATTCCTTGCTCGCCAGGCTCTGTTATGCCTAGGTTGGTTTACCCTTACTTACCAATGAATGATTATTCTTTGAAACTGACTGGTGATGATCAAGAAGATTGAAACCTTTTGCAAATTAGGAGAATTTGTGTGATTAATCTTTTTTCAATTAGATCATCCTCATATGATCATAATTTTTCAATTAAATCAGCTTCTATCAATCTATTTTAGACTGGCATGAAGGTTTGAAATAGATAATGAAAATACAAATCTAACTACTACTCCTACTCCTACAACATAAAACTAAGATGTATGGGAATTTTTTAACAAGATATTGTTTTTGGTTAGAGATGATCAATTCCTTTCTTCCAATGGGTTAAGAGAGTCAAGGTATGGATGATTTGTGTCTTCCTTTTGGTTAGAACTTGAAATGTTTGTCACTTTTAAATATTTATGACTTGCATAAATGAGCTAAGAAGTTGATTACCAAGCTCTTCGTACTTATCCAAATGAGTTTTCTTGATTACTATGATTTATTCAAATGATTTTAATTCTTCCTTGAAGAAACCAATTAGACAAACCACACAAAATAGTGAACTTTCTTTGATAAACCAAACATATACTTGCTTTATTGATTTAAATAACCAAGAAATATTAGTTTGGAGACAACAAGATAGTCATTATAAAAAAATTCAACAAATAATTGAAAACAAAAATTCAATCACCAAGTTATAGATTCATCTCCATTACTTCATTTCAAAAAGGATTTTTACAATATGTGGCCCTTCTCCAAAAAAATTCTACTTTTTTTTTTAACTATCCTTCTATCATGGTCTTGGTTTCCCTCTTATAGTTTTGTGAGGGAAGTGGCAAGCTTCAGATCATTACAATTTCAAAACAACTTTTCAGTTAACCCTCAGATATACAAACAAAACAAGCTTTAATTATAATTTGTCTGATGGGTATGTGCATGATCATGATGGGCCAAAAAGTGGCGATATGTAAGTGATATGATGACCCATGTGGCTAACGAATTTTTTTTACCCAAAATTGATGAAACGAAAAGGATTTTTAAAGGAGATTCTCAGTTTTCCACCAATATAAATTATGCTTTACTTTGAATTTAATAAATAAATATTATTCATTTTCTATTTGAATTATGACTAAAGTCCTGATTGATAAGCTGATTGAAAAACATCTATACCTTTCAAACGCTATCACATTTTTTCAATTTGAAACATGCATCACATTCTATGCTTCGCATACTATAGGATTAAGAAAAAAAATGAATTTCATGAAGTTTTGACCAAGTTAAGGTGGTTAGACATATGAGTTTTTTATATTTTTTAAAAGTTGTAATAAAAAATCGTAATTAATTATTTACTTCGAAAAAAATTACAAAAAAATATGCATCACATTAGGACATGAGTCCTCTACTTATATATAAAATATTATAAAAAAATATTATCAATTTATTGTGGTTAGGGTGGTTAGAAAGACACCTACTTCTTATTTTTCCCAAAAATTTAAGTACTACTGCATTGAAATTTCAAATTTTCACCAAATAGATTTAAAAAAAAAAAACCTAGTAGTTTAGAAACTAAATTCAATTTGCTATAGATTCTATTCTTACATATTTTTGAAATAATATAGATAACTTATTCAAATTTTACATCAAGTTGCCTAACTCTGATTTTCTAAATTTTCATTGCCACTTAAAGGCCTGTGTTTTCCATGATGACCCTGCACATACCCTGACCATGATTTAAATAAATATAATTAACTTTAAGAGAAAGCATAAAGATACCAAAATTTTAACATTGAAGACCCCAAGCACTTACAACCCATCTAAAGTCTGTTAATAGCCGTGAGGCACCTATGATCATCTGATTTAGCACCCAAGGCTCGGTTCCCCACAACATTCTTGACACTAGATTTCTTCCTCAAGGGGAGCCAAATATCTTTGCTTCCATTGGAATACTGTGTAGTCAATGGTCCATTTGAACGCCTAAATCCATGTCATGCTTACCAAGTGACTTTTCCATATGTTATCCAATAACCCTCTGGCTTCCATGATGAACTTGTGATAATAAAAATCCAACACGATCATCCCATCTAGGATTTAATTGAAGCTTTGAATATTTACCTACTCTTCCTTCTACAAATGAGTAAGGAAATTTGGAACTATTTGACTGAACTCCCTTTTCCAATCATCAAAGATTTTAAGAAGATCATTTCCCCCCAGAATTTCTAGCACAAACTAATGTTTAAGCATATGGAAGGACTCTATTCTTTCTTTGGTTTTATGATCTTCTCCAGACATAACTATATATTGGAATTCATCCATGACCATATTTACCATTTAATCGGTAGGATTCAAGGCTACATGGGCATCCAAAATTCTTTTTAGCACCTTGCATAATGTTATTAAGGTATGATGGATGTGAAGCCACTTTTTAAACAAGGGGTCTAGGATCAGTACATGAGCTTTCATTTTTTTCTAATGCTTGAGACAAGGAAATGTAGCACTCATGCATACTTTCTATTTTATCCATAGTTATCTTGACCCTATGTTCCAAAATCCTTTCCAATGTACTTAATATTTGACCTTTCACCCTTTCTTCGATATCCTCATTTAGTTTTTTTAGTTTTTCTATTTCTTGCTCTAAACCTTTTTAAGTGCATTTTACCTGATCAATAGGAATTGTGTTTTCACCAAGTGATTGAGAGGTGGAGGGATGATACATCACAATCTTCTTGCCTCGGGAGTATTCAACCTTCTCCAACTACTACTTGAGTCTCACATTTTCCATAAACAATTTGTTCACCTCCATTTTAAGGTAAATTTGGTCCTTTTCATAGTTTGTCAACTTGAGTTCCATGCTTTTGACAACATCTCGAGTAAAAATAGAAGAGTGCATTGTCATTGTGGCTTCTTCTAGTGTTGAGGTTTATTTGAATGTCTTGACCATTTCCATTCCCCTCATTTCTCGCACTACATCTAGTAGCCTTGGATTTTCTTTGTCCTTTTGTTTTGCCCAAAGAGCCAGGGTTTCAATCTTAAGATTATATCCTGTGCCACTCATGCCTTCCTCTGAGTCAAATTCTACAAATAGTATGGAGTCCTCCTAATTCCTGACTTGGTCAAGAAAAAATATTTTCTTTAGTTCAACCCTTGGGATGAGAACCATATTGCTTTTTAGTATCATATCTCTAGCCTCCTGGGGCTAACATTCACTTCATCTATCCATAATTCCTTGAATTTTTGAGCTATAATTTGTTCATGTTGGGATTCATTAGTCCCCATCTTATTTATCTTAATCCTCTCCTTGAATTCTTTCATCTTCATTTTAACCCATAATTCCTTAAACTTAGGGGTTTTAACAAAATCATCTTCTTCTACAATCCTCATAGAGGCTATCACCCTCTCATCTTCATGAAATTCATCTTCTCTTTGAACCTCCATGTTCACTCTTTCATCAGGATAGTGAGCTTCAATTTCACATTCGACAAGTAGTTGGTTGAATTTAGTATCATCCTTCATGTGTCTTAACACACTAGCCACCTCTTCAGTGTCTCTTATTTCTTACGATAATTTGTAGGACACTAACGGAGTTATGTCCTCTACCTTTTTCCTTTTGGACCTTGATTGGTTTGTTGGTGATGTCCACTGGAGAATAATGTTTCACTAATGTTGTATCGGGGGGATATTCATGGATCTCAATTTCCCTTGACTTCCTAATAGGCAGCTTGGTAGTTTTGGTTCATTGGCTTTTAGTTACCCTTACTATTTCATCATATAAATTTTTGAAATTACTAAACATTAAATTTGGCCTCTTCTACAAAGAACCCCAAGAAATCAGGATCTTCCTTGTTCTTTTGTTCCTCCACTTTCACCAAGATGTCCCATTTCCTTCTTCTTTGGAACACTTCTTGAGGAGTGACAAAGTTTCTTCTTATATCGTCCTCAGAATCCACTTCATGAGTGATTCATGTTTTTGTGAGAATAGCTTGCCTCATATGGTTCATGTTTCCTTTAGGTTCAAAGAACCTTTCCCTTTTTGACTTCAATGAAAACTTAATTTTCAAATATTCTTGTAACTCCTCTAGAGTATCGACACCAATGGAAAGGTATACACAAACAGTTAAATCAAGAAAAAAAGTTCCCTTATTTTGCTTCTTCATGACATCCTTCTCCATCCATAATATCTTCCACATGAATTCCAAGAAGGCATGTTGAAGAGAAACAAATTTTGGCAAGATATGTGGAGCTTGAGGGCATCCATAAACTTTTATCACTATATGGTCTAATACAAAAAACTAGTCAGCAAAATTGTGTGTGTGTGTTTCCTTGCTCTGGTTTCATTTCCATGGGTCTCAGTAACTCTCTTATTTTAAGAGGTAACCTTGGTGAAGTAAAACCAAGTATTGCCATAATTTTAATCACAAATTCTTCATGAAAAATCACATAATCACAGTTTATGCGTCTATTATCCCAAATGTAGCACCAATGTTGCATAGGAATCATGTTGCCTTGTTTATCAAACACTCCCAAGTTCATCCTTTGGGTCCACTTATTTCTATTTTGGTATAAAATCATATGGCGGAATAGGGATTAATGCCTAAAAGTGATAGGAGCCATATTTTCTCTCTCTTTCAAGAGTCCTTCATGCAACCCATTCTCAATCACCTAGGAAAAATCAAATTCAATGTTCACCTCTGGGTTCTGGATTCTCATTGCCATCATCATAAGGTTGATTGGAATTATATCTTCAACATCAATCCCAAGCACTTGACACAGAGCAAAATGTGTCCTTTTAAAGTATACCTCAAAGTCATCCACTGCAAAGGGCTCAATGGAAGATGGGAAAATGGGTATTCTCCTATGTTTGGCACCCTTATTTGTGTACACTGGGAGTTCATCACTTCTATAGTTTTTTCTCATTCTATTGTAATCCTCTTCACTTCTTTGCAGGTCAACCTTAGTGAGGGTGTGCTTTTTCAACATGAAATGTTCTATGATTGTTGATTTGGTTAATACCACTAAGGGTGAACCATTTGACATTCTCAAAGTCCTTGTAACTAGGTGATAGTATTATGCTAATATTCTAATAAAATCAACATCTACAAAGACATTGGGGATGACTAACTTAGCTAAGTCCAATGTACAGGGGTTTGAAACTGGGATTTTCTTATCTCTTTTATCATAGAAGTAGTAGAATAAATCCCACATCGAGATAGGAATGACTGTATCTATTCACCCATGGGATTTATCTCTAAGTACCTTCTTATAGCTTTTGTCTGCTGATTTTGACAATATATCTAGGATGAACTGCTGAAGTGGTCTTTTCTTTACTTTGAGAGTTGAAGGTTCTCCTTTCTTACTTACAGACTCATTTTTCTTAGGCATTATATTCATTAAGCTCTATCTAGGGTCTTAAGTTATCCAATTCATGGAGCTAATTGAAATCAATAGTTGAAAACACTTGTTAACTTCAACAAGAGAGAATTATGGAGGCACTTACCGATCTACACCATAGTTGCAAAGTCCACACCAAATTCACAATCACTTCTTCTCCACACACTTCGCGCTTCTGTAAATGATTCAAGTGACACTTAATTCAGTGTATATAGATTTCTGAGCTATGCCACTTCATCATCAATGCAAGCTCGTGTAAAGAATTTGCAGTGATTTCTCACACATGCAAATTTTAGATATGCATGCTCGATCTAAGAAAATCGCATCACTCAAAGTCATTTCAGTTAATTAATTTTGATCTCATCATAAATGCAGTGCCAATCCCACCATAATAAGTTAAAACTCTTGTGAGGTGGTGGGCTCATATTCATTTTATTTCAATCCATCCCACTATACTGTGTGCTACCTTTGACATCATGATACTTTTGTTGCAGGGTTGTGGGTTATGTCACAGCTACTTACTCCTTACCACCATCCCGCCCATACTCCTATAGACCATTGTGATGGCACGATGAAAACATAGAGTGTGTCTTATGTCCCATAAGCTTTCTACACACTATTAATGAGGATTATACACCGCCACGAGGTTGCGGTATCTAATCTTTAGGATTATCTTGATAAAATTATAGGGGTGTAGCATGAGAAATTGATCTAATGGAAATATTTGAATAGTTTTTTTTTTTTTGTGAATAACAAGGGGTTTCGAGGTTCTTTTAACAGATTTTAAAGTTTTAGTCTTATAAATGGAGGTATAATTATGTAAATTTTTTCAGTTTCAATAGTGGCTTCAATTGGGATGAATGGCTATTAGGCATTGCAATAATCTAGAAACCATTTATGGGATGCAGACCAAAAAGAAAACAAAAAAGATAAAACCTAAACTATTGTGCATGGAATCAATCTTTTTTAAGAAAAGAAGTGTTTCAAGAATTGTCCATGCACTGACAACTCTTGATCCTCTCCAACCATATTTTACAAATAATATGAGTCCCTCCACACTTTCCTATGATGACAAATGGACCTAACCATAAGGCTTCAAATTTTTCATATTTACCTTTATCTTGTTCTGAGAATTTCACTTGAGGACTATGTCAGCTATCTAAAACTTTCTATCTTTGGCCCTTTTGTCAAACACATATTTTATTTGTAGCTACATCTTCTCATTTTTTGTGTGCCTAGGACCTATTCTCATGTAATTTTGCTAGTTGTTCCATTTTTTCCTCCATAAATTCAAGTATGTCCACATCTTCTTGCAAAATGAATTTATAAATTGGTGAAAGGTTATGCATTGGTATTCTAGCCTAAGCTTTGTAAACTAATTCAAAAGGATATTTCCTAGTAGCCTTTTTTACTGTGATCCTATCTTCCCATAGTGCTAATTTTAGTTTTGAATCCTAAGCCTTTTTTTGTTGTCAAACATTCTCTTGATTATTTTCATGATGCTTTTCTTGCTAGAATTAGCTTGACCATTAGCTTGAGGGTGATATGGAGAAGCATATGAGATCACTATTCCATAAGACTCACAAAAATTCTTAAATTCATCACAGCTAAAGCACATTCCATTATTTGTGAATATCCTCACAAAGACCCAAAATCTAGTAATGATATTTTCCAACAAGAAATTGATCACTACTTTACTAGTAGCTTGTTTGGCTTGGATTGCTTCAATCCATTTAGTAAAGTAGTTGGTGGCAACAAGGATCCATCTATGTCCACCACTTTTTTTTTTAATTTCTCCTTTGAAATTGATTCCCCATTGATAGAAGGGTGATTCAATTTGCATAGGCCTTAATGGCAAGGCTCCTTGGTATTTCAATTTACCAAAGAACTTTTGACATGCCTCACATTTTCTTACATAATTATGAGCATCAACAAATATTTTTTGCCAATAGTAACCCGCTCTTAGTATTTTATGTACAATAGTCTTAGCTAAGAAATTCCACCCACATACACCTTCATGCATTGCCTTCAAGGTTTATTTTGCTTGTCCTTTATCCAAACATAACAATAGAATCTCATCCTTGTCCTTCCAAAACAAATCACCATTCACAAAGACATATCTTAATGCTTGAAGCTTCAATGTTATCTTTTGATTATCATTCATACTATCAAGGCATTTCATATGCTTGAGGTAATAAGACACATCAATATACTAGGATGTGTTCAATGCTCGATATTAGATCCTTTTGTTCCTCAATATTACATGTACTTGTTCAACTTCAAAATTAGATTCGGCTATTAACCTTGCCATTCCTTGTCCCCTCACAATTTTTTTGATTTTTATATCAATATTGAACTCTTGAATCCTATTTATCCATATCCACCTTCTCCCAGTGACTTTTGTTTGTACAAAGATATCTTTAACAACTGCATTTGGTACATAAACAACCACTTGTACTCCTACCAAGTAGGGTCTAAATTCCTTCACTGTCTTTACTAGTGCATAAGCTTGTTTTTCAATGGCATCATATTTCAACTCAGCTCTTTGGAGTGATTTACTAAGAAATAAAACTAGTTGCTCATACCCTTCTTCATTCTTTTGCAACATACAACAACAATGGTATGGAAATATGCAAAAAAAAGATCTGAAATGGTTTGCTAAAATCTAGAGATTTCAACATGAGGGCTTCTTTGATTTCCTTTTTTTATTGATACAAATGCTTCAATTGCCTTAGATGTCCAATCAATCTTTGATCCCTTCTTTAGCATTTTTAAAATAGGCTTCACTATTTTAGCAAAGTTAGAAATGAACCTCCTAACAAAGTTGATTTTCCCAAAAAAGGATTGGATATCCTTTACAGTTTTTGTAATAGGGATCTTATCAATAGTTCTAACTCTCCTTGGATCAATCCTTACCCCTTCTTTAGACACTATGTGTCCCAATAATTTACCTTCAATTATAATAAAGTGACATTTTTTAGGGTTCAAAGATATCCCATACTCAAGTGCTTTGATAAACACCTTGTTTAGATGCATACAATGGTCATGTACCCTCTTTGAGTGCACAATTAAATCATCTTTATAAACAACCATTATAACATTTATTAAATCTATAAAATCCACGTTCATAGCTCTTTGGAAGGTAGCACCGACATTTGTAAGGAAAAAAGGAATGCTTACGTATACATAGGTACCCCATGGTGTAGTAAAGGCAGTCTTATATTTTTTTGTTTCCTTGATCTTGACCTAGTTATAACTAGAAAATCCATCCATCATAGATAGAAACTCACATCCTTCTATCCTTTGCAACATTGCTTCCATATTGGGAAGTGGGTAATTATCCTCTAGTGGTGAAACATTTAGATTACAAAAATCTACACACAACCTTATGTCTCCATTCTTCTTTCTCACTGGTACTAAATTTGAAACCCAAGATGAATGTCTGATTGGTTTGATTATGCCACCATACCTGAGTTTCATTAGCTCTTCTTGCATTTTGGGTGCCAACATAGGGTTTATAGGTCTCTTCTTTTGTCTGAAAGATTTGGCATATGGTTTTAGGGAGATCTCATGCTGAAAAAAGTCTTCCCTATAAGCTTCCAGGTCATCATATGACCATGCAAATACATGTTTATATTTTCTTAGCAAAACTATGGACATTTCTTTGATGTTTTAGCTAATTTTCTTGCCTATGTATACCTTTTTTGGTGTGATCTCAATCCCAAGATTTAATTCCTCAAGCTCTTCTTGGTTGATTGGTACTTTCTTCAAGAGAGACCTATCATTTTCATCAAAGACTCTTTCTAGGGCTACTAGTCCTTTTGGGATTTTTTTTGTTTTTAGTTGTATAACTTCTTATCCAAAGAGATTATCTTTGCCATCCATATTTTCAACAAAAGTATTAAAATCTATTTGTTGTGACTCATATTGGTCTATACATTGAAGAAACTTTATCAAGTCATCATCATCATTAAAAACTTGCTAGTTATAGACATTTTTAGGGATAAAAGGTCTGGTCTTGAATTCTACTTTTGAAATACCTACCAATGTGATATCATCCCTTTTCAAAAAAATATTTGCAAGAAAATATTCCATCAAGTTCTTTGACCTCTCTAATCTCTATCCACTCATTGTAAAATGCATAAAAAATCTCTATAGTATCCCACATTGCATGTTTATATTGCTTGAGCCTCTTGTTCTTTGAAGCATACCTAGATTTGAATTTTAAAACAATTAATTTAGAATATCCATACACAATCAATAACTTGATTCCATATTTGATTATAATATTAAGGTCTAATAATAATGCCTCATATTCTACTATGTTATTGGTACATTCAAATGATAGTAGAAATGGGTACTTAAATGTCTTGCCACCGGGTGCAATAAAAGCCACACCTACTCTATTTCCCTCTTTGTTGTAAGAACCATCAAAGTACATTCGCCAAACACTAGATTTATCTAGTTGTACTGAATTACTGATGGGATCAATTTTTTGTAATTGGGGTTGTGAGTGCTTAATCCTAAAACTTCCCAAATCTACATGACAAAAGCAATTCATTTAGTTGGGATCAATGTGTTCTACCACTTGTTCTGATCGTGGTTCTTTGTGCAACTTAACTTCTTTCCCATTGATAGGTATAGTTGCATACAATAAATCCAATTGGAAATTCCCTCCAATTGCAGTAGTCCATTATCTTGATAGTAACATACCATAATATGGTGGGATATCAACCCCAATATTTTCAGTCCTATATGTAGCTTCAAGATAAGAGGCCAATTTTAACTCTATATCCCATATAACACCAATGACAAGGATAGATTAATTGTCCATAGTATAACACTTTCCATAGATGATATCCACCCACAAACCCAACTCTTTCATGAAATCCATGGGCATAATGTTTATTGCTACCCTTGAATCAGTCATACATTTTCTTACCAATTGGTTGTTTATCAATAAGGTGGTATAGAAAGGATCCACCCGTGATGGATTTTTTGTCAAAGTGTTCCCTAGGTATATCTCAAGAGTGTTCATAGTCTCTCTTTTTACATTATTAACACGCCCTTCATTTTTTTCTACCTCATCCTTCTTTTCATTTTGGCCTCTAGGATTAATTGACACAATTGAAATTAACTTCACTATACTATTCCTTTACTCATCAAATTTCATCATTTCCAATAAGAGTACTATCATCTTAATTTGGGATAAAGCTTGTGCTATGCCAAAAGAAGGTGTGTTTGTTACTAGCTCTGCTTTACCCACTTCCACTTTAGCACACTTTTTTCTCTTTCATCTATTTTTTAGTGTCCCTTCTCATTCTATTCTGATCACCTCTTGTACCTCCTCTGGTATATATATTTTTGAGTCATCTTCTGCAAATTTGCATTTTCATCATTCTTTTGAATTTCTGAATTAATCTTCTTACATCCTTCTTGGTCCTTTACAAATGGACCCCCAGGTGTCCCTTGATATGAGTTTACAATTCTATTTATGAGATTATAATTTATCATGTCTTGTGCTGCAGTAGCAATTGTGAGTGCTTTTGGGTGAGTGTTGGATCATGGGGGTCCAAAAAGTGACAATATGACCCAAAAGTGGTTGACTACTTTTTTTATGCAAATTTGATGAAACGAAAAGGATTTATTGATAAAATTATCAGATTTCCACCAATATAAGATAACAATTATTTGGAATTAAATAGATAATTATTATTGATTTTGTACATGCATTCTGACTTAAGTCTTGATTGATAGGCAGATTGAAAAAATCTATAATTCTCAATCAATTTCACATTTTTTGAATCTGAAAGATGAGACACATTCTATGCTTTCCATACTATAGGATGAAAAAATAAAAAATAATTTTCATAAATTTTTGACCAAGTTATGGTGGCCAGACAAAAAAGTTTTAAATTTTTTAAATGTTTCTAATAAAAAATTCATAACTAATTATTTACTTGCAAATAAATTGTGAAAAAATGTGGCACATTTGAGCATGTGTCCTCTACTTCTATTGAAAGTTTCAAAAATATATATTATTTTTTCATGTACTTAGGCTAGTCAGACATACACCTACTTTTTTATTTTTTCTTGAAAATTTAGTATTACCGTATTGAAATGTCATAATTTCACCAAATAGATTTACTTTTTTCCAAAAGAGGACTAGTATCTTAGAAAATGCATTTAATTTACTACAAATTTTGTTCTTACATATTTTTTGAACTATTTTAATAACCTATTCAAAATTTTAAGTCAAGTTGCCAAACTCTATTTTTTTAATTTTCGTTCCCACTTAAGGGCCTAGTTTGGGTCCCCATGTTCTTCTTAATTAGATTATATTAGATTGTTTTTTTTAGTGTCGATCTAAGGGCTTCCTATACTATCATCCTCTTGATCATAAAATACCTCTTGTTGGCCCATATGAACATTGTACTTTTGGTTGTTTACATCATACTCAAAGCCATCCTCCTCTGAAGATGAATATTCTTCATATACCCCATAAGGTCTGATTGCCAACATATTTATAGTATGGCCATCTCTTTCCTAGTCATATAGTATTTCATCTTCTTGGATTGATTGTGCAACTATCCAATACACAAGAGAATGAGGTAGATTGCAAGGTACACACCACATAGTATTCTCCACCATATTTTTCCCATGCCTTTTTAAAGGATCAGGGGTATCTTTACTTATGTTTTTATTTTTCTCATTATTGATTGATATCCCATCTTTCCAATTTTTTTTGTAGGGCATATGACTTAATCTTGGCCTCTCCTTTCTATTCAATGGTTTTGCTACTTATGTTGATGGGTGTTAAGGTTTTTCAATATTCTAACTTCACCCCTTTTACCAGTCTTCCCTAAGGCTTTTCTATTATTTTCTATATTTAAACTAGTTTTGAATGCTTCAATAAGGATAGGAGGATTTCTTGTTCTAAGTTCATCGCTTCTATTTTTATCAAATGCATTTAGGAAGAATACTAGGTACATAGGATCAGTGGACTTTAAATCGGGTGGAATTCGATTGAATAATTTCATGAATCTAGTATTAAAATTTGCAATTGATTTATTGTAATTCTTTTAAATATTTTTCAACTCATGTAAAGAAAACCTTGGATCATTATTATCCCAAAACTACTCCTTGAATATTCTTTTGAACTTAGCCCAAGAATTGATAGAGGCATCAGGTAAATTTTTGTACCAATCTTTACTTCCTCAATTAATGATTGCATGAATAACTTCATGTAAACATCCTCATGTTGTATGTCAAAATTTTCCATGACTATTCTAAATGGCCTTATGTGATCCTCCCTTGATATATCATGGTTCCCAAAAAAAATTGGAACTACATTCCTTATATCATTATCAAATGCATTTGGGTATTCTTGAATACCAAAGAAGTTAAGCTATCTAAATCTATCTATATTCATGGGTCCTCTTGCAAATTGATTTTTTCTTTGATGAGGCTGACATTGTTGATGATGGGGTCCTTGTTGATGTTGATAGTGATGCATACCTTGCTACATATTTTGATTAGGACCTCCAAGAGGGTGCACATCACTTTATACATTTTGATACGGAACTTGATGTTCATAATGCCAAGTATTGTGTCCATGATTCTGATATTTTCTCCTCCCTGAGTGGGAGGAAATGGATAAGAACAACCAATAGATTAAAAATTTATGGGAACATTTTGTGGATTCAAAACTTGTGATGTAGGATCATTTTTTTCCATATGATGGGCATTGTTTGTATTTCCCAAATTTCCAATTATTCTACAAGGCACTTGTGCAGTTAAAGAGTTGCTTGTATTTGTATACCCACCCTAACTAGGGGTAGGTCTATATTGGGATCCATTTGAAATGGGATGGGTAGTCAACTAGAGTAGTTCTTGAGCCAACTCAATTTTTTTGCCTTAAATCAATTTAAGCCTTTCAATGTGTCCTAGCATTTGTTCCACCTCCTATTTCAACTCTTGCTCAGTTAGATCTCTGGTAGAGACCTCATTGGCACAAAAAAAAAAATTATGGGTCTTTTCTTCCAAAATATTTATTTACCTATCTTTTCGCCACCACGATAACAAAGCTTTACTCAAGCCTAAAATTTTAAAATCTAAACCCAAAATTTATATTTACACTTTTTTTATTTTTGAGTTTTCCCAATGATAGTTGCATATGTTCTCCAACAGAGTTACCAATTTTTTGGTGTATATTTGGATGGGGGAAGAAGATTCCACAATTTTCAAGATCTGGTCAAATAAGATTTCAAAATTTATTGACTCTTTCACGGGATGGTCTGCAACCAAATTCCAGAGTTTATCCCTAGTAGAGTCATCAATCTGTTTGCTCCCAAATCAACAAATTGTTAAACCCTAAAAGTATGCCAGGATCTATGATTAAGTTCAAAAAGTGATATGGAAAACAAATGGAATCAACCAAGGTGGTTGGAATTCCCTACTCTTCAGGCTCTACTATTCCTAGGTAGGTTTAACCTTATCCACCAATGAATTCTTGTTCTGTAAAACTGACTGGTGATGATCAAGTAGATTGAAACCTTTTGCAAATTAGGAGAATTTTTGTGATCAACAATTTTTTCAATTAAACCATCCTCATATGATCACAATTTTTCAATTAAATCATCTTCAATGAATCTATTTTAGACTGGCATGAAGGTTCAAAATAGACAATGAAAATAAAAAGCTAACTGCTACTCCTACAACAAAAAACTAAGATGTATGGGAATTTTTTTACAAGATATTATTTTGGGTAGAGATGATGAATGCCTTTATTCTATTAGGTAACAGAGTCAAGATATGGATTATTTGTGTCTTCCTTTTGGTTACAACTCAAATTATTTGGAACTTTTAAGTAATTATGACTTGCATAAATATGCTAGGAAGTTGACCACCAAGCTCTTCCTACTAATCCAAATGAGTTTTCTTGATTACTATGATTTATTCAAATGATTTTAATTCTTCCTTGAAGAAACCAATTGGACAAACCACACAAAACATTGAACTTTCTTTGATAAAATGAACATATACTTGATATATTGATTTAAATAACTAAGAAATATCAGTTTGGAGACAATAAGATAATCATTATCAACAAATTCAACAAAAAAATGAAAACTAGAATTCAGTCACCAAGTTATAGCTTCATCTCTGTTATGTCATTTCAAAAAGGATTTTTTACAATATCTAGCCTCTCTCCAAAAAAATTCCCCTCCTTCTTTTAACTATCCTTTAATCATGGTCTTGGTTTCCCTCTTATAGTTTGATGAGGGAAGCGACAAGCTTCAAACCATTATAATTTCAAAACATTTCAGTTAACCCCTAGATATATAAACTAAACAAGTATTAATTATAATTTGTCTATCCATGATTTACATAAATAAAATGAAATTTAAGAGAAAGCATAAAGATAACAATATTTTAACACTGAAGATCCCAAGCACTTGTAGCACATCTAAAGTTTTTTAATAGATATGAGGCACCCGTGATCATTTGATCTAGAAAGGTCATCTCTTCATGATGATGAACCCAAGGCCTGGTTCCCCAGAACATTCTTGGCACTAGATTTCTTCTTTAGGGGGAGCCAAATATTTTTGCTCGCGTTGGAATATTGTATAGTCATTGGGCCATTTGAACTCTTGAATATATGTCATGTTTTTCAAGTGACTTTTCCATCTACTATCCAACAATCCTCTAGCTTCCATGATGAACTTTTGGTAACCAAAAACCAATGCAATCATCCCATCTAGGATCAAATTGAAGCTCTAAATATTTACCTTCTTCTCCTATAAATGAGTAAGGAAATTTGAAACTATCTGACTGAACTCCCTTTTCCAATCATCAAATATTTTAAGAAGATCATATTTTCCCAGAATTTTTGGCACAAAAGAATATTTAAGTGTATGGAAGGACTCTATTATTTCTTTAAATTTTTTATCTTCTCTAGACATATACTAGAATTCATCCATGACCATCTTTACCATTTCATTGGTAGGCTTCAAGGCTATAGGGGCATCCACACTTCTTTCTAGCATATTTTATAATGTTATCAAGGTAAGATGGATGAGCTTCCACTTTTTAAACAAGGGGTCTAGGATCAGTACATTAGCTTTCATTTGTTCCAATTCTTGAGACAAGGAAATGTAGCACTCATGCACACTTTCTATTTTATCCATAATCAGCTTGACCCTGTGTTCCAAAATCCTTTACAATGTACCTAAAATCCAACCTTCACCCTTTCTTTGGTATCCTCATTCAATATTTTTAGGTTTTCTATCTCTCAATCCAAACTTCATTTAAGTGCATTTACTTGATCAATAGGAACTATGTTTTCACCAAGTGCTTGAGAGATGGAGGGATGATACATCAAAATCTCCTTTCCTCGTGAGTAGTCAACCTTTTTCAACCACTCCTTGAGTCTCACATTTTCTATAAACAATTTTTTTTCCTCCTCATTTAGGTGAATCTGTGCCTTTTCATATTTTGTCAACCTGAGTTCCATGCTTTTGACAACATCTTGAGTAAACATACAAAAGTGCACTGTCACTCTTATTGCTTCTAGTGCTGAGGTATTTTTGAGTGTATTTACCATTGTCATTCCCCTCATTTCTTGTACTACATCTAATAGCCTTGGATTTTCTATGTTCTTTTTATTCCCCAAAGAGCCAAGGTTTCAATCTTAGGGTTATAACCTATACCACTCATACTTTCCTCTAAGTCAAATTCTTCAATTAGTATGGAGTCCTCATGATTCCTTATAACTTGGTCAAGTAAAAATATTTTCTTTAGTTCAACTCTTGGGATGAGAAACATATTACTTTTTAGTATCATATCTCTAGCCTCCTGTGGGCTAACATTCACTTTATCTATTTGTAGTTCCTTGAAGGTGTGAGCTACAATCTAGTTGTGTTGGGATTCATCAGTTTCCATCTTATTTATCTTAATCCTCTCCTCAAATTATTTTATCTTCATTTTAACCCAAATGTCATTAAACTTAGGGGCTTTCACAAAATATCCTTCTTCTACAAACCTCATAGAGGCTATTACCCTCTCATCTTCATGTAGTTAAAATTATCTTTGTACCTCCATGTCTACCCTTGCATTGGGTTGGTTAGCTTTAGTTTCACATTCAACAAGTGGCTAGTTGACTTCGCTATCATCCTTCATGTGTCTCAACACACTAGCTACCTCTTCAGTGTCCCCTATTTCTTCTAAAAAATCATAGAACACTAAGGGAGTTATGTCATCAACCTTTTTCCTTTTGGAACTTAACTATTTTGGTGGTGACATTAGAGAATAGTGTTGCACTGATACTATATCAAGGGGAGATTTAGGGATCTTGGTTTCCATTGACTTCCTAATAGGTAGCTTGATAGTTTTGGTTGGTTGGCTCTTAGTTAGCCTTGTTATTTCATCATATAATTTTTTTAAATGATCAAACATTAAATCAGTTCTTCAAAGTGCATTGGAAGCTTCTACAAATATCCCCAAAAATCAGGATCTTCCTTTTTATTTTCTTCCTCCACTTTCATCGGGATGTCCCATTTCCTTCTTCTTTGGAACACTTCCTGGGGAGTGACATAGTTTCTTTTTACATCCTCCTCATGATCCACTTCATGAGTGATTCCTATTTTTTTTAGAATAGTCCACCTCACATGGTTCATGTTCCCTTCAAGGTCAAAGATTCTTTTCCTTTTGGAATTCAATGAAAACTTACTTTTCAAATATTCTTAACTCGTCCAAAGTATCAACACCAATGGAAAGCTCTCCACACATAGTTAAATTAGGAAAAAATGTGTCATTCTTCTACTTCTTCGTGATATACTTCTTCATCCATAATATCTGCAACATGAATTTCAAGAAGGCTAGTCGAAGAGAAATTTTTTTTTGGCAAGATATGTGGGGCTTAAGGGCATCCATAAACTCTCATCACTGTATGGTTTGGTAAGAAAAATCAGTCAACAAAATTATGCGTGTCCTTGCTCTAGTCTCATTTCCATGGCTCTCAATAACACTCTTCATTCAAGAGGTAACCTTGGTGAAGTACAACCAAGTACTACTATAATTATAATCACAATGTCTTCATGAAAAATCATTGTTTCTGCACCTATTATGCCAAATGTAGCACCAATGTTGCACATTCATCATGTTGGCTTGTCTATCAAACATTCCCAAGTTCATCCTTCAGGTCCACTTATTTCTATTTTGGTATAAAATCAAATTGCAGAACAAGGAATAATTCTTGAAACTGATAGGAGCCCTATTTTCTCTCACTTGCAAGAGTTCTTCATGCAACCCCTTCTCAATCATCGAGACAAAATCAAATTCAATGTTCATCTTTGGGTTCTGGATTCTCATTTCCATCATCATAAGGATGACTAGAATTTTGTCTTTAACATCAATCCAAAGTATTTGAGACAGAGCATAATGAGTCCTTTTAATGTATACTTGAAATTCATCCATTGCAAAGGGCTCAATTCAAGATTGGGGAAATGAGTATTCTCTTATTGTTGGCACCCTTCTTTATGCACATTAGGAGTTCATCACTTCTATAGGTTTTTCTCAATATATTGTAATCCTCTTCACTTCTTTGCAGGTCAACCTTAGTGAGTGCCTGCTTGTTCAACATGAAACATACTATGATTGTTGATTTGGTTAATACCACTAAGGGTAAACCATCTGGAATTCTCATAGTCCTTGTAGTCGGGTGATAGTATTGTGATAGTTGTCTAATAAACTCGACATCTACAAAGAAATTGGGGACAACTAACTTAGCTATGTCCAAATTCCATGGGTTTGAAATTGGAATTTTCACGTCTCTTTTATCATAGAAGTACCAAAACAAATCCCACTCCAAGATAGGAATGACCGCATCTCTAGACCCATGGGCTTCATCTTTAATTACCTTCTTATAGCCTTCATTTGTTTATTTTTGCAATATATCTAGGATGGATTGCTGAAGTGGTATTTTCTTTACTTTGTGAGTTGAAGGTTCTCCTTTCTTACTTATAGACTCATTTGTCTTAGGAATTGTATTAATTAAGCTCTAGCTAGGGTTTTAAATTATCCAATTCCTAGAGATAATTGAAATGAGTAGCTAAAAACACTTGCAAACCTCAACAAGAGAGAAGTATGGAGGAACTTACCCATATACACCATAGTTGCAAAAGTCCACATCAACTCCATAATCGCTTCTTCTCCACACACTTTAGGGTACTGTAATTTTTTTAAGTGACGCTTAATTCATCATATGTGGATTTATGATCTCCATCACTTCATCATCAATGCAAGCTCGTGTAAGGAATTTTTCAGTGATTTCTCACGTATGAAAGATTTAAATATGCACGCTCGATCTAAGAAAATCATGTGGCTCAAAGTAATTTTAGTTAATTAATTCTCATTTCATCATAAATGTGGTGTCAACCTATACCATAGCCCCACCATAATAAGCTAAGACTCCTACGAGGTGGTAGGCTTGTATTCATTTTATTTCAATCCATCCTGTTGTACCGTGTGTTATCTTTGACGTCATGATATGTTCGTTGCGGGGCTAAGGGTTACATTAGGATTGTTTAATCCTTACGCCCATCCCACCCATACTCCTATAGACCATCACAGTAGTGTGGTGAGTGGTGAACTTATACACTATGTCTTATGTCTCGCAAGCCCGCTTCACACTATTAATGAGGATTATACAACCCCGCAGGGATGTAGTATTTGATATTTAGGCTTATCTTGATAAAAGTATAGGGGTGTAGTGCAAGAAAGTGATCTAATGGAAATATCTACATAGGGTTTTTGGTGAATAACAAGGGGTTATGAGGGTCTTTAAAGGAATTATAGGGTTTTCATCTTATTAATGGAGGTATAATTATGCAAAAAAAATCATTTCCAATACACACATCACTCAACATGGAGTGATCATACTCTTCCAACTTACCATGAATGTAAATTATTACATTGTCAGTTTGTAAAACACCATGTGGAGTATGTGAGAACACACCGAGTAGATTGTCCTCCATAGACTTATCAGCATGTATCTTAAACTTTAGTCAGGTTCGTTCTAAGACCTCAATCACTCATGGAGTAGCCATTTCAACTATTTTGAAACACTTTTAGAAAACTAGGACAAGATAAAATTATGAATAACTTTTAAATCACTTTTTCAGCTAGGGTTTCACTTACACAAAATCTCAATTATGTCAATCACTCCACCTCACTCTTTATCTACTCTTCTCTCCTTGAATGCTTGCTTGCAAATGAATTTTATTAAGTGAAATCACTTATAAACTCTTTTTACCATTTGACCTAATTTTCTTTGAATGCATATTGTAAAAATTTGGTAAAAACCCTAACTGTTTGCATTGTCAACTTCAAATGCTTCACAAATTTCTACATCTTAATATTTTCCACTGGTGTTTTCTCCAATAGGTTAAGCATAATGACCAACACCTCATATCCATGTGCTAACTTAACATCAACACCAATTTTTGGTAGGGGATAAAGAATTTTATATTAATGATCCCCCTAGTCCAAAGATTTCTACTTAGTTTTCAAAGGAAACATCTACACTAGATGGTGGTACAGATTCAGGCTTAGTCTCATTATCTTCCTTCTTTCTCCAAATATCGCCCATCTCTTACTTCGTCTCTACTAGATCAACCTTTTTCACTGGATCATTCTTCTTTACTTATTTTTTCTTCACATTTTTTCTTCTATAAAAGTTGGAAATATGTCTTGGTCTTTTACAATTGTAACAAGTGACAAAATTTTGAACAAGCTTACTTCCATTCATTCTAGATCTGCATTGATTGGCTTTATGCCCAAATCCATTGCATGTATAATAATAGCTATTAAATGATTGAATTATCATACCATTGGTATAGCCATTCATCATTTGATTAATGCATTGACTAGCCCTATGACCAAATATTTTGCATGTAAAGCACTAACCAAGAAAAGATTGAACATTTCTTATTTATTCTACTCCTACATTTCATAGCCTTATGTCTAAATTTATTGCATGAATAATAGAAACCATTAAAATATGGGTACCTTTATGCATTTGGTTGTCTAATAGGTGGTCTTTTGAGGTTTCTCCTTTGATTTTGAACCTATTTTTCATTAATCTTCTTGTCCTCGGTCTTCTTTTGTTTATTGTCTTCTTTTTAGTACTTGGTGTGTGATCTTTCTTTGAACTTTTCCCTTTCTCAAAACCTAATCCTTATTTGTCTTTTGATCCTTTCTAGCTTGCAATCATTTCATCAAAATTTGTAGAACTCATCTTGAATTTGTCTTCATGAATCTTTTATTTTTCAATATGTGATCTCAAGGTCACAACTTCTTCAAGTTTTGAAAATTATTCATATTTTCTTTTCATCTTGCTATTTTGGCATTCTTCATCTCTTTTTCCTTCTTCAACTTGAACTTTCAGACTGGTTATTATTTCATTGGCTTGCTTCAACTACTCACTGACCTCCTTATGTCTCTCTTTGAACTTCTCAAAATTTTCTTTTAACTTTTTGATGCATTCATCTCCTTCTTTGACATTTTCCTTTAGTTCTTTGTTCTCACTTTCAATCCTTTCCAGATCTTCAAGGGTTAATCTAAGTTCTCCATTCATATCAACAGTGCACTCTTCTTCTATGAACCCAACAATAGGAATTTATTTTGGAGGAGTAGGATATCTTCTAACACCCATGTGTTCAACCTCCAAGATCTTTCCCAAGTGGTTAAACTCCTTCCAAGGAACCAAGCTCCGATACCAATTGTTGAAATCAGCATTCTCTAAACCCACTTAAACATTTAAAAATTCATTCCACATAGCATATTTAATTTGCAATAAGAAAGGAAAGCATGAAATCAACCATCAATATCACATAAAACATGAACAGCGTATTTTTACATGGAAAACCCAAAAAGAGAAAAAACACAGTGAGGATTAGCTCACAATATATTATAACTGGTTATAAGATATTACAAAACTACTCACTGTAGGTGGAATTACTACCCATAGAAAGAAGAAAAGATAGAAGAGACGGGTGGCACCCAACCAAAAATATATGTTACAATTTCATCTACAATATGTTGGAATACAGTTCCATTGAATCTTAATACACAAAGACAAAACACTTCATCATTATACTCCAAAACTTTATACTGCTTTGGACTTGCATCACTTTTGGATAATTTCACATCCATTACACTTTCATATTAACTTACTTTATTTCTCCAACATTTCAATGAAATCATACTTATATTGATTTCATCCCAACAATAATTAGGTCAGCCTAATATAACTTGTCAGCTCAAAACACAAATCATACACACTTTTCACCTTGATTCAAACTTGTAATGCATAAGATAGGTCAAGTTGGACCTATAATAGCATCCTTACAATCTAGATCAATACTTTTTCAAACTCTGCAACACTCGACACATATTAGGTTGACACTGGTAATGACTTGACATCAAAATTCACGAATTGTTCAAACACAAACAAACATGCAAACCTAAAAAATGCATGCTACTTAGAATATAGATACATATGAAACCTATCAACATTCCCGCAAATCCATAAAACTAGATGCCAATTCATGGAGAAGTGTGGATTCACCAAAGCATACATAATAAACTAGAAATCTTTGACATTGCCAAATCCAAACTTATGTCATTCATAAATTCTTCACCAGAAGCCAAAGCAATGTGATACTTTAGATTTAAACTCCACTAACATCCAACAAAATTACATGAAAACTGTAGAGCGATGATCTCCACAATAGACCAATGCACACTATATTACTGAATGTCCTATACATCAAAATACCTATTCTGACACAGCCAAATTTCCACTTCAACTATTTGCACTAGATCAAACCTTCTTATAAATATACATTAGATAACCATCTTCAATCATGCTCAAGCTATACAGAATGGTTTGCACAATTATCATCATACTAGATTGCAATGTTTACATCAATGACAACGGTGTACTGCATTTTGTGCAACTTGTATTCATACGTAAATCTCATGTTGTCGGTAAGTATTTTATACGAAATGTTATTTTTTCTAAAAAACAAGATAGAGAAAAAATTATAGCTAGCTTGTTACAACCCTTACCAATACCAAACCAAAAATGGGAGAGTATTTCCATGGAATTCCTCATAGGGCTTTTGAAAGTTCAAGTTAAGGATTTTATATTTTTGGTGGTGGATAGACTAAGTACACTTATTTTCATGCCATATCTTTTGAATATAGAGTACCAAAAATAGATTTTCTTCTTTAGAGAAATATTCAAGCTACATAGACTAGGTCAAAAAACATTTTAAGTGACAAGGATAGTAATTTACTCAAAGCATTTTGGAAAAATATTTTTTAATTTGACCAAAACAAAAATTACCCCAAGCACTAAGCTACCACCTACAAATAGATAGTCAAACCAAAATTATAAATGAGTGGATTAAAGGATATTTGTGAAACCATGGCATAGGGAAATAAAGAGCATGGGGCGAATGGTTACATCTTCGAGAATATTGATATAATTCTACCATCATATGTCCATAGGAATGACTCTGTTCAAGGGACTATATAATTAAGAGGCAATATCATTTTACAAATAATAGAGTCCCTAGAGAAAAATAATTTGTGTAAAAAGTTTGGATATTTTAAACACACTCAAAGAGGACTTACAACATGCCCAAAGTCAATAAAATATGTATGTTGATTGTCATAGATCTTTGAAAGAAATTTTGAATTTGGAGACTTAGTTTTCCTAATATTATAGCCTTGTAGAAATCCTCCCTCAAGAAAAGTGGTGTCAAGAAACTCTTGAGTCATGATTATAGGGGCCTTATAAGATAATAAGAAGGATCAAATTTTTTTCTTATCAATTGGAGTTACCAACAAATGATTGAATTCATAATGTCTTTTTAGTATCTCATCTCAAGAAGGTTCTTGGTTAATACATTACACCATTTCTGAAGCTACCCCCACTTGATGATGAGGGAAAATTAATTTTGGAACTTTAAGCCATCCTTGACATGAGAGAAAAGAGATTAAGGAATAAGGTTATTATAGAATATTTGGTTAAATGGAAGAATCTACCTACGAAAGATGCCACTTGGGAAGGAGTAAAAAAAATATCATCCCAATTTAAAATTTATTGTGGACAACAAATCTTGGGAAGGATGAAAGTTCTCTCATTCTCTTACCAAGTAAAAGAAATCATAACCTTATCAAGATTGTAAGCTTAATAAATTAAAAAATAAATAGTGATCCTAGTTAAGAGATCAATTAATATTAAAAGGATTTTATTAGTAGCAATTCTAAAAAGGCATCTACTTAGAAATAAATTAAGAGTTTCAAGGAAACACTTAACTATGAAGGTGTGTAACTATTACAAAGAAAATGGTTTGATTCAAAGAGGTGTGAATCTCTCGAGAAGAAGGTGCAAAGGGGAGATCATTTCTTTGGGAAGAGATAATTAATTCAGGAAAATATATATATCATTAAAGAATCATTCAACATTAACCCTTCAATCATCAATAAATATCAATCAACAAGACAATCCGTAATAATCTAGCAAATTCATCAAGAAATTAGTTTTGAATTTGAGGAAGTGTCTTTCAAATAGGAAGGATGAAATCCATTCCAATTTCACGAGAGGATAAGGATAAAAATGCTTATTTCTCTTATCAAGTTTGGACGAAACCCAAAATTTTGGTGAAGGAGGATAAAATCCCTCTAAGGAGGACTAAGAGATGGAAGGATAAAAACCTTTTCATGCTCTTCGAAAGTTAATGACAAAAACCCTTGATATTTCCACTATTGAGTTAAAGATAAAAACCTCTAATTTAACACATTTGTAAGTATTTCCAAAAAATCCATGATATTATTAATTTTGAGGATTGTCTTATGATTTATTGATCTGAATATTATCATAAATTCTTAATTCTTTATAAAGCTATAATTGTTTTGAATAAATATTATTATTTTGATGCAAAAATTAGGAATATCCCACAAAGGGACATTATGTTAAAAGATTCAAAAAATAATTTCATTTCTAACCTTGATTTCTTGTAGAGTATCACCTAAATCATCTTTTCTAGGGAACTCGAATGCTTCATATTTAGGTTTTTTGTGAGTTTATGCCTAGAAAGACAAATTTGTGATTAACCCCTCAATTTTTTATGCCTTAAAAGAGGCCGGGTCTTATTTCTTATTTTGATTTCTATATTTAAAAATTAAAATTAATTGGAATTTTAAATATTGTGAGTGTTACTTGTTGAGATTGCTAATGAAAGTATACAAGATAATATTATCATTTAAAAACATATGTAAAATCTTCAAAATGTCATCTTCCTAAAATTAAGTTGGTCACATTTAAGAGATTCGTGGAGAAAAAATATAGTGCCATAGCTACCATCCTTTTAAACAAGCTTGGTTGTGACTCTAAAATTCTTTGACCACATCATTAATAGTAGAATATATAGACTTTAAGGCCCATAATCCTATCTCAATGATCATGAGAAAAGTAAAAAATATCATTACTCATTCTTCTTTTAACAATTTCAATAAGAAACGATTTATGTCGAATAAATAAATCATCTATTACATTTATGGCATGCCTAAAATTCATAAGGTTGATATTCCTCTCAATTTGATTGGGGACACCATTGATTCTTTGACCTATGATATAAAGATCTACCTTTCTAAAATAATCCCCTCTTTAATTTATTGATTTAGCCCCTTCATTAGAGATTAAAAACCCATTTTTTCAAGTTCATCAAATATAAAAATGTATCTATGATGGCAACATTTAGGTTATTTTTAATACTGTGTCCATGTTTAGTAAGGTCCCAATAAATGACTCCATTGAAATTATCAGGCAAGAGATTAATGATGAGATATACTTCCTAGCTGATATTTGTCTTAGGTCTACCTTATTTACTTTCTAACGAGTGGTTTATGAGTAATCAAATGGAATTTCATGGGAATCTTGCTATCTCTCATTGTAGGCAATTTAGATATGGAGCATTTTGGAAGAGTGAATTATCAATTCCTTCAATTTTCAATTGAGATAGAAAGAACACTATGTTGTTGATATTAAAATATGTTAGCCCCATGGTGCTAAAAAATTAGAAGATTCTCACTTTAACCTAAATCACATTGTTGAGTGCATTAAGTTCAATAAAGAATAATCCCCCTTCTTCGATATCTTTCTTATCAAGCAATTAGATGGTTACATAGCTCATCATGTCTCTATGGAAGCTACTCATACCATTCCATATATTCACTTGACCTCTCATAATCATCATCTATCTCAAAAGGATGGTATCCTACATACTCAATCCCTAAGGGACTTTCGTATTTATGATGCGAAGTCCATTGGCTTGGGGATTTCCCACCTAACTGATTAAATAAAAAAAAGGTACAAAATATGCTTCTTACACTAAAATTTAAGGGGAGATACATGCAATATAATTAATCGATACATTTCAAGAAAATAATACACAAAAGATTATACGGTAACAAGATGATTCATGGGGAAAAATCATTTGAAGAGAAAAAATCCATACTCCAAAGTAAAGACAACTATATTATTGAATAACTATGAGGTTATAGTATAAATATTAGGCTATGCATTTATAAGAATATCACCAACATTCAAACTTTTGGAGTAATTTTAGTAGTATAAAAATATCTATAAATCAATTATACAACCCATAATAAATAAGAGGAAAAACTAAAACAAAATATTACAAGTAGCTAACCTAATACCATGAATCAAAATAATGACCCAAAAATGATGCCATAATTGGCTCAAATTCCAACACCCAAGTTAGTCATGATCTTCCTTGCTAAAAATAAAATTTACTCTTACACTTGTTAGAACTTATCATAATATATGTCATATTATGATATTGCTACCAAGATTCAATCATGTAGTTTTTGAGTCAAACTCATTAAGCCATGTTTTTGAAAAGTTAAACAACATTTATGGGGCATTGTACCCCTCACAACGAGCCACGAAGGGCCAAAAAGGAACTGATGAACAACATAAAACATTAATAGAAAAAAAACCAGAGGCAGCCTAGGGACAGCACACAAACAGCCGAAAAACAACCGACAGACCACCAATAGGCACAACTAACTGGCATCATCCCAATTCTTGATCAGGAGGTCCACCACTTCGTCGCCCACCCATTCTTTGTTTTCCTGGCTATTATTCCCCTCCAGTTCCTCTTTTATGACATTTGACAACGCACTAGTAACAAAGTGGCTCAGTTTCATTGTGAAGCGGGTCAAGCCCCTAAATCTTTTGTCCAGGGTGTTCAATCTCTTCACCACCATATCCAAATCTTCCCCAGTATCCCTAGTCTCCTGCATCTCACCAGGCTCAGTCACCAACGAAGTGTGCGAGTCAAAGCCATGGTGAGGAGTCTTGCTGTCCATCGGAGTAGGCAGGGGCTTCTTCCCCATATTATCAGTCTCATCGTCTGACTCTTCCTCCTTGTAACCCTTGCTATCCAAATGCTCCACCTCCGAGTCCTCAATAATTAATCTCTTTTCACTATTCTTGGCTAGCCTCCCCGATCTCCTCCTACCACTTTCCCCACCTGTCAGCTCCATGGTCCCCACAACCGTTTCCCCTCTGGAATCAGTCCCAACCACATTCTTGCCCTTGCCCTTGCCTTCCTTAACAGTCATAGCCTGCAACCCTTTCTCCTTGCCATTCTTCAGCTTAGTGACATTAGCAGCCATGTCAACCTGGGTGGCCTTTAGCTCACAGCCCTTCCGTCGCCCTGGCATGAGCCAAGTCGATCCCACCTTTAAGCTTCTTGGTGGCCAAATTGGTTTTGACACTCCCCACCTTATCAATTACAAGCATCTGAGGGGGGCTCATGGACTCGACCGAGGAGATGTGAATCGAAGAAATGGGATCAATATTCTCAACACGGACAAAGATGGCTTTAGGCGGGTAGAGGGAAAGATGGAAGTGGTATAGGCGAAGGATAAGCCCCTGATGGAGCGGGAGAGGTGGGAGATCACCAGGATTACGATAGGTCACCGCATTGCATTTATCCACCGAGCTCTCCAGGTCCATAAGAAGGAAAAAAGGAAAGCTAAGTAGTATTTTATGTCTGAGATGGTTAAGCAGAGGGAAGTGATAGAAAAAACAAGTTTTGTACCTACCTTCCAGCATCACATATTTCATCAGAGCCATTTAGACCATATCCCATGGCTTGGGGAGCTCAGCTCTTTTGAACCCCACCTGATTCCTGACCAGAGTCTCCTCACCTCTGAAGAAAGCCTTAAGGCTCTTGTGGTCTGGCTTTTTGGTGTGCTTAGGGTATTTTTTCCCATCGCAGCTCAAGCCCATGGCCTGCGCAATGACCTCCTCGCTAACTTCAAACGAAATCCCCCCAACAGAAACCCTTATGTCCTTCCAAGAACTTGCAAATTGTCTCGAAAGAATAGGATCATGGACAACCAATCGTTCCATAAGTGGGGCAATACCTCCTTCCACGCAAATGTGCCAGACTAGAGGATTATTCTGGAATTCATCACAACTATCCAGTTCTGTCCGAACTCGATCTCCACCCATTCTGTCAGGAAGTTCAGGAAAAACACTGAAATGCAAAAAATACCAAAGACAAACGTTGCGCACAAATATCATACAAGGATGTTTAATGCAAGGCTTATGGCAATTAATCCCCTCAAGCCATTTACATGCATGGAGGGGAAATGAGCAACAGTGAGAAAAGACACCACAATTAATGATTTTTTGATAACAGTGGAGAAGCCAAAAGTTGGCGGAAAGGTAGGAGAGGCACAACATCTCATGCAGAAAACCCAACAAGCTAAAATTAGTAACCAACCATAAGAAGCCAAAATTTCTGAAGGAGCCACCAGTTAAATTAGCTGGCACAAAACCTCTAGAATACAACCAGTACGTATCTTGGATGGTCCCATCATTATTCATACACTCACTTCTCCAAAAATAATTAGAAGATAAACCAAGTAATGTTTTCCCCCAAAACTTAATACTCACAGTACCGTCATCCCCCCAAGAAGCAATCATGACATTCCAAATAACCCGCATCACGTCACCAAATCTAAGGTTGATCACATCAATTAAGTTTCCTCCCTACCATCTCATCATCATTTTTTTTAAAGCTATACCCATTCTCCCATCCCAAAGAAACAACACGTGAATGCCCTTTCCCCTACTCCACACCTTTTCATCTTTACCCATAGCACTCCACCTGTCCTTCATACCCCAAAAGGCATTAATCCACCAACACACCAAAAATTGCTAGTGGGCCCCCCCCGTCAATCCTCGTCATCCAGAAGTTGTAAGTCATTATTGACCATGGAAGCCCTTTCTCGCTCAATCAAAGCTTGAATGTTTGGCGGCAGTTGTTCCTTTTTCCTCCAACATCTAACCGAGTCCCACCCTGAGCCAAGATTTTCCAACGCATCCACCACACAATTACCTTCTCTGTAAATATGGGTCACTTTTTTGTCTCTTAAATTAGACATAAGAAAGCTAGCATCCAATAAAATGTCCTTGGTGTTCCAACCTATAAACCTTTCCTTTTCCACAGCATCCGTCATAACCTTGGAATCTCCCTCAATATGAAGATTAACAATTCCTAGAGAAACAACAATTTTGAGTCCCATGAACAGCGCACGAGCCTCAACAACAAGGGCTGACTAAATCCCTATGCCACCAGCAAACCCTGCCACCATGTTGCCCTTAGAATCTCTTATAATCCCACCTATACTTGCCCTTCCTGGGCTCCCTTTAGTAGCACCATCAAAATTAATTTTAAACCATCCACGAACCGGAGGCTCCCATTTGGTGTTCCTCCTAGCTAAAAGTTTCCTATTGTCGAAGGCATTAGCATTTAGGTCTTGGTGCCATTTCTTAGCCTTTTTTATTTCAAAGTCCCTCGGCCCAAACTCAAGAAGTTTTCCATCAAAGAGGAAGATATTCTCCTCTATGAGCCTAACGCCAATCCCAAACACCTCCTTGGGGCTCCGCTGAGTATTCCTGAAGACCCGGTTATTCCTCTCCTTCCATAAACACCACCCCATGATAGGGGGGGTCTGTCTCCAAATTTCGCAAACCAGAGGATGCAAAAAAGGCCCATCCCAGCCCATAATAAAAGATAAAAGATCCTTGCTCATTACCCACTGAACCTCAAGTTTCTCAAAGGCCATCCCCAAACTTCAGCAGCATACGGGTAGTGAAGCAAGAGATGAATGACGGTTTCTTCCCCCTCTTTGCAGAGAAAGCATCGATTGGGAAAGCAAAATCCCCAAATTCTCAAATTATCCTGGGTCAGAATCCTATTGTGACAGGTCGTCCACCAAAAAAAATTTATTTTAGGGATCATGCGCCTATTCCAAACCCTCCTCCAGTGTTTCTCCTCAGAACTATCATTAGTCAACAGTTTGTAAGTGGATCTGACTGAGAGATCCCCCTGTTTATCTAAAGCCCAAAAGAATTCATCCTCTTTGTCATAGGAAGGAAATCTAAATCTGGAAAGTAACACCTGAATCGATCTAGCAAGATGACTAAGATCCTGCAAGTGGGGGCAACAAGGGGCTAGCTCTCTCCAAACCCTAGTGCCAGGAGGCCTAGACAAATAGTCACTGATGAGAGTCCCAAAGAATCTCTGAGCAACAGTCATCACTCCCCGAAAGTCGAAAGCAGCCAAAAGGAAATCTAAGAGCCAAGCGTCTTCCCAGAATTTAATTTTGATCCCATTCCCCATTTTCCATTTTATCCCCTTTTTTAGCAGACCTTGAATGCTACAAATACTCCTCCAGATAACTGAACCGAGAGGGTGGGGTTCCGAAAGACAATCAATCAGAGGCCTGTTTTGAAGGTACTTGGCATTCAGGATTTTACACCAGTCCTTGGAATTCCTTAAATGATCCCACCCAACCTTAGCAACTAGCGCCCTATTAGAGAGAGCAATCTTCCTTATTCCAAGCCCCCCATTAGATTTAGCCCGACTAACTTTTACCCATTTAACCAGAGTAATCTTATTTTTTTCCTCAGTCCCGGCCCAAAGAAAATTCCTTTGAATCCTTTCCAACTTTTCCACTATATACATAGGCATCCTAAAGATAGTCAAAAAGTAGGTGGGGATACCTTGTATGGCCACAATAATGAGCTGCAACTTGCTAGCATGACTAAGCAAGGATCCTTTCCACCTAGCCAACTTCCTCTGAATCCTTTCCAGAATAGAGTTCCAAAACTCCGGTTGAACCTCTTTGACCGTAAGTGGAAGCCCCAGACAAACCGACGGAAGAGAATCACTGACACATCCGAGAATCGCAGTCACCCTATTTTCCAAATTAGGAGAGCAATTAAAGAAGTAAATCTTACTCTTGTTGTAGTTGATGCACTACCCTAAGCAGGAGGCATAGCTGTTAAGACAGGCTTTCCATTTCCTAGCTTCCAAAATAGAAGCCTTCCCAAATAAGAAAGTATCATCCACAAATTGTTGCATGAAAATCGGACATAGGGAGGTAGCCACTCTAACACCAGATATGGAGCCCTCTGACAACAGACTAGTAAAATTCCTACTAAGCACATCAACAACTATAATAAAGAGGTAGGGAGAGAGAGGGTCTCCCTGCCTGAGCCCCCTACCAGCAGAGAAGAAACCATAGGGGGATCCATTAACCAGGACCGAAAATTTAATAGTTCTAACACATTCCATAATGAGCTCAATGAGCTGACTATTAAAGCCAAACTTAGCTAGGACCTTTGGAATGAATTCCCATAGAACCTTGTCATAGGTTTTGGATATATCAAGTTTAAGCACCATTCCCGAATTATTACATCTATCCATAGAGTGGAATAGTTCATGGGTAGTCAAAGTAGCATCAAGAATATGCCTCCCTAGGACAAACCCCTTTTGAGTGTGGCTAATAATTTTGTCAAGTAGGGGTTTGAGACGGTTAACAAGAATCTTGGAGAGAATTTTGTAGATAGTGTTACATAGGCTAATAGGTTAGAATTCAGACATTAATAGTGGCTCACTAATCTTAGGTATAAGAGCAATGAAATTGTGATTCATTTGTTTAAGAATCTTACCAGATTGGAAGAAATCCCTAGCCGCAAACACCAGATCCCAGCCCACAATATCCCAAAATATTTGAAAGAACCCTGGAGGAAACCCATCAAAGCCAGGAGCCTTGAATGCCCCCATGCTAAAAGTAGCTAGCCTAACCTCTTCCATGGAAACACTCTTAAGAATGCTCAAGTTATCCTCCAGAGAGATGGACTCAGGAAGGTGCCAGAGAATCCAATCATCCATATTCAAGTTTGGTACCCTTGTAGGAGATGAGAGAGCCTCCTTGAAATAATCAACCGCACAGGACTTAATAAGAGCTTGGTCAAAAATCACCTCCCCAGAATTATTTAACAGTTTAGAGATTTGGTTCCTTTTCCGATGTTTGACAGCAGAGACATGAAAAAAGGAAGTGTTCCTATCTCCTTCCTTCAGCCATTGGATTCTTGATTTTTGCTTCCAGAATACCTCTTCATTTTTTAGAACTTTTTCCCATTCCATTCTGACATCCTTTTCCTGATTATTAATCTATTGATTGACATCTCCCTTATCCATATTCTGCTGCAAGATCCTCAACCTCCCCTCAAGCTATTTTTTTCTTTTGAAAAACATCCCCAAACACATTCCTGTTCCAGCCTTTAACCATCAGTTTAATATGTTTGAGTTTATAACAAAGCCTAAACATGGGGGACCCTTGGACAAGAATGTTCCACCATTCAGCAATTTTCTTCTTGAAATCATGATGGGAATTCCACATTAATTGAAACCGAAAGGGGTAGGGCCCGCTAGAAGGGCGAATATTCATGGTCAGTAGAAGAGGGTTGTGGTCAGAGACCGTCCTAGGGAGAGTGACAAGATTGACTCCTAATATATTGGTCCAATGGGGAGAATAGAGCAAACGGTCAAGCCTAACCTGAATCAAATCAGCACCAATCCTTCTATTAGACCAGGTGAAATGCTGGCCCCGAAGATCAATATCAATTAACCCCGAAGAACCCATGAAGTTTGCCAAATTAGTCATGTTGTCCGTGTAATCCAGGAGGCCCCCACTTTTCTTGGAAGGCAATAAGGGAGAGTTGAAATCTCCAGCAACCAGCCAACGACCGCCCTTATTCATATTAATTTTAGACACCATATTCCTCTAAAGAAAATTCCTCAAGTTCCTTTGGTTGGGAGCATAAATATTAATTATAGACCAAACAACTCCATTAACAAAGAGCGAAACCCCAATGCTATTTTTACAATGGAATAATTCCTAGCCCTGCAAATAGGAAGGGTTCCAAAGCACAACCAACCCCCCGAAGGCTCCCTCAGAGTCACTATGAATAAACGAAGCATTAGGCCAGTAAAGCTAACAATTTTTCCAAAATTTACCATGAACATCTTAGTTTCCTGAAGGAGACAAACATCAATCTTATGCTCCATTATCTAGTTCTTCAGAGCACACTGTTTGTGTGAACTATTAAGTCCCCGAATATTCCAAGACATGATCCTCATCTCTGACCTTTTTTTGAGGACACCTCTAATGTCCTATGCTTCCCCAGGGCAATCTCATTTGTCGTTTCACGCATTCATGAGTAGTGGTTCACAATAACCCATCTCTCATGATAATGAATGGTCCACTTAGCACTCATTACATATAGGTGATACTAACAGAGGTGAAGCACTGGACCGTCTCGGGAGGTCACTCATTCCAGTATTGCTCCAGCTCAAGCACACTTAACCATAATTTTTTCCCAAAGGTTAACTCACTTAGCTTGCAACCCAATTTGAAAAACCTTTGGAAAGTTTTGTGTATTATGAACCATTCATTATAGAGATCCTTTAGCTCATCAATTAATAAGTAGGAGGTATTTTTCCATAGTGTGTCAAATTATGATATTTCTATCACGATTCAATCATGTAGGTTTCAAGTCAAACTCATTGATCCAGTTTCACGAGTAGTGGTTCACAAGAAACCATCTCTCATGATAATGAATGGTCCACTTAGCACTCATTGCATCTAGGTGATGCTCACAGAGGTGAAGAACTGGACTGTCCTTAGAGGTCACCCATCCCAGTATTGCTCTAGCTCAAGTGCACTTAACCATGGTGTTTTCCCCAAGCTTAAGCTCACTTAGCTTGCAACCCCATTTGTAAAACCTTCAGCAAGTGTTGTGCCTTCTGAACCATTCATTATAGAGCCCCTTTAGCTCATACATTGATAAGTAGGAGATATTTTTCCATGTGTCAAATTATGATATTGCTATTAGGATTCAACTATGTAGTTTTTTGAGTCAAACTCATTGACCCGTATTTCATGATTAGTGGTTCACAAGAACCCATCTCCAATGATAATGGATGGTCCACTTAGAACTCATTGCATCTAGGTGATGCTCAGAGAGGTGAAGCACTAGACTATCTCAGCAGGTCACCCATCCTAGTATTGCTCCAACTCAATTGTGCTTAACCATGGAGTTTTCCCCAAGGTTAAGCTCACTTAGCTTGAAACCCCATTTTCGAAACCTTTAGAAAGTGTTGTGCCTTATGAACCATTCATTATAGAGCTCATTTATCTCATCAATTGATAAGTAGGAGGTATTTTTCCATAGCATGTCAAATTATGATATTGTGCCTATTAGGATTCAACCATGTAGTTTTCGAGTCAAACTCTATGATCCATGTTTCATGATTAGTAGTTCACAAGAACCCATCTCTCATGATAATGAATGGTCCAATTAGCACTCATTTCGTTTAGGTTATCCTCACAAAGGTGAAGCACTAGACCATCCCGAGAGGTCACCCATCCCAATATTGCTCCAGCTCAAGAATGCTTAACCATGGAGTTTTCCCCAAGGTTAAGCTCACTTAGTTTGCAACCCCATTTGTAAAACCTTCAACACATGTTTTTCCTTATGAACCATTCATTATAGAGCCCCTTTAGCTCATCAATTGATAAGTAGGAGGTATTTTTCCATAGTGTGTCAAATTATGATATTGCTATTAGGATTCAACCATGTAGTTTTTGAGTCACAATCTTTGACCCATGTTTCATGAGTAGTGGTTAACAAGAACCCTATATCTCATGATAATAAATGGTCCACTTAGCACTCATTTCATCTAGGTGATGCTCATAGAGGTGAAGTAGTGGACCATTCCGAGAGGTCACCCATCTTGGTAATGCTCAAGCTCAAGCGCGCTTAACCATGGAGTTTTCCCCAAGGTTTAAGCTCACTTAGCTTTCAAACCCATTTGCAAAACCTTCAACAAGTTTTGTGCCTTATGAACCATTCATCATAGAGCCCCTTTAGCTCATCGATTGATAAGTAGGAGGTATTTTTCCACATCATGTCAAATTATGATATCGCTATCAGGATTCAACCGTGTAGTTTTCGAGTCAAACTCTTAACCCATGTTTGATGAGTAGTGGTTCACAAGAACCCATCACTTATGATCATGAATGGTCCACTTAGCACTCATTGCATCTAGGTGATGCTCATAGAGGTGAAGCACTAGACCGTCCCGAGAGGTAACCAATCATAGTATTGCTCCAACTCAAGCATGCTTAACCATGGAGTTTTGCCTAAGGTTAAACTCACTTAGCTTGCAAACCCATTTGCAAAACTTTCAGCAAGTGTTGTGCCTTATGAACCATTCATTATAGAACCCCTTTAGCTTATCAACTGATATGTAGGAGGTATTTTTCCACAACGTGTCAAATTATGATATTGCTATCAGGATTCAACCATGTAGTTTTCAAGTCAAACTCATTGGCCCATGTTTCATGAGTAGTGGTTCTCAAGAACCCATCTCTCATGATAATGAGTGGTCCACTTAGCACTCATTGCATCTAGGTGATGCTCACAGACACCACATACCACTGTCAAACTTATGTTTATACCATTACTTGTATAGACAACTAAAACAATATAGATTATATTGCAAGACACATTGGTTGCAAATCATGGTGTGCATTGGTTATGCATGAATAAAGGTTAAGAAGTCAATGAAAACCTTGGTGATCACCTTGATTTACCAAAAATGCACTGAGCATAGGCATGATAACATAAAAAACACATAAAAACATACTTAGAAACATACATAACATGATGGGGCAATGTATTGTGGAGCTTGCCAAGATGGGGGATAAAAATGATGAAATCGACAGACGGGGGGAAATTTATGACAATGGAAGTGAGGAGATAATAGTGTTGTCAGATTGTGTTTCCCATGTTGTGGAAATGAGTTTCATCATAAAATTCAACTACTCAGTGGCTTGCACGAGAATCTATCCCTTTCTTGGGATTTTATGCACCCATAGGCATTGTAGGCTAACGTGAGGAAGACATGCATTGTAAATCGTAATAGTATTATTTTTTGAGAACATGTGTTTAAATATGATAATGCACAAAATAATTGCAAGTTAGAAAACACTCTATGTTATGAGTTATTTCATTATGCATGCTCGAACCCAAAGGGTGAAGAGCACGGGGAGGAATTGCAGGTGAGGGATACATAAAACTAACCAAATTGAGTTGAGGGGAGACTAACCAATTGAGTTCTTACATATAGAGAATTTTACAAGAGTATGTTGGTTGCAGGTTTAATAACACTAAGTATTTTGCAACTTGCACTTTTACAAAATAGTATGAATGTAATCAAAACCTTTTCTAATTAACGTAATAACAATCCAATTGGTTTGTCACCCCCGAGATTAATTTTACTAGAAACCTAGTGTTTTCCAACATGCAATTGTATATAGATAGGATGAGCGTAATAAACAAATTTTTTTATAGTACACAGTAAGAATGTAATGAAGTTCACCTTCAAAATTTATGTAGGCCACATTGAATAAGATAGATAAAAGATAATATATTGACTAAAGAGATTCTCCCTGACGTTGAGAAGGTGAGGAAGGTGCGTATGTAGTGTGCACAAGCAAAATGGCAATGCAAAACTCGAGAGAAGGTACTAGAAAGTATGTAATGAAAAATAAATTTTCTCTAAAAACACTTGAAAAGAAGCAAACCAAAGTGAATGAGATAGATAGAATATTGATTGAAGAGATTGTTCCTGATCTTGAGAAGTTGGCAAAGGAGTTGTTAGAGTAATCATGTACATTAGTTGATAATTAAAATTAATTTTTAATTGATTAGTAGTCTAATTTATTCTCATGAACTTAAGCTAAACTTAGGAGTAATTTTATGCTTTTATTAGTTGAGCTAATATTATATCATTATGTCATGTGATGTTGACACTTGTCACAATTTGATCACTTTCTTATTTAGGGTTTTTCTCTCATAAGCATTCAACCCAAGCATTGTATTATCTCTTGAGCTTTCATATCTTTTGATAGTCTCTTGCTTTTATAGTTATTTTCTTGTTGAGTAATATTGTACATATTGATTGTGAATCTCTTGCATGGAAGGCATCTTTGTTCATTGTTTGATCTTGTGGATCATGTTTTTCACAATTCTAACAAGAGCATGTGCAGTATGTGCAATGGGAAAATGGAAATGTAGAACCAGAGGGAACAAGTACTAGAATTCATGGAATGAAAATTAAATCTTCTCTAAAAACACTTGAAAATAAAGTCTCTTGAGCTTTCATTTCAACCCAAGCATTGTATTATCTCTTGAGCATTCAACTCAAGCATTGCATTATCTCTTGAGCTTTCATATCTTTTGATAGTCTCTTAATTTTATATTTTTTTTTCTTGTTGAGGAATATTGTACATATTGATTGCAAATCTATTGCATGGAAGGCATCTTTGTTCATTGTTTGATCTTGTGGATGATGTTTTTCACAATTATAACAAGATAATGTGTAGTATGTACATTGGGCAAATGGAAATGTAGAACCAGCGGAAACCAGTACTAGAATTCATGGAATGAAAAAAATCTTCTCTAAAAACACTTGAAAAGAAAGTAGAGCATAGTGAATGAGATAGATAATGTACTGATTGAAGAGATACTTCATGCTCTTGAAAAGTTGAGGAAGGTGCATGTGCACTATTTGTAATGGGAAAATGGTAATACATAATTGGACAAACTAAAGAGGTTTTGTATTGCACAAGAATTTGTGCAAGTAAAGAAAGTGAGAAATGGTGCTATAGGCGGAGTTGAACAAGTGAATTCAGGATTCTTGAACACAAGAATTCTAAGGAACACCTAGAATTGGAAATGGGTGAAAAGAGGGCAATATGAGACATCAAGATAGAAAAGAGAATCAGTTGGGTGGAGACTTGAAATTCCTATGTGAAAAGGTAGAAAAGTTTTATAAATAACTTATTAAAAAGAAACATTTGCATTTTCTAATCTGAAAAACACAATCAAAGCTGACAAAAAGTGGCTGCAAAGATACATAAAAGTATTGAAGACATTGAAAATTCTATCCAAGAAATGGATGGTGTTGGACCCAAAGGACTAATGAGGGAGAAACTACTCAAAAACTTAAAGTGAAATATATGAAAATTAAGGGTATGTGCAGGATCGTGATGGGCCAAAAAGTGGCAATGTGAAAAAAGTTGCGTTTTGCATCGACCCAAAAATGTACAAATCCCGAGTTGACTTTTTTCGGGCTTGGGTGTCAGTACATTACCCCAAAGACATACCCAAGGAAAGAAGTGCAAATTGGATATCTGATTTGAATTAGCTATAAATACAGTGTCGATACAAAATCATTTGTCATTTTAACAACTGGGCGCACAGTGAGAGCGACTTTTGGATATTCGATTTGAGCAAATATCCGATTTCGAAGGTAAGTTTTTGGTATTTTTTAATTTTAATCAGTTTTTCTATTAGATTTGTATAATTTTAAGTAGTTTTTTATGGATTTTTATTAAAAAGTAGGGTTTTATATTGATTTTTATTAAAAACTAGAGTTTACAATGGATTTTTATTAAATTAATGGTTTTTATGGATTTTGATTAAAAACTAGTGTTGTTTATGTATTTCTATTATAAACTAGAGTTTGTTATAGTTTTTTGTTAAAAAGTAGTGTTTTTTTGGGATTTTTGTTAAAATCTAGGGTTTTTTTACAATAATTTCATTTATATTGTGTAATTTCAATAAGATTAATTAGTTTTTAACTTTAATCAAGTATTATGGCTGAGAATGAAAATGCACAAATTCCAAACGCTCCACCACCTCCACAACCATCAATTGAAGACTTAATTGGTAAAAAATTGGAGCAATTGAGGGGCATTTGTGATGTTTATAAGACAATCCCTTGATTCTCTGAGATGACAAACACATTGAAGGAAATAATTAAAATATAGAAAGCCTCTCCACCCAACATAATTCCTTTCATTCATAGCAAGAATACATGAGTGAATATTTCTCATGTGGCTTGTCTTACGATGATGTGAAAGATCTCCAAATAACAAAAGCCCAAATAGCCTCTTTATTCGTTAACCCGCGCACCGATTTTCTAGTTAATATTAATAAACCAAAAATTTCTATAAAATGGTGCACAAATAGGACATTATAGATAAATTTTGGGATTGATGGTGTATATTTTTGATAAACCACTAAACAACAATTGTGATATACCATTTTACTTTATTAAAAAATTATACGTTGAGTTTGTGTTAGGGCATCATGTCAATTACTTTGACATTAAAACCTTGCAAGGAATTGGTGGAGGTATGCCCTAGGATAGACCAGGGGTAGTTAGAGTAGTCTCACACTCATATGTTCCCCCTCCTCCCCTTCCTCCTCCACCTCTAGTATATCAGCCATATATTATCTAGGATACAACCACATAGAATATTTAGGCTATTCACTCTTTGAGTGGTCATTTGGTTTCACATGCTTCTACAATAGCTCAACCACATTCTAGTGATGTTGGTGATGGCTCGAGTGCTGCTGCATCATCCTCCTTAGGTCCACATATTTGTGTGCCACATACTTGCACTATGTGCCACTAGATATGCTTGGGTCCTCTTCTACAACCCACTGAGAATCCCTTGGACACTTTTGATTATGACCTCCATGATGTGGACATTATAGATCAGATGCAGGGGAGTGGAGTGCAACCTACAAATTCTTCTCTTGCTAGAGAGGGGGACATTGGAATAGTGACATAGGTAAGATTTAAGTTGTAAATTCATAACTTGCATTTGTTTTTAAATGAATATTAATAAGAGATAGTATCAAGTACTAATATTTATTTACATGGTCTATTTAATAGTTGATGTCTAAGGAGGAGGTCACACAGGTGATTGATAGCACCCTTAGGTCCATTTCATTTGGCCTCGACATGCACATAGTACATATTTTTACACTCACTCGTTTACATTTTTTTATTATATACTTGCTTGTAATTTCAATTGTCATTAATGAAATTATATAATAGCTTATATGTTTATCTTGTTTTCCTCTTGTAGGAAATACCTAGTGCAAGCGAGATGCAACCTTGTCCAAACTATGGATGCACAAAGTTAGATAAGGGGAAGGCAATTAAACTCAAATTGGATTGAATTAAGATTTTTAAGATCTTATATTGATTATACATAGATCGACATAGATTGGTAGTTTCATATGTACTTGTCATTTTTATGTACATGCAGTTATGAGCTATACATCATTGTTGACAAGTGTCAAAATGCTTGAAGGAGTAGGTATTGGAACACCTCAAGGAGTATGTGTTGAAACACCTCAAGGAGGATGTATCAAAACACCTGAAGGAGATAAAGAAAAAGATCAACCTAAAGAGGTATGTGTTTATTTTATTATGTGTTTGGTAAATATGTTCTTATTACCAATAATTGTATGCTAACTTTGACCAATTTTATGTCTTTGTTCACATATATAGATTGAAATTTCAAATTTTCATTTGGTTGGTTCTTTGAGAGGGGAATATTCTGGGACTCCTGACCCTTTGAAGAGACGTATATTTTAGGTAATCAAGATTTCAATTTTAGAGTTCAATTAAAATTCAATGTATATTGATTTTGATGTTAATTATTCAATTTTAAATTATATAGTAAAAAATAATCTCAATTGTGGTGTTAATTTTCTTGTGCACCTACCTTTAGAGCCAATGAGTGCTTCAAAGAGTCTCCATTTTGATGATCCACCAGCAGTTTAGGATGAGATAGACATTTTGGCATGTAAATTTTGAATAGATATTGAGATGGCATATGCCACATTTTGTAAAACTTTGTTTGAGTTGGTGTTGATGCCATTTTTGTATATGTACATACACTTGATTATTGGATAATTTGATATATAGAAGTTGACAATTGAAATTTAATTTGTTCCTCATGTGCATGATTAAACTCTTTGAAAATTTAATCTTGAGCAATGGTTAAATATCAATGTACAATAGCATAAAAAAGAATGGTTATATTATATAGTTTATATTCATATTGCTGATTACATTGCATTGCACATATTTCAAAATCAAAGCATTACTTCATATTGCATAACTAACAACTATATGTTGATAGATGAAAAAATTTCAATTACAATATAGTTTTTACAAAGTCAACCTTAGAAATTATGCAATTACTTCATATTGCATAACTAATAACTAGGAGCAGCTATCAATTGCATTTGCTTGTCATGGAATTCTATGAGACCACATTTATTTGAGATTTTTTTCAAATAGTCCACTACCTTGTCTGTGCTACCACATTTTTCATACATGTCTACCAAAGCTTTTTATCAAATAGTTTGCTGGCTTGTTGCTATGGCTAAAATCCTAAAACAAGTGCTTTCAAACAAGCTTTGGATGCTTGGAAAAATTATATCAAAGCATAATAGTAAGCAATAGCATAGACAAGGTAATGAACTATTTGAAAAAATGCCTCAAATAAATGAGGTCTGATGGTGATGGAATGCCATGACAATCAAAAGAAATTTTGATTTTCATGACATTCCATCACCATGAGACCTCATTTATTTGAGGTATTTTTTCAAACAGTTGATTTCCTTGTTGATTGTCATGGCATTCCATCACCATGAGACCTCATTTCATTAGGGCATTTTTTCAAACAGTTCACTGCCTTATCTATGCTACCACATTTTTCATACAAGTCTATCAAAGTATTCTATCAAACATTTAATCGCCTTGTTGCTATGGATAAAATCCTACAATAAGTTCTTTCAAACAAGCTATGGATGCTTGAAAATAATCTAACAAAGCATAATAGTGAGCAATAATATAGACAAGGCAATGACATATTTAAATAAAATACCTCAAAGAAATGTGGTCTCATGGTGATGGAATGCCATGAAAAGAAAATTTCTATAGATTGTCATGACATTCCATCACCATGAGACCACCTTTTTTGAGGCATTTTTTCAAACAATTCACTGTCTTTTATATGCTACCACATTTTTGATACGTTTACCAAAGCGTTTTATCAAACAGTTCACTGCCTTGTTGTTATGGCTAAAATCCTAAACTAGGTGCTTTCAAAAAAGCTATATGGATGCTTCGAAAATGGTGCAGGAGCACCTTGGAAACAAAGGACTAGTTGTTGGTTAGTTGCTGCAACCAAGGATGGAAAACCACTCACTTTCATAATACAAGGGATTCCTAAACACCTTTCTCAACTTAACTCTCAGATCTCTTTAACAAATCCTGCAACTAATCATCATTCTAGACACCCATTTTAGTCCCCTTCAACATACTTCCAACTCAAATAGGAATCCTTTGGAATAGATTTCAAAAATCATGCAAACTACACTGCTCAACCTAGCCAAATAGGCTAAATTTTTAAAGAAACCACCCTTGGAACACTTCACAGACCCTAGAACTTGGGGGAAACACTCAATAGATTAAAAAACCTCAAATTTTCCCATTTATCCTTCAGAACTTTCCCTTTAAGACCCTATTCCACAAAACCCTCAAATTGCTCAAATTTGGCAAGGGTTTATTGAAAAACCTACTTGCAGACTTCCCCAGACTTTACCAAAAAATCCAACACCCTTGAATAACCCATCACAAGCTTAAAAGAACAAGAAAAGTGACTTCCCTCAAACAATTCCCACTTCTACCCTCTCTAACCTCACTTTTTCATGTAAAAACACCCCAAATGCCATCTAGGGCATCACAAAAAATCATAATGCTGGACTTCCCTACACAAGAAACAATGCAAAAATGTTTATCTATCCTAACTAAGCCTATCCACTAAGTTATGGCATCACACAGTGGGTGGAAGGCTTAAAAGTCCATTTTAAATGGACACAAACCCTTGGAACAGGGCTCACAGACTGACCTCCAGTAAAATGCCTCTTAAATGCACAAAAATGAATGAAATTACTTGAAACAAAGTTTGTGAAGAATTTAAATCTGCTGCCCACCACTTTCCATAAAAAATAAAGCAACAAGCTATGGTCTCATGGCTATTTTTTGCATGAAAATCAGTGTTGGAGTTCGGTTGGAGGCTAAAAACTACTTGTAAGGGAATAAAAAAATCTTGTTCTACAACTTGTATGATAGAACCGACTATTCCATAATGTCTAGATGGGTATGTTTAGGTTAGGTATAGTCCCCTTTCACACCCAAATAGGCTGAAGTAGTCCGAGCTATGTTCAATTGATGAAATCCCTTAAGAGTCCAAAGTGTTAAAAGACAACAATCTTTGAAAGGTTGTTTCTCAGAAACTATGATGCTAACAAAATCTTAGTTTGAGGCTATGGGATCGTGTTGGGACCATATACAATAACCTCTCTCAGTTTTTTCTATCTGAGAGGTGTTTTCTTGTGGTGACGAGTTTTCAGTTGGAAAAGTTGTCAGATGCAAGCAGTGTAAAGTTGCAAAGTGGTGCAACTTTCATTATGCAACTCATATGACTAAACAAAACATTCCAACACATCTAGATGGGTACATTTATGTTAGGGATGGTCTTCTTTTGCACCTAAATATGTTGAATCACTCTGAGCTACATTGGACCAACGATTTCCCTTAAGAGTCCAAAATGCTAAAAGACAACAATCTTTGAAGGGCTATTTCTTAGAAACCATGACACTTAAAATATTTGTATGAGGCTATTGGATTATGTTGGGACCATCTAAAATAACCTCTCTTGGTTTTTTCTATCTCAGAGGTGTTATCCCGTGGTGTTGAGTTTTTCAGTTGAGGGAAAAGTTGCCAAATCCAAATAGTGTAAAGTTGCAAAGTGGTGCAAATTTCATTCTCCAACTCGTACGACCAAATAGACTATTTCGAAACGTCCAGATGGGTACGTTTATGCTATGTATGGTCCTCTTTTGTACCCAAATACATTGAATCACTCTGAGCTACATTGGACCGACGATTTCCCTTAAGAGTCCAAAGTGCTAAAATGAAACAATCTTTGAAGGGCTATTTCTCAAAAACCGTGACACTTACATACTCTTTTCCTAAGGCTATGGGATTTTTTTGGGACCATCTACAATAACCTCACTCGGTTTTTTCTATCTTGGAGGTGTTTTCCCATGGTGATGAGTTTTTAGTTGAGGGAAAAGTTGCCAAATGGAAACAGTGTAAAGTTGCAAAGTCATGCAACTTTCATTCTCCAACTCGTACGACCAAATAGATTGTTCCGACACATTCATATGGGTACGTTTATGCTATGGATGGTCATATTTTGCACCTAAATAGATCGAATCACTCTGAGCTACATTGGATTGATAATTTCCCTCAAGAGTCCAAAGTGCTAAAAGGCAACAATCTTTGAAGGGTTGTTTCTCAGAAAATGTGATGCTTAAAGATTGTCTGTTTGAGGCTATGAGATCATGTTGGGACCATCTACAATAACCTCTCTTGGTTTTTTCTATCTCAGAGGCATTTTCCTGTGGTGATGAGTTTTCAGTTGAGGGAAAAGTTTCCAAATGCAAGTAGTATAAAGTTGCAAAGTGGTGCAAATTTCATTCTCCAACTCGTACAACCAAATAGATTGTTCCAAAACATTAGGATTGGTACTTTTACGCTATGGATGGTCCTATTTTTCTCCCAAATACACCGAATCACTCTGAGCTACATAGGACCGACGATTCCCCTTGAGAGTCCAAAGTGCTAAAAGACAACAATCTTTGAAGGGCTATTTCTCAAAAACTGTGATGCTTACAGACTCTCCATCTAAGCCTATGGGATCATATTGGGACCATCTACAGTAACCTCTCTCAGTTTTTGCTATCTCGAAGGTGTTTTCTTGTGATGACAAGTTTTTAGTTGAGGGAAAAGTCAGATGCAAGTAGTGTAAAGTTGCAAAGTGGTGCAACTTTCATTTTGCAACTTGTACAACCAAACAAACTATTCCAACACATCGAGATGGGTAAATTTATGCTAGGGATGGTCCTCTTTTGCACCCATATATGTTGAATCACTTCGAGCTACATTGGACCGATGATTTCCTTCAAAAGTCCAAAGTGCTAAAAGGAAACAATCTTTGAAGGGCTATTTATCATAAATCATGATGCTTGTAGACCCTCTGTCTAAGGCTATGGGATCATGTTGAGATCATCTACAATAAAATCTCTCATGTTTTGCTATCTCGGAGGTGTTTTCTAGTGGTAACAAGTTTTCAGTTGAGGGCAAAGTTGTCAGATGCAAGCAGTGCAAAGTGGTGCAACTTTCATTATGCAACTCGTACGACCAAATAGACTGTTCCAACATGTCTGAATGGGTACATTTACGCTAGGGATGGTCCTCTTTTGTACCCAAATACACTGAATTACTCTTAGCTACATTGGACTGACGATTTTCCTTAAGAGTCCAAAGTGCTAAAAGGCCATACCATTTATTGTATGGTTTGTAGCTCAATGGTATGGCCATGGTAGATGTTATTATGACTGTAGATGTTATAATTTTGAAGAGGATCATCTATTCTTTGTCTTTTTGCAAGTGCTCTATCAAAAGGTTTACAATTTATGTCATAATCAATATAAGTTTGTCTCATAAAGCGAGCCTTTTTCAATTGATGGCTTACTAGGGAGGTTGTAATGACTCTTCGAGCAACTCTCTTATCTTTTTCCTTATTATTTTTTCCAATAGACTTGAGAGCATTAAAAATATTTTTGACAATAATAGAACTTTTTTCGATCTTCTTGTTCACACGAATCTTCAATTTGGCTAGCAAAGGTCTCATGTTTTGCATCTTTAGCAATTGTACAAAAATTTGGCATTGCTTGGTCTATGTCTTATCGCTAAAATATTGGTTGAAAATTCTTGTAGCCCACAACCGAACAGTTCGTTATGACCTGTTGCCTTCAAAATTGTTTATAATGTTCTCATCAATTTTAAGTAACCATTTAGGGGTACTTGAAGGTCTTGAATTTGGAATATGTCTTTCTTCCACACAAGGTTGTTCATTTCTCATGTAATCTGGTGAAACATAATTTACACTTGGTTCAATATTATGTTCAACATCTTCAATTCCAACATTTTCACCTTCAACATTTTCAATATCAATTTGAATAATTTCATTCCCAATTTCAATATCATGTTCAACATCTTCAATTCCAACATTTTCACCTTGAACATTTTCATTATCAATTTCAATATTTTCATTCCCAATTTAAATATCATGTTCAACATCTTTAATTCCAACATTTTTACCTTGAACATTTTGAATATCAATTTGAACATTTTCATTCCCAATTTCAATATCATGTTCAACATTTTCACCTTGAACATATTCAATTTCATCTTCACTTGAAAGACGATAGGGCTCAGGTTTCAACAATATTTAACATACCTTGTCTTCTCTTCCTATGACCTTCTCTATCTCTTTGTCTATATGCTTGAATTTTTTCTTTTGTAAGCTTTCTCTTATGTTTTTGCTTCTGATGACTATTGCTCCCCATTATACCTCATAAAAGATGCTAAAAAATTATTGCTTATGACTAATTTGAGTAGAAGATGCTCCAAAAAGTTGATCTTTGTCTCTTCCTATATGAAACCGCACGTTTGTCACCTGCAAAGCCTACAAATAGAATGTACGGTCAGTCAGAATGCATAAAATGACCCATATGGGGTTTTTCTATGGCCTACAAATCCAATATCTGATAAAATATGATATCTGATTTGAAAAATATTTTAAAATATTTTGTAATGGTAGGATTTTAGTGCTACAAATCAGATATCCAATTCAAATTAGATATCTGATTTGTGCACACATAGATCTAAGGGTTAATGGTAGAGGGTAGAGGGTAGAGGGTTTAAGGGTTAAGGGTTAAGGGTTAAGGGTTAAGGGTTTAGGTGTAATGGTTAAGGGTTAAGGGTTAAGGGTTAAGAGTTAGGAGTTAAAGGTTTAGGTTTAAGGGTTTAAGGTATAGGGTAGAGGGTTTAAGGGTTAAGGGTTTAGGGTGTAGATTTAAGGGTTTAGGGTATATTGTAGATGGTTTAAGGGTTAAGGGTTTAGGGTTAAGGGTTAAGGGTTTAGGGTATAGGGTTTAGGGTAGAGGGTTATAAGGGTTTAGGGTTTAAGGGTTAAGGTTTTGAGGTTTAAGGGTATAGGGGAGAGAGATAGATGGAGTGAGTGAGTGAGAGAGAGACCTGAGAGAGGGAGAGGGGGTATGAGGGAGAGACTTGAGAGAGAGAGAGAGAGAGAGAGAGAGAGAGAGAGAGAGAGAGGGTAGAGGGTTTGAAGGTTTAGGGTTTAAGGTTAAGGGTAGAGGGAGAGAGAGAGGGTATAGGGTTAAGGGTTTAAGGGTAGAGGGGAGAGAGACCTGAGAGAGGGAGAGGGGGTATGCTAGAGAGACTTGAGAGAGAGAGAGATTAGAGGGTAGAGGGTTTAAGGGTTAAGGGTAGAGGGGAGAGAGATAGAGGGAGTGAGTGATAAAGAGATAGAGAGACTTGAGAGAGACTTGAGAGATAGAGGAAGTCAGTGAAAGAGAGGGAGACAAGGAGTGGGAGAGAGATAAGAAAGGGAGGGTTAATGGTATAGGGTAGAGGATTTAAGGGTTAAGGGTTAAGGGTTTAGGGTTTAGGGTAGAGGGTTATATGGGTTTAGGGTTTAAGGGTTAAGGGTTAAGGGTATAGGGGAGAGAGATAGATGGAGTGAGTTACAAAGAGAGAGAGACCTAAGAGATGGAGAGGGGGTATGAGGGAGAGACTTGAGAGAGAGAGATATAGAATGAGAGAGATATAGAGGGTACATGGTTTAAGGGTAGAGGGAGAGATATAGAGGGAGTAAGTGAGAGAGAGAGACCTGAGAGAGGGAGAGGGGATAGGAGGGAGATACTTGAGAGAGAGAGTATAGGGTTTAAGGGTTATAGAGGGGAGAGAAATAGAGGGAGTTAATGAAAGAGAGGAAGGGAGGGAGTGGGAGAGAGATAGAGGGTAGAGGGTTAAGGGTAGAGGGTAGAGAGATAGGAGTGATCTAGTGAGAGACTTGAGAGAGAGAGAGGGAGTGGAAGAGTGATAGAGGGTATAGTGTTGATGGTAGAGGGTAGAGGGTTATAAGGGTTTAGTGTTGAAGGGTTAATGGTTTAGGGTGTAGGGTTAAGGGTAGAGGGGAAAGAGATACTTGAGAGAGGGAGAGGGATAGTAGGAGGGAGAGAGAGAGAGAGAGGGTAAAGGTCTTAAAGTTTAAGGGTTAAGAGTATCTAGGGGAAAGAGATAAAGGGAGTGACTCTGAGAGAGAGACCTAACAGAGGGAGAGGGGGTAGGAGGGAGAGACTTGAGAGAGAGAGGGAGTGGGAGAGATAGAGGGTATATAGGGTTAATGGTAGAGGGTAGAGGGTTTAAGTGTTTATAGTTTAAGGGTTAAGGATTTAGGGTTTAGGGTTAAGGGTGGATGGAGATATATAAAGGGAGTGAGAGAGAGATTTGAGAGAGGGAGAGGGGGTAGGAGGGAGAGAGAGAGGGTAGAGGGTAGAGGGTAGAGGGTTTAGGGTTTATGGTACGCGAGAGAGAGAGAGATTGATGGTAGAGGGTTAAGGGTAGAGGGTAGAGAGATCTAGAGGGAGTGACTTTGAGAGAGAGACCTAAGAGAGGGAGAGGGGGTAGGAGGGAGGGAGGGAGAGAGAGAGGGTAGAGGGTAGAGGGTTTAAGGGTTAAGGGTAGATGGGAGAGAGATAAATAGAGTGAATGAGAGAGAGAGAGAGAGAGAGAGAGAGAGAGAGAGAGAGAGAGAGAGAGAGAGAGAGAGAGAGAGAAGGAGATGGGATAGGACGAAGAGACTTGAGAGAGGCAGAGAGTAGAGGGTAGAGGGTTTAAGGGTTAAGGGTGGAGGGAGAGATATAAAGGGAGTGAGAGAGAGAGACTTGAGAGAGGGAGAGGGGGTACGAGGAAGAGAGAGAGGGAGGATAGAGGGTTAAGGGTGGAGGGTAGATGGTAGACGGTTTAGGGTTTAGGACCTACACGAGAGAGAGAGAGAGAGAGAGAGAGAGAGAGAGAGAGAGAGAGAGAGAGAGAGAGAGAGAGAGAGATTGGTGGTAGAGGATTAAAGGTAGAGGGTAGAGAGATCTAGAAGGAGTGACACTAAGAGAGATACCTAAGAGAGGGTGAGGGGTAGGAGAGAGAGAGAGAGAGTCAAGGTTTAAGGGTAGAGGGTTTAAGCATTTGGTGTTTAAGGGTTTAGGGTTTAAGGGTTAAGGGGAGAGGGGAGATAGATGGATAGAGTGAATGAGAGAGAGAGAGACCTGAGAGAAGGAGAGGGGGTAGGAGGGAGATTCTTGAGAAAAAGAGAGAGAGAGAGAGGGTACATGGTTTAAGGGTTAAGGGTAGAGGGAGAGATATAGAAGGAGTGAGTGAGTGAGAGAGAGAGACCTGAGAGAGGGAGAGGGGATATGAGGGAGATACTTGAGAGAGAGAGAGAGTAGAGGGTAGAGGGTTTAAGGGTTAAGGGTAGAGGGGAGAGAGATAGAGGGAGTCAATGAAAGAGGGGGAGGGAGGAAGTGGGAGAGAGATAGAGGGTAGAGAGGGGATAGATAGGAGTGATTGAGTGAGACTTGAGAGAGAGAGAGAGTAGAGGGTAGAGGATTTAGGGGTTAAGGGTTACAGAGGGGAGATAGATAGAGGGAGTGACTCTTAGAGAGAGAGAGAGGGAGTGACTCTTAGAGAGAGATAGAGGGAGTGACTTTGAGAGGGTAGATAGAGGGAGTGACTCTGAGAGGGTAGAGGGTTAAGGGAAAAGGGTAGAGGGTTTAAGGGTTTAGGATAGAGGGGAAAGAGATCGAGGGAGTGAATCTGAGAGAGAGACCTGAGAGATGGAGAGGGGGTAGAATGGAGAGACTTGAGAGAGAGGGAGCGAGATAATGATATAGGGTATGTAGATATCTAGGGTGTATAGGGTTAATGGTAGAGGGTATAAGGTTTAAGGGTTAAGGGTTTAGGGTTAAGGGTAGAGGGTTTAAGGTTTAAGGGTAGAGGGGAAAGAGATAGAGGGAGTGAATATGAGAGAGAGACCTGTGAGATGGATAGGGGGTAGGAGGGAGACTTGAGAGAGAGAGGGAGTGGGAGAGAGATAAAGGGTATATATGGTTAATGGTAGAGGGTAGAGGGTTTGAGGTTTTAGGGTTTAAAAGTTAAGGGTTTAGGGTTTAGGGTTAAGGGTAGAGGGAGAGATATAGAGGGAGTGAGCAAGTGAGAGAGACCTGAGAGAGGGAGAGGGGGTTAGGAGAGAGAAACTTGAGAGAGAGAGTAGAGGGTAGAGGGTTTAGGGTTAAACGTAGAGGGGAGAGAGATAGAGGGAGTCAGTGAAAAAGAGGGAGGGAGTGGAAGAGAGATAGAGGGGAGAGAGATATGAGTGATTGATTGAGAGAATTGGGAGAGAGAGAGATGGAGAGAGAGAGGGAAAGATATAATATTTAAATATTTTGTATATTAGTAATATATATATATATATTTAAATATTTATACATTAACTAAAATATTAAAATAATATTTAAATATTATACATAATAATATAATATATTATATATTTAACACATAATTCGATAAGATATTATCATAAATTGTATATTATATATTACATTATAAACTATATTGTATATTATATTAAATTATTAACTTTATTACATTTTTTAAATCATTTATTATAAATTGTATAACATGTTTTGAACTCATATCTAAAACATATCGGATATTGGATTCAAATCAGATATCCGGTATGTTTGACACAAAATTTAATTCCTAGGGATTAGCCTCGGGCTTGCTTTGGAATTTGGTTTGGACCTACCAATCCTAAGAAGTCAACACAATTTATGTGTTTAACAACTTACCTTGCTTTTCCAAACTTCGTCCATGTGGCTAACGACTTTTTTTACCCAAAATTGATGAAACAAAAAGGGTTTGTAAAGGAGCTTCTCATATTTACACCAATATAAATTATACTTTACCTTGAATCTAATAAATAATTATTATTCATTTTCTATTAGAATTATGACCAAAGTCTTGATTGATAGTCTAATTGAAAAATAGCTATAGCTTTCAAACAGTATCAAATTTTTGAATCCAAAACATGTGTCACATTCTATGCTTCACATACTATAGGATTAAAAAAAATAAAAAACTCATGAAGTTTTGACCAAGTTAAGGTGATCAGACATACGAGAGTTTTTATATTTTAAAAAAGTTATAATAAAAAAATCATAATTAATTATTTACTTGGAAACAAATTACAAAAAAATATGCATCACATCCAGACATGAGTCCTCTACTTATATCTAAAATTTTATAAAAAATATTATCACTTTATTATGGTTAGGGTGGTCAGACAGACACCTACTTTTTATTTTTCCCCTGAAATTTAAGTACTACTGCTTTGAAATTTCAATTTTTCACCAAATAGATTTATAAAAAAAAAAAACCTAGTAGTTTAGAAACTAAATTCAATTTGTCATAAATTCTATTCTTACATATTTTTGAAATAATATAAATAACTTATTCAAATTTTTACGTCAAGTTGCCTAACTCTGATTTTTCTAAATTTTCATTTCCACTTAAGGGCCTATTTTTTCCATGATGATCTTGCACATACCCTTAAGTTAAAAGATCATGAAAAGGAATACCGGGGGCTTTTCATAGGTAAGAGCAGTGGGGATGAGGAAAAATGCAAGGATGGTCAACTTGTAGATACAAAAGCACTAGTGGGAAGTGTTGAAACTAAAGAAAAACAATAAAAAACTACAATTAACCATTTATAAGAGGAATTAAGAGATAAGAAGAAGATTTTATCATCAAAAGAAAATGAGATTAATTAGTTTTATTGAGAGATTAGAAAATGAGCATTTTCAAGAATTTGAGGGTGTTCAAAGTTGAAGTTTTCTATCACGAGCATCGAGGCCAATTACTAAATGTTCAACTTACCAATATAATGACCTTGTAAGACATATTGAATGACCAAAATTGAATCGTATTGTTGCACAACTTATAAAATTCTAAATTACATGAATGGTAAATATTGAAGGTGTCTTTCATCACACTCATGTTGTGTAAATAACAAGAGGTTTTAATTACATTAATATTGTCTTCTAAAATTGCAAGTTTACATTAGGGGTTATAAAACCTGCAACCCACACACTGTTGTACAACCCTCTACATATAACAACCCATTTAGTTGTTCAATCCTCTGCTCAAATAGGTTAGAATGTATGACATAATAAAATAAATAGTTATAAAAACACTTGAAAAGAAGCATACCAAACTGAATGACATAGATAATGTATTGATTGAAGATATTGTTCTTGCTAATGAGAAGTTGAGGAAGGTGTGTGTGCAGTATGTGGAATGGGAAAATGTCAATGAAAAAGTGAATAAACTCAAGAGGTTTTGTATTGCACATGATTTTTTGTAGCAAAAAAAGGTGAGAGATGATGTTATAAATTCAATTGACCAAATGAATTTAAATATTCTTGAACATAAGAATTCCATGGAACAAATACAAGTGGAAATAGATGATAAGGAAAAAGAAATTTGAGATGTAAGTGCAGAAAAAGAGGTTTGATTGGGTGGAGACATGAAACTCTTATCTGTAAAGGTAGAAAAGTTTTGTAAATAATTTTTTCAAATAAAAATCTGCATTCTCTAATCATAAAGACACTCTCAAAGCTAAGAAAAACTCTATCCAATTCATTTTTTATATGGAGAGGGTCTTACAATAGTATGTGGGTTGCAGGTTTCATAACACCCAATATTTTCTAGCATGCAATTATATATAGACATCATAATCTTGTAATGAAAACCTTTAGTTTTATAGACAATAAGAATGTAGTGTAGTTCATTCACCTTCACAATTTATAGAAACTCTTACTTACACTAAAAATTGCATTTCAATTTCCGAATATGATTTAAAAATAAATGTAGAATATTATTATAGGTTGGAAAGCACAATGTGGTTTGCCATTTATTTCATTCTATACATTCAAAGCCAAGTTGTGGAGAGCACATGGAGGAGTTGCAAGTGGGGGGTTACATAAAACTAACCACATTGAGCCGAGGAGTGACTAACCAATTGGTTTGGTAAGTCTAGAGGGTTTTACAACACTATGCGGGTTGCAAGTTTCATAATACCTAGTTTTTTCCAATTTCATTACATTCTTACTATTTAATTCACAAAAGGTTTTCAAGAAAATCACAAAACATACCAAATTGAGGTGAGGGGTGAATAACCAATTGGGTTTTTACTTGTAAAGGGTTTTAGAATAGTATGTGGGTTGCAGGTTTTATAACACCCAGTGTTTTCCAACTTGGAATTTTACAAAATAGTATGAGTGTCTTGAAAAGGTTTTTCTATTTAGAAAATATGACTATAATGAAAGGAAACTTCAAAATTTATACCAAGTCTTACATAGAGTAAAACCTACATTTCAATTTCATCATATGATCCAAATATACATGTACAATATGATTGCAGGTTGGAAAACATAGTGGGAGGTGAGTATATGATTTATGAAACCTCTAGACAATGAAGCCAAATGAAAACCCTTGGAAACTCATTAATGAAAACCCATATTTGCAATGGATATCCATTCAATTCTTCATAGTCCCAAGGCAGAAAGACAATGGCATATATTTCTAGCAAATATACATACCTACTAGCTAGCTACTATGAACCCTAATTTCAAACCTACACAAAAGCAACAAACAAACATAATATTAGATCATATGTAAGGTGAAATGAGGATTCCCCATGAAATCCATTTGCTAAACTTAGATAGAAAAGAAATGAAGAACAATATGCAATAACCAAATTAAATCTATCTAAACCAAGCCAACTTTTGATCCCATGGGGGAATTGGTGCCAATTGATGTGTTGAAATTGGCCCTTTCCCAACTCCTAAGTTGCAAATGTTGATGATGTGTGTATTGATCAAATCTCCTTGATGAGATTTTGGCATAACCTAGCTATGGAATTGTGAAATTATGAACATATGGAATGAAATGCACAAAATTGGCTCTCAATGTCAAAAGAGTAACTTTACATGAGATTGTAGATCTTGAATGAGATGAATAAACTTTCATTTATAGATTTCCAAATTGGAAGAATAAGGGATTTGGATGAATGCAGAATCATTCAACATCCAATGGCCAAGTGTCACTTGTCAAGATGTGAATGGTTGATGATTATGCATATTTTGGCCAAAGTGCCAATAAATGCAATTAGGTGGAATTTGAAATTGAGGAAATGACATGTGAGAGGGAAAAATGAATGAAATAAATGCCACTTGGCTCAATGCACAAGGACATGTAAGAGGATTGAATTCTTTGTTGGAAGTACCCATCCACTTGGACTTTTTGAATTCAAACTTGAGGGAAAATATAGATTTAATAAATGAATTAAATCTATTTTCATGTGCAAGTTGCATTCTCTAGAGGATTTTAGTGATAGGGATTAACTTAATCAAGATTTGATTAATTTAATGAGAAGTTAAGTGATTTGACCTTTTTGACTTAGATTTTTAGGATTTGATTTAAATCAAAATGAGAGGAAAGATTAATTAAATAAATGTTTTTGATTTATTTAACTAAAAGGGGAAATGTTATATTAAATTAAATAAGGTTTAATTTATTTAATTTAGTAAGAAGACTTTAGAGACTTTAATCAAATAAAATGTTCTATTTAATTAAACAGAGACATTTAAGGTTAATTAAATTAAATCGATTAACTTAATCAATAGAGGAGAAAGACTTAATCAAATAAATAATGATTTATTTAATTAAGAGATAGAAGGTGATGATAATCTGAGAGTGTGATTCAGGAAGAAATGTCGTTAGTAGTCAGGATCAAGTTTGTCGAATCAAATTGTACATTTTCCATGTCTACAACTACCCACGCCTCTCGCATGCATTTCAGTAGGGAGATGGCTACTTTGCTTCGGTCTTTGAAGCCCTACAACTCCCTTCCAAGCTTGCTACCAACCTTCAAAATCAAAATGTTGAAATTAGAAACGTTATGGGCTTTATATGGTTTTAAAAATATATCATTTAATTGTAGAAACCACATTGTGTTTTCCAACTTGGTTATATATTTTACATGGTTTTCAGTTTATCTAAATGTTTTTCCACTACTATTTCAATTGCTTAAAATATATGTCACTCATATTTCCACAATGGGTTGTCAATTATTTCATTTGGCTTCATCAGAAAGTTTTATGTTGTGAGCATATTAAAATGGAAAAATTAAAAAACCCTCAACATAAAAGCACATAAATAGCTCTGCATTTCAAATGAAAAACCCTTTTCACAAGGAAACCCCTTAGAAACCCATCAATGAAAACCCATCTTCGCAACAAATAGTTATTCAATTCTTCATAGTTCCTAAGCAAAATGGCAAAATGCCATATATTTTTCACAAATATACAAACCTACTCTAGTTGCTTGCGACTATCAAATATGTTTTGGTAGGAAGAGTGGCCACTCTTCTTCAGCCTCCAAATGCCTGCATCTCCCCTCTGGGCTCCCCAACAACCTCCAAAATGTGAATGTTGAAAATGGTGATTTTTCATATTTTTGTGCATTTGAAATTAGGATTTTTAAAACCTGTTGGTGCTACCACATTTTTTCGATGATGGAACAAGTGACAACACTCCAAACAACACACACCTAAACGTCCATAAAATTTCTCTATAAGTCTTATCTCACAATTATATCATCGTAGGGAGGACATGTGGCGTTATGTTATCATGCCATAAATGGTGCATTTTGTTAGGAGATTAGCTTCTCACAATTAAACAAACCCAAAATATAATAAATTTTTATAATTGAGAGAAGTATCAAATTATTATAAAAAAAGAAAATTTAGCACTTTTGTGTGAACATGAAAAAATTAAGTGGCCAACCAAACACAAAAAGGAAAACAAAAAAGAAAAAAAGTCAAAAGTAGGAATACAAAGTCAAAAAGTAGGTGCTACAAAGTAATTAAAAGCGGGCACACCTGGCACTAAACAAATGCGAGCATGCCTGTCGTCCCGCTTAAGTAGTTATGATTGAAGAGGAGATGGAATAAAATTTAGTATGCAGGCCTTGAATTTTGGACAATGTCTATTGTCTTTTACAATATACAATAAGTGGATACAACATGACAATTTGTAATCAAAGTGGTGACATGTAAGTGATATGATGGCCGATGTGGCTGATGACTTTTTTTTAACCCAAAATTGATGAAACGAAAAGGGTTTTAAAAGGATATTCTTAGCTTTCCACCAATATAAATTATTCTTTACTTTGAATTTAATAAATTATTATTATTCATTTTCTATTTGAATTAAGACTAAAGTTTTGATTCATAGGATGATTGACAAACATCTATAGCTTTCAAATGGTATCACATTTTTTGAATCTGAAACATGCATCACATTCTATGCTTCACATAGTATAGGATTAAAAAAAATTTGAATTTCATGAAGTTTTGATCAAGTTCAGGTGGTCAGACATACAAGTTTTTATTATTTTTAAAAGTTGTAATAAAAAAATCATAATTAATTATTTACTTGGAAAAAAATTACAAGAAAATATGCATCACATCTGGACATGATTCCTCTACTTATGCTTAAAATATTATTAAAAAATATTATCGTTTTATTGTGGTTAGGGTGGTTAGACATACACCTATTCTTATTTTTTTCCCTAAAATTTAAGTACTACTGCATTAAAATTTCAAATTTTCACCAAATAGACTTTGTTTTTTAAATAAACCTAGTAGTTTAGAAACTACATTCAATTTTCTATAGATTATATTCTTACATATTTTGAAATAATATAGATAACTTATTCAAATTTTTACGTCAAGTTGCCTAACTCTGATTTTTTGAATTTTCATCGCCACTTAAGGGCCTATTTTTTTCATGATGATCCTACAAATACCCTAATAGATGTTATCTTTGTGAAGAGGATGCAAAGTACTCGTGCCACCATTTTTTACTAGGTGTAGATATGCTCGAGAGATGTGGGGTCTTATGCTTAATCTTTGGAAGATAGAGTGGGTCTTCCCTTCTTCAGTTATGGAGCTTTGGAGCTAGTGGCAAACTCCTTCCAATCCCTTTCTGTGTTTTGTCTGGTCCCTTATCCTTCTTCATATTGTATGGGGTTTATGGAAGGAGAGGAATAACAATTTTTTTAGGAATTTTGCACTTCCCACAGTTACCTTTTTTTGTAAGATCTCTTCAACCATTAAGGAGAACTTCATGCAAGTTGTGGCTAATTCTAATTTTCCTGGTTATGCGGCTATGTTAGAGTATGATTTATTGGAGGTAGATTAGTGGAAGCTTAACTTTGATATTTCCCAACATTTGAAAATAGACAAGCCTTCTTGAGAAGGGGTGATGATATTCTCCTCCTCTTGGGTGGTTTAAAGTTAACTTTGATGGTTCTGTTAAAGGTAATCAAGACTAGCTAGCTATGGGGGAGTGTTAAGAGATCATAATGGTAGGTTAGTTTCAACGATGACAGTCCCTTTGGGGATCTAGATAAACCACTATGTTGAATTTGTTACAACCTATCATGGTTTAAAATTGGTAAGGGAGAAGGTGGTTTCCAAAATTTTGTTGGAAGGGGACTCTTTGAATATTATCAACTACCTTAGGAAGCTCACTCCTTCTTGGTCCATAGAAAGACTTATCTTTGATGCTATTTCTTTTTTGACTAACTTTGAAGAAGTCTACATTTCCCATTTGTTTTATGAGGCTAATGGTGTTGCGGACCTTTTGGCTAACCTTAGTGTGTCATCGGCTAGGTCATGGTAGATCAATGACCATCTTCTTGTGGATCTTATTTCATTGCTTAATAATGATAGTCCCTAAATCTTTGAAGGGGGATGAAACTTCTGGTAATCCTAAGGGATGGTGGTTTAATGATTACCCTTTGATGTTGATTAGACATTTGATGGCTTTCACACTTATTGGAAATTGTGGGAGGATGAGTTGTAATCACAAGAGGGATCTAGCCTTAATTTTTATTTGTACCTTGAAATGCAGGATCACACACTTTTTGGGTGTGATTTCCTCCTTGGATTTTTTGATAATCTTCAATTTTGCTTTGTGGTGTTTCCTTTTTGAAAATTATGCGGTGCTTTTGGAGATAGGGGGTGATAGATGTAGAATGAAGCCTTTTCGCATGTTGAAACCAAAGCTAATGGTGAATTTTTGAAGATTTTGCAGAAAGCTAGGGTCACTCCTTTATGGAGAAATTACATGGGTTTGATTCCAAGACCTCATAGGAGTTTGTGGAGGCTTGGCACAATTGGTTGCTTAGTATGTTTGGAATTGATATCACTGTGAATGAGGAGCTCATAGCTGAAGTTACAAGATTGTCGACTCAGGGGAGAAAATTCTTCAGATAAAAATCCATGCCCGAGGTGGTGAGAATGAACTTCCCGAGGGATAAAGAGAAGGAAAAAATTGTTAAAATCCTCCGTGGTGTCTTTGATCGAACCTCAATTAAAAATATCTAGGGAGATGTGGCTATGGATCTTATGCGGTACTTTACCTTGGACGAGAGATACTTGACTATTTATGGGCATCATTTTGTGCTGCTGAACCATTTTTGCCATGGTAAGTAGGTCTCCTTCCCATTTTATCTTCTTTTGTCTCTAGGGAATGTGATTATGGATTATAGAAAGAATCCCAACAATCCATTTTTACATGAGGGGTTGATTCTTTTAATTGTGGAGTATACCAAAGAAAGATATATAATTGCAACCCCTCTCCCTAGTAAGAACTGCAAGGCCAAGAAGAAGGCTAAGCTGAAGGGTAAATTTTAGTTGGAGGAGGAGGAAGGTGTTGGAAAGACAAAGTCTAGGGATGATTCCTTGGTCTGATCTGATGGCTACCAGATGGATTTAGACTATGTTAACCCTTCAGCTACGATTAGGAAAATATATGTGAAAAATGCTAACCCCCCTTCCTTTCGTAGGAAGTATAAAGTTCTAGATCTTATTGTGAAGAGGTAGATTTGGAGGTGAAAGAAAGTCGTAGGAAGGCTCCTAAACTAGGATCGGTGAGTGTTGTTGTTTCCCATGTTGAGGAGGAGAATTCGTAGGAGGGTGTCGAGATTACTAAGGTTTGTGGGGTGGTAAAAAATTCTATTGATGAGAAAATTTTGGACTATGGTGGGGATAGGAAAGTCTCAACTAAAAGGAAGGTGAATCTAGAAAGCTTTGTTGACTTGGAAGCATCCCCTACAGTGTCATTTTATGAAGGAAAAGGAAAATAATAGTTTTTCCCGTGTGCTGGTTTCTAAGAAGAGGATCCTCCGACGAGCTCTCATCAAGGGAGGGGTCTATATTGGGGTTCGTTGGACTTTAATCAGGCATCAGGTTTAGTGAAGGAAGGGTCAAATGTCTTCTTTAACCTTCTCATGTGGCTCATTCAAGAGGTCCAAGATCTTCATGGTAAGTATGATACATTTACCCATTGTAACATCTCCACTTTGAGAAGTTTTAGGGAGCAAGATTATATTTTTAGCATGGTGAGGTCGTTGAACTCTACTATCGGCCTAGTGGTGGAGGATTTTTCTAAAATGAAAAGAGACCATGATGCAAGTATTTATGCTTTGGAAAGGAAATCCTTGCAAATTCGTAAGCATCTTAATTCCCTAATTAACCTTAGCAAGGATTCGCTTGAGACCATGTTTGAAGGATTGGTTTTACTAAATGAGAAAGAAAAATAATGGAATAGTAAGTCCCTCTTCCCTAACCCTTCGAAGCAGGTTCAGGGTGAGGACTCTGAGATGGGGAAGCAAGCCACTAATTTAGGGACTGGACCGAGTGTTCATACTTGCAAAAAAACAAAGAAAAGCAATGCGGTTCCTATGTACGATGTCAAAGAAATCATGGAGATGCATGACAAGGTGATAACCAAGGATGTGGAAGTGGAAAGGATGTTAAAAGAGTTTCTCTAGTTGATGTTTTGTGTTTACCTTTTGTCTATTTTTTGTTGATAGTCGATTGATTATGGTTTAATCAACCTATTATTTTTTGGGGCAACTTTACTACTTTATCTTTTGTGTTGCCTTCTCTTTTGTATAGGGTTTTAGGAACCCTTCAAAACCTATTTTACATTAATAAAAAACACTAGTAATATATATCAACAATTATATTTTCCATTTTTCCATTTTGCTAGAATTGTGAAGCACTGAACATTCATTTGGATATATATTAAACTCATCTCTCCTGTCATATGATAGAGCCCATAACTTGTAATAATCAATAAGGGTGGAGAAGAAAAACAAGAAAGATACCATGTACCATTGCCAAACTTATGTTTATATCATTACTTATACAAAAAACTAAAAAAATGTAGATTATTGCAAGACAAATTGGTTGGAAATCACGATGTGCATTGGTTATGCAAGAATAAAGGTTAAGAAGTCAACGAAAACCTTGGTGATCACCTTGATTGACAAAAACATAATAGGAAATCTCTCAAAAAAATGCACTGAGCATAAGCATGATAACATAAAAAACAAATAAATACATACATAAAAACATAGATATAAACATACATAACATGATGGGGCAGCGTACTATGGGGCCCGCCAAGAAAAGGGATAAAAGTGATGAAATCGACTAATGGGAGGAAATTTTATGACAATGGAAGCAAGGAGATAATGGCACTGTCAGATTGTGTTTCCTGTGTTGTGGACAGGAGTTTCACCATAAAACTCGATAACTTTGTAGCTCGCACAAGATGCTATCCCTTTCTTGGGATTCTATGTACCCATGGGCATCGTAGGCTGACCTGAGTAAGACATGCATTGTAAATTGTAATCTATTATTTTTTGAGAATGTGTGTTTAAATATGATAATGCACAAAATAATTATAGGTTGGAAAAAACTCTATGTTATGAGTTATTTCATTTTGCATTCTCAAACCTAAAGGGTGAAGAGCATTAGGAGGAGTTGGAGGTGGGGCATACATAAAACTAACCAAATTGAGCTGAGGGGTGACTAACCAATTGGGATCTTACATGTAGAGGGTTTTATTAGAGTATGTCGAGTGCAGGTTTAATAACATTGAGTGTTTTGCAACTTGCACTTTTACAAAATAGTATGAATATAATAAAAAACTTTTTTAATTAACGTAGTAACAACCCAATTGGTTTATCGCCCCTGAGATTAATTTTATTATAAACCTAGTCTTTTCCAACATGCAATTATATATATATAGTATGAATGTAATGAATAACTTTTGTTTAGTACATAGTAAGAATGCAATGAAGTTCACCTTTGAAATTTATGCAAATCACATTGAACATGAGATGGATAGAAGATAATGTATTGACTAGAGAGTTTCTTCCTAATGTTGAGAAGTTGAGGAAGGCGTCTGTGTAGTATATGCAATGGGAAAATGGCAATGCAAAACTCGAGCAACATGTACTAGAAAGTATGTAATGAAAAAGGAATCCCCTCTAAACATACTTGAAAAGAAGCAAACCAAATTGAATGAGATAAATAGTGTATCGATTGAAGAGATTGTTCCTACTCTTGAGATGTTGATGAAGGAGTTGTTAGAGAAATCATGCATTAGCTAATAACTAATTAAACTTTAATTGATTATTAGTCTAATTTATTCTCATGCACTTAAGCTAAACTTAGGAGTGCCTTTATGCTTTCATTAGTTGAGCTAATATTAAATCATTTTGTATCATCTCATGAGATTTTGACACTTATCACGATTTGATCCCTTTTTCATTTAGGGTTTTGTTCTCATAAGAATTCAACCCTCATTATATTATCTCTCGAGCTTTCATATCTTTTGATAGTCTCTTGATTTTGTATTTTTTTCTTGTTGAGGAAATTTGCATATATTGTTGGCAGATCTCTTGCGTGGAAGGCGTCTTTGGTGGTTGTTTGATCCTGTGGATCATGTTTTTCACAATTCTAATAGGAGCATGTGCAGTATGTGCAATGGGAAAATGGCAATGCAGAACTGGAGATAGTAGGTACTAGAATGGATGGAATGAAAATAAATCTTCTTTGAAAACACTTGAAAAGAAAGTAGAGCAAAGTGAGTGAGATAGATAATGTATTAACATAAGAGATACTTCATGCTCTTGAAAAGTTGAGGAAGGTGCATGTGCAATATGTGCAATGGGGAAATGGAAATGCATAAGTGAACAAGCTGAAGAGGTTTTGTATTGCACAAGAATTTGTGCAGGTAAATAAAGTGAGAGATGATGCTATAGGTGTAGTTGAACAAGTGAACTCAAATATTCTTGAACATAAGAATTCCATGGAACACATAGAATTGGAAATGGATGAAAAGAGGGCAATATGAGATGCCAATATAGAAAAGAGAATTAGTTGGGTGGAGACATGAAATTCCTATGTGAAAAGGTAGAATTTTTTTGTAGAAGTTTATTAGAAAGAAACATTTGCATTCTTTAATCGAAAAGTCACTCTCAATGCTAACAAAAAAGTGGCTACAAAGCTACATAAAAGTACTGAAGAAATTGAAAACTCTATCCAAGAAATGGATGGTGTTGTCTTAAGGATTGATGAGGGAGAAACTACTTGAAATATTAAAGCAAAATATATGAAAATTAAGTGAGAAGATAATGAAAAGGAATACTTGGGTGGTGTTAACATGCAAGAGTAGTGGGGATGAGGAAAAATGCAAGGATGGTCAACTTGCAGATACAAAAGCACTAGTCGGAAGTGTTGAAACTAAAGCAAAATAATAAAGGACTAAAATTAACCACTTAGAAGAGGAATTAAGAGATAAGAAGAATATTTTATCATCAAAAGAAAAGGAGATTAATTAATGTTGTTTAGAGATAATAAAATGAGCATTTGCAAGAATCTAAGGGTGTTCAAAGTTGAAGTTTGATATCATGCACATCGAGGCTCAATTACTAAATGTTCAACTTACCAATATAATGATCCTGTAAGGCATGTTGAATGATCAAAATTGAAACGTGTTGTTGCACAACTTATAAAAGTCTAAATTACATGAATGGTAAATATTAAAGGTTTCTTTCATCACACTCATGTTGTGTAAATAACAAGAGGTTTTAATTATATTAATATTGTCTTCCGAAATTGTAATTTTACACTGGGTGTTATAAAAACCGCAACCCAAATGCTATTGTAAAACCCTCTACACATAACAACCCATTTGGTTATTCACTCCTCTGCTCAAATAGGTTGGAATGTATGACATCAAAAAGGAGAAAACTATACAAACACTTGAAAAGAAGCATATCAAAATGAATGACATAGATAATGTATTGATCGAAGATATCGTTCTTGCTAATGAGAAGTTGAGGAAGGTGTGTGCAATATGTGGAATGTGCAAATGTCAATTAGAAGTGGATAAACTCAAGAGGTTTTGTATTGCACATGAATTTGTGCAGGCAAAGAAAGTGAGAGATGATGCTATAAGTGTAGTTGCCCAAATGAATTCAAAGATTCTTGTACATAAGAATTCCATGGAACAAATACAAGTGGAAATATATGATAAGGAAAAAGAAATTTGAGATGTAAGTTGAGAAAAAGAGATTCAGTTGGGTGGAGACATGAAACTCTTATCTGAAAAGGTAGACAAGTTTTTGTAAATAACTTGTTCAAATAATCATTTGCATTCTCTAATCATAAAGACACTCTCAAAGCTGAGAAAAACTCTATCCAATTCAGTTTTTATATGGAGAGGGTCTTACAATAGCATGTGGGTTGCAGGTTTCATAACAACCAATATTTTCTAGCATGCAATTATATATAGACATCATGATTGTAATGAAAAACTTTAGTTTTGTAGATAGTAAGAATGTAGTGAAGTTCATTCACCTTCACAATTTATAGCAAATCTTACTTACAGTAAAAATTGCATTTCAATTTCCTCATATGATTTAAAAATAAATGTAGAATATAATTGCAAGTTGGAAAACAGAATGTGGTTTTCCATTTATTTCATTCTGTATGTTCAAAGCCAAGTTGTGGAGAGCATGATGAGGAGTTGTAGGTGGGGTTACATAAAAATAACCACATTGAGCCAAGGAGTGACTAACTAATTGGTTTGGTATGTCTAGAGGGGTTTACAATACTATGTGGGTTGCAAGTTTCATAATACCTAGTGTTTTCCAATTTCATTACATCCTTACTATCTAATTCACAAAAAGGCTCTCAAGACAATCACAAAACATGCCAAATTGAGGTGACTAACCAATTGGGTTGTTACTTGTAAAGGGTTTTAGAATAGTATGTGGGTTGCAGGATTTATAACACCCAATGTTTTCCAACTTGGAATTTTATAAAATAGTATGAATGTCTTGAAATTTTTTTATTATTTAGACAATACAACTGTAATGAAAGACACCTTCAAAATTTATAACAAGTCTTACACAGTAAAAATTACGTTTCAATTTCATCATATGATCCAAATATACATGTACAGTATGATTGTAGGTTGGATAACACAATGGGAGGTGAGTATATGATTTATGAAACCTCCAACCCACACAATGTTGTAAAACCCTCTACATAGTGAAGCCAAATGAAAACCCTTGGAAAGTTGTCAATGAAAATGCATCTTCACAACAAATAGCCATTCAATTCTTCACAATCCCTAGGTAGAATGACAAAATGGTATATATTTCTAGCAAATATACATACCTACTAGCTAGTTGCTCGTGCCTTTCACATGCATTTTGGTAGGGAGAATGGTTTCTCTACTTCTATCTGTGAACCTCTACAACTCCCTTCCAAGCTCGCTACCAACCTTCAAAATGAGAATGTCAAAAATGGCAACATTATGGGCTTTATATGGTTTTAAAAATATATCATTTGATTGCATAACCCACATTGTGTTTTCCAACCTAGTTATGTATTTGATTTTTGGTTTCTCTAATTTTTTTTCCACTTCTATTACAATTGCATAAAATATATGTCACTCATATTTCCACAATGGGTTGTCAATTATTTCATTCGACTTCCTCAAAAAGTTCTATGTTGTGAGTTCATTAAAATGGTAGAATTAAAAAACCCTCAACACAAAAGCACATAAATAGCTTTGCATTTCAAATGAAAACCCCTTTTCGCAAGGAAACCCCTTAGAAACCCATCAATAAAAACCCATCTTCACAACGAATAGTCGTTCAATTTTTCACAGTTCCTAGGCGGAATGGCAAAATGGCATATATTTCTAGCAGATACACATACCTGCTCTAGTTGCCTATGACTATCAAATGTGTTTTAGTAGGAAGAGTGGCCGCTTTGCTTTGGTCTCCGAATACCTGCATCTCCCTTTTGGGCTCCCCAACAACCTCTAAAATGTGAATGTCGAAAATGATGATGTTTTGAACTTTTGTGCATTCCAAATTAGGATTTTCAAAATCCGCTGATGTTGCCATGTTTTTCTGACAACTAAACGTTTGTCAGCATCCGTCTATATGTCTTATCTCACAATTATTATACCGTCGTAGGGGGTATGGGGTGTTATGTTACCATGCCATAGACGGGTGCGTTTTGTCGGGAGATAAGCTTCTCGCAATTAAACAAACCCAAAATATAATAAATAGTTATAATTGAGAGGAGAAGTAGCAAATTATTATAAAAAGACAATTTAGCATTTCCATGTGAAAACGAAAAACTTAAGTGGCCAACCAAACACAAGGATGGAAAACATAAAAAGAAAGAAGTCAAAAGTAGGCACTACAAAGTCAAAAAGTAGGCGCTACAAAGTAAATAAAAGCGGGCACACCTGGCACTAAACAAATGCGAGCACGCCTGCCGTCCCGCTTAAGTCGGCATGATTGAAGAGGAGATGGAAAAAAATTCGGTACGCCAGCCTTGATTTTTGGACAATGTCGACTGTCATTTGCAACATATAAAAAGTAGATACAGCACGGCAATTTGTAATCGGAGTTGAAATATTTGTATACTTAAGTTCAAGATCTGGAAAATTCAGGTCCAGTCCTCTGTTTTCTCTGTATCTTTAGTAAACCTTTTATCTGCAGATCCAGCTTTAAGATGGAACAATACAAGCCTCCCACAACTATGCTTGCCTTCCAAAGCGATAAGAGGTATCATGTATTTCTGAGTTTCAGGGGAGAAGATGTGAGAAAGACTCTGATTGATCATCTCTTTCAAGCTCTTTCTGCAGCAGGACTGCATGTGTTTATAGAAAGTGAGAAATTGAAAAAGGGAGAAATGATTGGGTTGAGCTTGGAAAGAGCAATCGAGAGCAGTGCAATACGCATTCCTGTATTTTCCAAAGGTTATATGCAGACTCAACATGGTGTCTCAAGGAGGCCGCTGCAATGTTGACAACACCGGGCTTGATCATTCCTCTGTTTTATCATATGGATCCAACTCATGTTAGATATCCTGTAAAGGACTCAAGTCCCTATTGTCGATCATTTCTCAAACATTATGGCCATCCAGATCGACACCCAAAAGAGGAGGTCGATGAATGGAAGCATGCCCTTCAGCAGATCTGTTCTCGCTCAGGCTGGTCCATGGATATAACTCAAGGGTAAGTTATTAACCTCACTCTCTGCTTGCTTTTCTATAATTTTGGTTAGCTATTTCATGGCTGCCACTGGATAATACGTTATGTATATGCCTAAGCATTGGGTTTTAGGGAGGGAGCTTGAGCTTCTAGTTTAGTTTTGAATTTGTAAAATATAGTAAATGAAACAATATGAATTTATCTTTATAAAATAGTTCAATCATACAAGAGTTTAGTATGTAATATATAAATTTCAAACTGGGAAAGGGTTGAAAGTTTTCCTCATTGTTTTAATGGTGTTATTTTAACAGTTTTATTTGTATTTTTATTTTTTTATTTAATTAATTATGAAATATTGTATTTGATAATAAGGGTTTAATTACAATAACTATAAAGATTATTTTTGAAGAAAGATTTTTTATGATTTATTAGTTAATTGAGATGCTCGATGATATATTACAAATTTGGATTGAATATGTATGTATATATGTATATGTATATATATATGTTTTCAGTTTTTAATCAAATCTACATATCAAATCTTTGTATATAAACTTAAACTTGTACCCAAATTAGTTATGTAGAAATATTATAATTTCAATTAAAGAAGGCATGCCCAAGTAGGTACAAAAGAGAAGGAATCCTTTAGAGAATTGATGAAGGGGTACCAAAATAATGCTTAAAATGGATCCTCCTAGAACCAAGATATGACATTTGGTATAGTCTTTCTATTAGAACAATACATAAATTCCACAATAGAGAACCCTTGAACACAAGGAAAGATATTAATTTTTTCTCACCAAGGATTTCTAATGTTCTAAAATCTAGTCATTTAAATTGCTAAAGTCAAACCAAAAACCATTGAATCTAAATTTCTAAAGTCAAAACCATTGAATCTTCCTATTAAAACATTTTACTTTAGTATTTCTCCCATATAATTCCACTTATTTTGTTGTTAAAAAATTGTTTCATGAACTTGTTTTACCTTTTTAGCAATTAGACCTCCCATCTAGTTTCAAGATTTATTGTATTTCCATTGTTATTTCAAAGTTAAAGAGTTGAGATATGCATTATCAATATTTTTTGCATTATTCCCAAACTTTGCAATCACCATTCTTTGAAAGAGGATTCTAAAAGTTATTACACAAAAAACATGAAATGATTTAGGTGAGGTAAAATAGGAGAATCTTTTGAATTATGAGAAGCCACACATGTACTAGATAGAGTAGAAATCAAAATAATTCCCACCTTTGGGTCTAAGAAAAACCTCCTTGTGTTAAAATAAGGGAAAGCAAGGTCGCTACCACTACTAATGCAAATGACTCCCCTTCCAACCTTTGCACCACTACATAAAACCTCTCCACCCATCCCTGCAAACCGATTATGACTACAAATGAGTGAAACATGTTTGAAAATGTGGTTAGGACACACAATTGTTCAATTAGTAGAATTCTTGAGAGGCAACATGCATAGTAAATCGATTAGTAATTAAGAATTAATATATGTACAAAATAATTAATATTCATAAAACATAAACATATTGCACTCATTATAACCTATTTTTCTTAATATTCAAAGTGTTGATCAAAACAAAATAATTAAATATTATAAAATGTCTTGTTAAGAACAAGTAATCAAGTATAAAAAAATATAATTCATAATGTAGATTTATCATCATAGGTCAAAGAAAACCAAAATATATCTACATGGATCAATATCAAGGTAAAAAAAATAAAAATTAAACCATTTTACTTTCTCATCTTTTTTAACTTTATGATATAGAGTTTTATCTATATTTTATCATCAACATATATATTTATTTTTATGTTGCCAGTTAAATGCCATATTTCTAGTTGTAATGGTGAAATATGCTTACCTAGATACTAATTCCCATTTAGTTTTGGCCTCATTTTGAGGGAGGTTCTTAATTCTATTACATATTGATAGGTGGTACACTCTTGTAATAGTTTTAGCTCCTTCATTGATTCTTATCCACCCTTATTTAATCCTCTCTTCACATATTTCCACTCATTCGACTTATCCTTTCCTTATCAGCTCCTATTTTTACACATGCATCTCATTATCACCTCATATTCTTAGACATTTATCCTTGCCTCAAATTCACTCATTTTGTGACCTAGGTGATTTTGTAATGCATAAATGTGATCCCACAAGATGTGGATCTAACCTTAAGTTCATATTTTTAAAATTTAAAATTTATTAACTTGGACCTTTTCCCACTAGACATTATTGATTTGGTACATGCTTGTGCAACAATTCATTATATCTTGAAATTTAAATATATTCATCCATAATTTAGATTTGAGATTTTATACTTTCAAACAAAAATTTCATTCTCTTATTTCTTTACAAATTATTATTGAGATTTATTTTATTTTTTAAACAATTATATAAAACAAATATAAATAATATTTATTATATAAAAATAAAATTAAAAATTTTCTGATACAATCTTCCAGAAACTTTAAAACTTTAATAATATTTTACATCTAGAATAAGTAAATACAACCATACAGACATCAAATTAGGCCATGTCACCTTTAATACCTTTGCCATAATTTTTTCAAATATTGTTGTTTTATTTTCAAATTTGATCTTCAAATAACAAGTTAATAAATACCTTTATCATTTTAACTATTTTGTTTCGAAACTGGTTAACATTTAAACCTAAAAAAATTCATTGGATAAAATAATGCGATGCTATGTTGAGCTAAATAATTCTTTAATGTTAATTATTTGTATCTATTAAATTTTTCTATGTTCTGTTTTCCTAAGAGTAGCAGAATAAGTAGTACTTTCGCAAATTTTATTGACTTGCTTTGGCCATTGCAGCTACGAAGCTCGGCTTGTAAAGACGGTGGTGAATGATCTGATTAAGACATTAGATAGAGTGCCGTTGGAAGTTGCCAAGCATCCAGTGGGATTGGACAGTGTCAAGAATGCTCTCATTCAAAAATTAAATCTCAATTCAAGGGATGAAGTGATTAAAGTTGGAGTATGGGGTATTGGTGGTGTTGGCAAGACCACAGTTACCAAGGCTGTGTACAACCAAATTTACGCTGATTTCGACGCTGCTTCCTTTGTATTTCATGTCCGCGCCACTGCTCGAGAGACTACAGGCCTTACGAAATTGCAGGGAATAATTCTAAAAAAATTATCAGAATATGGTGAAGAAGTGGAGAGTGTTGATAAGGGTATATCTTTGTTCAAGGATCGTTTGGGGGGAAAGCGTGTGCTACTTGTTTTGGATGATGTGGATGCCGTTGTACAATTAAATGCTTTGGTTGGGGATTGGCTGGCCCCCGGCAGCAGAGTTATTGTAACTTCTAGAGACAAGCACATTCTCAATGTTGCTCAGGTCTCATCTGAATGCATCCACGAGATGAGTGGATTGGAGATAAATGAAGGTCTCCAATTATTTAGCTGGTACGCTTTTCTCAGAACAGCTCCAAGTCCCTGTTATGAAGATCTGTCCAAGAGAATAGTGAAAGCTTGTAAAGGGCATCCTCTTTCATTGAAAGTGATTGGGTCCTTCTTGTATGATAAACAGGATGACATAGGTTGCTGGAGGGAAGCGCTTGAAAACGTTACCCTCTACCCAGAAATTCACCAAAGACTTTACATCAGTTATAAGGCTCTTAGCGATGAGGAAAAAGAAATATTCCTCGACATCGCTTGCTACTTCATTGGAGAAGACAAGACATGTCCCATCATTTTCTGGAAATCCTTGTACAAGATGGTAGACACTGCTGTATCCAATCTTTCGATGAAGTTAATGATAAAGATTGATGAAGATGTTTTTGGTATGCATGACCATTTGCGGGATATGGGTCGAACAATTGCTGAAAAAGAAAAAGAAGGTACCCGACTATGGGAGGTTGCCCAATTAAGCACTATGTCTCACAACATCAATTTCTCTCGCCTTCGACTCAATTGAGGCAATCCACAAAGACTCGAAATGCTGTACGGACCTGGTCTTCGCTATCTTCACTTAAAGAATTTGCCCATCGAAGACATGATAAAAGACCCAGTAGCCATGCTACCTCCAAATTTGGTATGGTTAAGGCTGGAAAGTTGTGACAGTTATAATAAAATGAATGGAGCAAAAAAGAGGCCGCGTCACTCCAAATTTGTGAGTAACAACATTTGGCAATTGAAGACTTTGCAATTAAGAAACTGCTATGGCGTTTCCAGCCTTTCTATCTCCTCCCTACTTTCACTTCCTAATATACAACTGCAACACTTGGACTTGAGAGGGTGTAGGAGCTTAAGGAGCCTGCCTGATGCTATTGCTAAGTTGTCACAGCTGCAGCAGTTGGACTTGACAGGGTGGGAAAGTTTAAAGAACCTCCCCGATGTGATTGGCAACCTGTCAAAGTTACGGCACTTAAGTTTGAAAAGTTGTCTCAAATTAGAGAGTCTCCCTAATACTATTGGCAACTTGTCAAAGCTGCAACATTTAGACTTGAGAGATTGTCAAGTTTTAAAGTACCTTCCTCATACCATTGGCTACTTGTCACAGCTGCGGCACTTGGACTTAGGAGAATGTACAGTATTGTGTAACCTCCCTAGTACAATTGGCAACCTGTCACACCTACAACATTTGGATTTGGAAAGGTGTATATTCTTAAGGAACCTTCCTGACACCATTGGCAACCTGTCACAGCTGCAGCACTTAGACTTGAGAGTGTTGGCAATCCTAAGTAATCTCCCTAATACCATTGGGAACCTGTCAAAACTGCAGCACTTAGATATGAGAGCATGTGTTACAATAAATAACCTCCCTGACACTATTGGCAACCTGTCAAAGCTGCAATTCCTGGACGTGGCAATGTGCCGCTTGAATAGCCTTCCTGATAGAATTGGCAACCTGTCACAGCTGCGGCACTTGGACTTGAGAGGGTGCGACATTGATAACCTCCCTGATAGCATTGGCAATTTGTCACAGCTGCAGCACTTGGATTTGAGAGGGTGCAGAATGTTAAATAACCTTCCTAATACCATTGGCAATCTCTCACAGTTAAAATTCTTGAAATTAGGTGGGTGTGAAAGGTTAAATAATGTCAACATTTCACAGTTGGAACATTTGGACTTGGGACTGGGAGAGTAAACAAGCAGCAGAATAATCTATCCTGTTGACATTGTTGGATAACAACAACAAAAGGAAATAAAGTAAAATTTTATCTTTGAAAAAAATAAATTAATAAAAAAAAAAGGAAAAAACAATTAAAGTAATAAAATAGAGCTAGTTTTTTTTAAGATTAAACAGTGGTTGTTATCTTGAAGATATTATATATAACTTGTTGTTTTGGAGGAAAATCAATAAATTGTAATTGTAATTTAATAGTAGTGAAGATTGTAATCAGTTTCTGAGCAATAAGAATACTGATACTTTGTCCTGTAGATATTTCCTTGACAAATTGTAAAGGTTTTTAAAATGTGATACTATCTTGTTTGTTCTATTTTTTTCCAACTAATTTGTGATACAATATTATTTAAATTTGTAGATTTTACATTTCCATTTGCACAATAGATATCATTAGATAATTTGTCACAACTGTAACACTTAGGAATTGAAAGAATATGTAAATTCAAATAACCTCCTGGTGCCATTTGCAACTTGTTATACCTAAAGTACTTTCAATGTAAGATGCTTCCTCAGCTGTGGCATTAAAGGATTCTTACAGTTTCCCATATTGCCAGAACAGAAATTGAAACATGGTAAGTATTATTATTTTATTCATAAAATTCAGCATTGAGAGAGTTTTAAATAAAATTTTGTAAAGAGGTTTAAGCTTTCTGTTCAATGATTAAATAATCTATTATATTAAGAATAACCCATCTATTATATCCAATGCAAAATGCTTTCAAGAATGAATCTGCACATTGCACACATATATTACTTCAGCTCCTTTAGCGAACACTTCTCTTACCATTTAAGAGCATGGGAAATTAGTTTTTCCATGTTTGCCCGAAAATGCTAAATGATGCGTTTTATGCGAAAATTACGATTCATCTAGAACATGTTTTCTGGCACTTCTTCCTTTGTTCTGAGACAGCAGGGACTGATGATAAATGACTTTTCTAGAGGATTTTTTTTAAGGGGGTTAAAGTTTGGATGATAGGAAATTCAAGTTCAAGACATATTATAATTTTAATAAGGGAGAAGACCTAGAATCCGTTTTCTATTGAATAACAACCACTTTCATATTGATTTCACCTTTCAATTGTTTTTTTAACTTTGATCTATTAAAAAAATTTATTTGAACAAATAAAAAATTACAACAACGTCAATGGTTGTTCATAACACAATGACTATCTCACCAATCATAATAGACAGCTAAACATGCTTTTGCATTTGTAAAACAAATCAACTTGCACATAAAAAGGCTCATTTACAATTTAATTTAAAACATTTACTATTACAAATACCCCCACTTTCAAATCTTTATCCCTCATTATATTTTTTATTTACAATTACACACATGCACACTTAATGGTGTTTTACATGACATAATCACAATCTCTTATTAACTCTATGGGATTTGAAATTCACAGTCTTCCACACATTCCCTGACAGAGATATGTATTTACTTCATTTTCTTAGGTACCTGCACAACTAAATACAGGTGTAAGGCTCACCAAATAAACATCAAATCAAAATATAATACCGAATTCAGTCATATCATCTTTAAAAACCTATGTAACCGTCAGCTTAAAATTCAAATGCTCAAACAAATTCAAATTTGAAACACAACAACCAAATTGAATGCATTAAATTGTTAGATTTAAATTCCTCACTAAGAGGGGGAATTAGCTAGTGACATTCACAATTTCATCTTTTGAAGAATTATTCTTTGCAAAGCATCGATAGGCATCTTTTGCACATTCCTCTGCACATTTCCTCAGATTGGTAATTTATACATTCTACTTATAGTTATTTTCATGAACTGTGCATTTAACATTTATATTTATGCAGTGCCTTCTTACTTTGCTTTATAAGTAAATGAAAGGTCATTTTTGGTGACGGGTTTTTAATTTGCTTTGTGTTTGTAGACATGCAAAGTTAACATCATATTTAATCATATTCTCCTTAATTAAATAAATCAAGTTTATTTAATTAATCCCCTAAAGTCATCCATTCAAATTAAATAAATTCATCTTTATTTGATTTAACACTAACATCATCCTTTTTGATTAAATAAAAAGAATCTTTATTTACTTAGATCTAAAATCATTTTCTTCTCATTTTGATTTATTTTAATCCTAAAATATAAGTCAAAAGTCAAAATAACCTAATCTCCTATTAAATTAATCAAATCTTGATTAATTTAATCCTAATAACCTGAATCCTCTAGATTCTAACACTTGCACAATAAATTAATTTATTTGATTTATTATTTCTTCTAATTTCATTCAAAAAGGGTATCAAGATGGAATATTCTTCAACTTTGAATTTTCCCTTCCACATGTCTTGTCCTCAAACATGGCATCAACTCCTCTTACATTGTCTCTTACATGTCTCCCACTTGGCATTTAAGACTCTTGCTTCTCCCTCCAACAAGTTATTTTTCGAATTTCAAATCTCCTTCTCTTTGGCATATTGACCAAAATGTGCACAACCCTCATCCTCTCACATCTTGACAAGTGACATCTTGTCATTGACTCATGAATGATCCCACATTCATCCAAATCCTTCAATCTTCCAATCCTGAATCTATAAATGAAAAGTATTTCTACAACAACACTACTACAGAACTGGATCTAGAATCTTAGCATTTACACTACCACTTGCATTTTGGCATTCTTGCTTATTAGGGGGTGGGAAAGGGATTTTTTTCCACATCATAAGGAGCACCACTCCCACTATAAAATAGAGTGTGGTTAGGTTTTTATGTGCTTCCATTTAGCTATTTAGATAATTTTGTTTTCTTGTTTGCATATACACCATGATCAAGTATTTCATTGGAGCATTGCATTTGCCTTGTTTAGATTGACTAATGCTAATGTTTTTTATGGTTTGAGCAAGATTGTAGATCAATGTTCACATTCTGGCGCCCACCGTGGGGCAGAAATATGAAGTCTATGTTTTTGTTTATTTTATATCTATTCATGTATTTGATAGGACTGTAAATTATCCATCTTTGTCTCTATTTTTTTTAAAATGGTAACTGAGTGAGCCTCTAGATAACACATAAATATTTAAATTTGTAGGCTTCAATAGTTATGAGCGCTGGATAGCTTAGATGCTTTAGAGCCTTCATGAATGACCTATCTCTTGCAATATATCAATTTTTTTTTTATTAGTTACATATTATTCACTTTGTTTCTTTGTCACTGTGATTTCCTTTAGCATTAATATCATGCCTTATTCACTTGTCAGTAGTCACATGAGTATGGCACATCATAAAATCAAGTGATATTTGAAGCATTGTATCGCTGCTCTTAACCATTGCATTGTACACTCATAAATGTGCTTTGAATATGCCTTTGTAAATCTCTGTCAAAGCTTTGAACTTCTTGAGAAATCATGTCAATATGCTCATATTTCACATTCACATGCAAATTTTAATATTTATTTAAAAACTTCATTGTCGTTGTAGGATCTAACTCTTCCCAATCGGCTAAACCTCACAATACGGTTTCCACAGTCAAAAGGAGATCTAGGTGTGAAACGAAGTAGAGATCTATTGGCTATAGGCCCTATATATGATGCGTCTATCAAACATGATGTGCCTATATTAAAATTCTCACACAACCTTTTGGGATGATGTGGTGTCTTTTGAGGTCTTGAGCTGATTTTCTTTTCACCCTAATAAATCTCTTTGTCTGCAAACTCGCACCCACATTTTAGTTTTAGAGCAAGTATCTCAACTTTAAATGTGAACTCTTGAATCTTGACCGCCATATATTATCTCAGTTCTTAGATATTGCTTAACTTTATCATTTTGCGGTGTGTTTTTATTTTAATCTTTGATTCCTCAAAATCTAACCTTAGATTCAACAACATCCTTATCTCTGATTAGATCCCAAAGATCTTTAAAATTCATTTGCTTTTACTCGATTTGGAGAACCCAAACATTCCCTGTTGGTCATTCTAGAGGAAGAAAAATGTGTGTTTCCCAATCCTACGTCTATGCACATATCTCACACACGTAGTTCGCTTGTGTAAGCTTGTAGAGGATCTGTGGTGTCACTAGTCTTTTTACTCTGTGTGCTTTCTTATCACTGTGAGCTTTTCTTTTCCAACTTTTGAGAGTTCAGTGCTAGCCCATTCCATTTTGAAAAGTGAAGGGTTTTTATATCTCTTTAGACAAGCAACCACCCGCCAGCCATCATTATGCTACTCACAATAATGGATTAGCTTTTCATACTGATCAACTGATTGATTTGAGGAGTTGTTTTTCATAGCATTGATACATTGATTCTCATAGTATGGATTTGTATACCACTGTACAACACACTATTTTTAGAATAAAAAAATCATTTGAGAAATAGATATTTTTGCAAGTACGTGGAACTTCAATTATTTTAATTTGAAATAGCTCAAGAACTTGAGCTATCTCTGTCATGGTAGATTTCAATCCCTCCTAGGCAAGTCTTATCTACATTATTGTGTTTTCTTTAGTTCATCTTTATAAAAATGAGAATGAATCATTCTTTTTCTATGCATATTTTAAGTCATTGTGCATAGTTAGAAGGTCATAGAACAAGAAGGAGACAAACCTACTACAAATTTATATTTTATTAAAAATAATTGAACCTTCTCAAATTTTAATCGAATGGCATTGGGGTTACTGATCAGAACATTTAGAATTATTTATGGCAAGATTCTTTAGAATGAATGCATTTGTTTTAGTTCAATTATATTATAAAGACAATTCAATATTCTATTGATGAGATCGAACAAAGATTTTCAGATATTGACGTTAGATTTATTGTGGTATTAGGTAGCAGTGCACACACAGTAAGTAGAGTTATAACAACACAAGATTCACCTATATTGTCTGAGACGTTGTCCAAAACAAGGTGAGTATTGTATTTAATGTGGCCTGCAAAGACTTGATTCAAGTTGTACATGTCACTTTTGACAAAAAGCAAGCAGGATCTAAAAGTTGGTGGCAGGTCTTCTCATGAAATTGGGTCACATTTCTTTGTCACAAAAATAAAGGAAGCAAATCCACCACATTTATTGAAGGCCATTTTGTCAATTAAGTTCATGTGCCTTGTCTACTGCATTTGCATACAAGATTCACACAATTCAAAGAATTCAAACATTTCATGTGGGCACCATTCTTGAGAAAGAAAAATATGCATTTATTCATTCTAGAGCTACACATTTCTATATCCTAGATCTACACATTTTATCTCACACACGTGCATTGATTAATGAGCTGCATATGATATGAATTGATTAATATCTCAGGATTAATTTCTGGGTATAAACTTAGAACAACAAAAGAAAAGGAAAGTTCATATGTAAGATCAGAAACCTCATATGTTTTGTTTGAGTCTAATCAGGTAGAGAGGCCACGGGAAAAGGTTTGATAATTTGTCTTTTCTCCTACCAGTTGCATTAACTCGAAAGTTTCTAAAGCCTTTTCAACATATATATTAAACACCTTTTATGCAGGCTACTTGGAGGTCACTAGAGTTGGAGGCCAAGAGATGTTGCGCAGAAGATGAGAACTTTAAGAGTCTTCAAAGTTACAGACTCACGAGGCTACGAAGATATAGAATAAGCCAAACGATTCTCTTAGGAATTATGTCTCATCCTAACCTCATAAAGAAACACGTTTCATTGAAGAAACTTCTGACAAAATCAATTAATGTTGTTTCTAACTATATGTGTATTTAATATCGATTGGAGGTTGGCGTCGGAGTTGAGCATCGAAATTGATTAAAGGTGAGCATATTGGAGTTGGAAATTGAGACTTGAAAAATAATTTTTTAATGCTTGTTGTCATAATCTAGAGCGTCTATTTCCTGCTCTCATATTCTGTTTTAAGCCAACTCAATTCCTTTTGGGGTTTAAAATGAACCGTTGATTTGACATTTTTAAGTTGGTTAAAATTGAACCTTAGAAATACACTAGAATTTGGATTTTGGTCTAAAATTGAACAAGCAATATTCCACACTTGGTTTTGGTGTTATAAAACGAATTCATCATTACTTGAGGATTAAACTGAACATGTGTATTTCTTGTTTTGTAATCTTTTTTACAAAAACCATTGAAATACGTATGCACTTCTCTTGTGGTTCACGTCAATCTTGAGAATCAAAAGAATTTTGGTGATATTAGGTTGTCTAAAATATTGCCTCCACATTTTATTTGGGTTCTAAAAATTGAACAAAACTTGTCTAGTGTGAGAAAAAGGCATTACAAGTGTTCTCTCTTTGTTCAGGCAAAAAAAGATGATTGAACTACGAATGTAATTACTCGCTATTTTTCACCTTTAGAGATCCTTCCTTGGTGGGAAAAATTACTCACCCCAAGGGGATGACTCAAGCGGTAATAGGCTAAAGTCGAGCTCTTCTAAACTGCTATATAAATTCTTGGTTACGATGAAAATCGTAAATAATGGGAAGCGGTGCATGATAACTCTCCCCCAATATCTTTATGATGCGTAAAGCCCTTGTTCTAAGGTTTGAGAGATCTCTCACAAGGATTTTATCATTGCATCCCCTAAACTGGATTCCCTTATTACAAAACTTTATTTAGAGGCCAAAAATCCCAATATTTGTTGGCCTAAGGAGGTCGGACCTCTGTAGCCATCCCACATTCTTATGACTCTTAGTATAAATGAGAAGTATGCCATAGGAGATTCATGGGTATTAATGCTTGGCTGACCCGAGAAGTGTGTGCCATGGACAGGAGCTAGTGTGGTTAAGCATCTAATCATTCGCTAAGAGTAAGCGTAGCTGGATTCGTCCAAGTGGGAACTCAACATATATTTTATTTTCCATGTGAGAATTGTGCAACCTTTGAGTCAGTTAAAAACTTTGCTTGGATCCAAAACCGTGGAAAACAAACATTCAACGAATCATCAGAATTTCAAAACCTTTGGAAGAAAAAATACCTTGGGGTTGTCCACATGTTACTGCTTGTCCCTAGGGGTTCTTATCTCTAGAAGGCTTCTAAACATTTAGACATCTCAATTTGTTTCTCCCAAAGTCAACACTAGGAAAATTTTTCCCTAATTTCCTTGATTTCCATATAATGGACCTTGTGGGATGAAAATAAAGTAGGAAATTAGACATTTAGTTTGAAACATAATCAAGAAAGTGTTTGTGGTAAAAAGAACTGAATCTAAGCAAGATAAAAGATCAATTGGACCCCACACATGTGCTTGGTATCTTTTGTCTTATGGTTTCCCATGCAAACATTAATGTTTTGGTTTGAAATACTCTTAGGGAAAAACATGTTCTTCAATATCTTGGTCTAGTAAACAAGTCCTCTTAGTTTCATCTAGGATCAATTCAAACACTTCACCCATCTTAAACATCAATCAAATCCCATCTCACCAGCAAAAAATTGGAAACTTTGGAAACATCATTCATGCTAGACTTCTAGGAAAATTTAAAATCATCTTGTTTGACTTAACACACTTAGTCAAATTATCCTCTGGAGTACAAGTTTACTCTGGGATAACACAACTTCCTAGAGTTTACTAGGTCATCATCCATAATCACCTTGTTTGAATTAACACACTTAGTCAAACTGCCCTCTTGTGTACGAGTTTACTCCAGGATAACACAACTTCCTAGGGTTTACAAGTTCATTATCATTTTGTTTGACTTAACACACTTAGTCAAACTATCTTCAATCAAAATCAAATCAAATCCTAAGTCTAGCATTGATCCAAAGTTCCTAAAAGTTTAAACACCCATATCATTCACCCCTTTCATCCTTCATCTCATCATTGGTCCTAAACCCCTCAGAGGTCAACAAGGTCAAAAAACAAGAAAAACATGGATTTTAAACTCGACTCATACATCATGAGTAATCCGAGCCAACCAAACTATCCAAGTCTCACAACGCCAATTGATTATCAAAACTCACATTTATGCATGACATCATTATCTCCTCTAAACCTCAATAGTACAAGGAATGTGAGTATGCCCAATCTAAAGTTTGGAATACCATTCCCGATGGTAGATTTAAATCAAAGTCCAAACCTACAAATCTATCAACCAAAAACTCAATGCATGAGTTTTCCAAATAGCATTATCCCACCAAATCCTATCTTACCAAACATGAGCATTTCAAATTCACACAAGTGGTAAACTCTAGGATAGATATGTTTACGAATCATACAAATGTTGTTCAAAGTCTAAACAATATGTTAATGACTCCAGGTATGGATCCAAGTCAAGGTAACACCATGCAAAATCAAAGTTACCTAAATCAAGACAATATGATTCTCAACCACAACAATGTTCAAAGTCAACCTATAATGCCAAATCAAAACATGACATCAAATCAAAGCATTATCCGGAATCAACTTATCCAAAATCCCAGGAAAACACCACAAGGATGCATTCCAAATTTTCTTGCTAAACAACCAAGTCAACCATATCATGAATTTCAAAATCAAATCTTGCGAAAAAAATTGCTCCACTCAAAAAACTCATTGATTCATATCACCAAGAGACATCTCCACCCAAAAATCAATACACTCTTCCATTGGTTGAACCATATCATCAGAGCATTGAACTATCTCCACAACCACATCAGGAACAATATCTCCAATGTCAAGAAATTGGATATCAAGATCAATGACATCAACAACAAATTCAATCACCACATCTCCAAAATCAATCACCACAAGGTCAATTTAAAGTGCAAATATCACAAGGTAACAAATGAAAATACACAAAACTTGGGGAACCAATCGAATCGGTCATGCACCATTTGATACAAGAAAATCTCATTAAAATCCCCATTTATGTGAATTATCAAGAGCCCATGGTGAAACTACCAGGGTATAATGAGAAGCATTTTTGTGATTTTCACAAAACAAAGGGACACACAACATCAAACTGTATTCGACTCAAAAATCTCATCCAAGATCTGATTGATCAAAAGCTAATAGCTATTGGGGACAATAATCAGAGTTCAACCACTACCGATAGCATTAAAAACCTCCCCACCACAATTGTTGAAAATAATGATCAAGATCTACCCATCAAAGAATACCTTGAAGATGTTTCCATCTCCTCCGAAGATCAAATGAACATGTATCAAGAGTCACTTTTCAACCATGATCAAAACTCACCAACGATGCCCAACAATGATCCAATCCAAGAAACATTAACATAATTTGATCCTATGGTTGAAAAAATTGTCAATCTCTCCATAACTGCTAAAGACAATGATCAAAGTCAATCCATTAATGAGCATTGCAAAGATATATCTACCCCATCTAGTGATCAAATCTGTAATGCCCCGCCACGCAACCCTAGAGGAAGTTTCAATTCACGATAAAAACGTACTAATTTTATTTTTATTTAAGTGAACTAAACATACATGTTCTTCTACAATTGAAAACATCCCCTAAGGCTACGTAACTGAGATTACTTAAATCCCCATTAACAACCATCATTTAAATTACATTGCAATAGATAACACAAGTAGTAAGCATTCATTCAACCTAATTAAATAACAAGATAAGAAGATAAAACCATAACATATATCCATTACAAGAATAACTGATTACAACACTCATTCCCAGAATGAGTCATAAATACATAAGTGTTACAATTACATAGATCCACCTCATAAATATAAGAGGGGTAAAATCAACTTAAACAATTTGAAATACAACAGTGCTAGAAAGGAAAACAAGATCCACGAGTTGTTCAACTGGATGTCTCACCTCCATGAACTGAAGATCACAGGGGACCCAACGGTTTATGGTGCATGTTCCACCCAACCAAGTGGTACTCGAAGGCCCACCCTCCATGCTAGGAGATAGTAACAAAGTAACATAGACAAAGAACTACAACCTCCAACCAAAGCCTGACTCATACTGACTCATACTGACATAACCAAATAAATGCTCAACACAAGTACAACTCTCACATCACTGACATAGGTCACATTACTTCTAGACATAAAGTAGATCAAGTATGTTCAGAGAACCATACACATAAAACAATAAACAATTGTTGTCCTAGATAGAGTGTCATCACATAGTAGTCTTGAGATCTCCTCTAGGCATTCTTCATAGGCTCCAGTAATCTTGGTGACCTCAACCGAATCCCAACCCTCATACTCACTCATGCGGCATCAAATACCTCTCGTACTAACAAGATAGATGACTATGCCATTTCAGGCCTTCCCACTCATCCCAAGTCTAAACGAGCCCTTGTGTCTATGAGTGAGGAAAAATTATCTTGATTAGTGTGAAAGGCATCCTAATCATCTATGTACATTAATTTAGTTATCACTTGATTAAATCACTTTTGAAGGTTACCCGGTTTACCTCTTTGGGCTCCGACGCCTAACAGAAGCTACTCTTCTATTTGACAACACACACCCAAACAATCCACCAAGGGAAACACAAGTGCATACAAACTAGGCATCATAACCACTCCAACACAAGGAGGAAACAAATAATAGAACTCACTCCAAACATTTTGGAGGCAACAAATACATAGTCCACTCCTTTCACAGGAGGTACAAAACATCCCCGTTCATGGAAACTGGGTAAAAACTGAAAAGACACCATGCACTACCCAAGGGAAAACAACTGGTTGATATAATGAATCGACAACCCTCATCCTCTAAGTTCTTCTGGAAGACTTACAATTTTGGACTAACACTTAATCCCAAATCCCACAATGCAACTTGACGACATAGCTACAACAAGCATTCAAGTCCTTATTCAAATCTAATATTTGGATTTCCTAAATCCATACTCATTCAATAGAAACAATGACAAAGTCAAAGCACGATAACAAGGTTAACACAATTACTCATATACCCCTTTTTCCATTTTCATAAAAAAGACAATCTTAAACAATTTAACTCACATCCCTATGCAAAATACACAGAAATAAAACATCTAAGGCAACCATTGGAGAATATTACTATTTTCGGATATTCTAAATCCATAACTCTTTCATATTCCAATCACAACAATTAAATTGCTCTAATGAAAATAAATAAAATAAAATAAATACTTGCCTTCTTCAATATAATTATTTCCTAAATTTACTTTTAATACAATATAAAACTATTGCAAATAATATTTTCAATTTTTCATCCAAATCTTATATCTCTTTAACTTTCCATTTAAAAACATGTAATTTATAAAATAATTTTTTCCTTATCTAATTGCCCATGCACTCAAAACTTATCATTTAAGATCTCCATGCAAAGCTAAATTAAATGCACTTAAATAAAAATAAATAAATACTAAATATACTCCTAAGTGAAATACTCATGTATATATAAATCAAATATATATTAATATATTTTATTAAACAAATACATTGTTTTAATAAATTATATTAATATTCCATAACTAATTTTCCAAATGCTTATGTTATCCAAATATTTAATTACAACTACAATGTTTTAAAACATGCTTTCTAAATATTCAAATTACACACTATAATTATTATTCATTTTACTAACTATAAATATTTAATATTTAAATATTAAATATTATTAAATTTTCATTGAAATTAAATATCAATTATCTATATCTCTTTTAATTTTCTAACTATACACAACGTCCATTTCATTTTATAGTTTACTCTTTCCAACTTTAATGCATGCATCCAATATTCTCATTAATTAAATAAACATTCAATTATAATTATTCCTACAATACAACATCACATATATTTTTATATATATTTAACTATATATATATATATATATATTTTAAATATATATATATTAAATATATACCATTGTTTATTTCTTACTAAACAAATTATTTTAATCCCAAATGAATATATTAAAATGGCATATATAAATAATATATATATATCATATATATTTATATAAATATATACAATACATATACCATATATATCATATATAATTATAATGTTAAATAAAAATTACAAATCCCAAGGGCAGACGTCACTGTTCATGCACAATGAACAAACTAAAACAAAATAATAATAATAAAAATAAACAAAGGGTTTGGGAAGGGGTCGGCTATGGCTGAACCCCCGCCCCTCTTCATACACAGGCAACCTTCCAAATGGGGCTGTGTTGCCTTCAAAGACATCGCTCCCTCCATATAGTGGAGGGCGCTGCCTTTGGAGGCAGCCGCACCCTCCATTAAGGAGCTGCGGTGGGGTGTGCATAGCACCCGCACCCAAATATTAATACAGTTCATAAAAAAGTAAACAACAAATGAAATTCACATTTTTCACAATCCACGATTTCCAAGAAAAAAAATGGAAGCGCCGTATAGACGACAATAATATATTTTAAAGCAGTATTTTATCACAATAAAAATTGTATATATATATATATATGTAAACTCTCTCATATATATATAAACAGATTAATCGAAATAAATGAATTGGGGAAATTTAGTGAAAATATTCACTTACAGGTGAAATTGTAAAACATTTCCAGAAAATCCCAAATTTCATAGGGACTTAAAACTAATTCTATTAAACCATTTTTTTGAATTCATCAACAATAAAACTAAAAGGATCTAAATTAAAAATTAGAAGTTTTCAAATCCTCTAGTTTTCTTCAGCACAATTTCCACATAAGTTTTTCAAGATTGAATTGTTTTTTTTTCTACAGAGGTTTAACTTTTTTAAACAATCTAAATGTTTTGTTTAACCTCAAGGTTTGATTCAATAACAAAACAATCTATTTCCTCAAATATATTTAATTCTACAGAGGTTTTCACAATTTCCTGGGAACAACAGAAGCTTTAAATTTATTTTATTTATTTTCTTTCTTCTAATCAAAAATTCCTTTTTAAAAATAGATTCAACAACCAATTATATAATCTCTACACTTTTAAATGTAAATAAATATCAATAAAATAACCACAGAAGAAAACCTGATTCAAGAAGCTAAGGTAATGAAAATTTGATTCAGAGCTTCCTCCAAACGTTCTACAGCTTCTATCCAACAATCCAATGATTCCAACCAAGAAAGCAATCCATAAACACAATAAATATTTCTAGAATAACTCCAATCTAAATCTACAACCAATAATTTCTCCAAATCCCTTCTTTGTGTAATTTTTTTCCCAAAATATCTTCTCACACAAGAAGAAGTTTTTCCTCTCCAAAATCCTCTCCGTGAATGAATTTCCAAAAATCTCTTCTCATTAATTAAACATTTACATGTTGGCATAATTGAAAATATCTTCAACAATCAAATATGATATTGCATGCAAATCAAGAATTTAAAATATCTAAATATTAATTAACTCTCACATTTCGAAAACCAACTTTGCTTTTACAATTCAATTTCAAATTCTAATTTAATTCCAACTTGATTGAAATAAAATCCCAAAATAGTTAAATTCCCACTAAATGAAATAAAATTCCATAATGAATTTAAATTCTTTTATTTCTTTTAATTTTCTTGCATCACATTTAATTAATTAATTAAATTATTTAATAATTAAATTCATCCCCATGGATTAAATTTAATTAATTAAATAAATTAAATTTAATTAATTAAATAAATTTAATTAAATTAAATTAATTAATTTAAATATAAACTTCTATCCACATTGCATAATTTAAATTAAATAGCCATCAGCATGATTTAATGTAATTATTCAAACTATCTATTTCCAAAACAAGAGTCCTTAAGAATTAAATAACATTAAAGCAAAGCAAACAATGACTCGACACAACCACAATTGATGACACACTATGGCTAGGGTGTAGACTTGATGCATGTTACCTTGCTACTATCTCCCATTCAACTTAACTATTGGATCGACACGCTCAAACCTGTGAAACTAGGTGGAGTCAATGTCATGTACCTGAAACCTAAAAACTAAATAAACAATATCATACAGTATATCCAACATATAATATACACCGTGAAGAAGAAATAATGGATTCGTAGGGCGCTCGCAAGCGAGTGATGCGAACCCGTCCCCTTCACCAATACAATCATTATAACTGACACTTTCATCTTACTCATTAATCTCATATGCACTAACATGTTATATCAACTAACATCATCATTACACCAATTAAAGCATGCACAATAAAGCATCAGATAAATCAAATCACATCAAATAGTCTATCGCTCAATAAATGGTGATCAAATACACACACAAGATAAAGTATCTAAATATCCAGAATCATAAATCAAAACCAAAACTTGGACACACTATCTAGTCCAGAAAGAAAAACGAAGGGGTGTTACAAAATCAACATTCATCAAGAGCCACTTTTTAGTGATCTATTTCAAGATGTGTTAATATTATTTGATCCTATTGAAATAATCCATGATCCATCAACCAATGATCATATTGAAAATGTCTCTACATTGCCTTATGAGTTAGAGGACATATCTGAAGAATTTATTCCAAAGCATGATCAACATCTATCACCAAGGTCTAGTAATGGTCTTTTCCATGACATACTGACATCCCTTGACCTCATGATTATAGATAGTAAAGGAATCCTCAAAGCTCAAAAGGATATTGAGCCATTACCCATGCCTAAGGACAATTTCCAAAAACCCTTTGTAAACAATCCATCCTTTGAAATTGACCCATGTCAAGAACTTGATCCAAAACATATCGAAAGCAATTCTAGAATTAGTCAAGATCAATAATTTGTATCTCCAAGATACTACAATGATCTAATGGGAACTCTTCTATCTATACAAGATGTCGCAAATGATGATCATATCCATATAGCACATATTCCTCCATCTACCCACAAGATGCTTTCTTTGGATGGACACGCAAATGATCTTCATTCAAAACAAGAGTCTCATACTCTTGACATTATTACCAAGGAACAAGAGTCTCCTACTCTTAAAATTTGTGCACAAGACCAAGATGTAGAAAAATATGGAGACAACAGAAACAAATTATGAAGAAGGCTTCTACAAAAGTTGTGAATTAGAAAAATCCTATGGACACCTAGTATAAATAGATCATGAAGAAGGCTTCTATAGAAGTTGTGAATAAAAAATATCATATGGAAGCATATCAAGAATGAATCACGAGGAAGAATTTTACAGTGAATCTTTAACATCACTTGAAGAAGCATTAAATTCTGATATTTCACAAGATCAAGCTAAACATATCAACCAGAAATTCATCCCACATATGGAGGATCCTACCACTTATAAACTTGGATCACTTACCTTTCTTATAGAAATCTATCTCATCAATAAAGAAGCTAACACTTTTGAAGATCCACCATAGAGTAGAGAAGGATTAGTACCTTGTTTTCAAGGCAAATCATATCCTGTTGTAGATAATTCTTTTGAGCAGATCAATTATCAAGGCAAAGAATTAGGTCTGCATGAACAAGGTATCCTAGAACTAGTGCAAATTATTGGCAATCCTAAGCATCAAGGCCTTGGTTACTCGACAATCAAGGGATCTCAACATATCAGTGATACTTCTATAAAACCAGGGGAATCTTCATCTCAAACAAATGTCAACATAGGGAGCATGAAGAATCCTTATGATGAAATCAATGCCAATACTACAACCTGCCACGTCACGAATATTCATCCACCCATCAACTCATTTGTGAATTGGGATCAACAAGAGAAATACTTGAATCAAAGCATGAAAAATGTCATCAAAGAAAAAGAAGCTAAGAATCATATTAGACAAATTAGATACATATGGATACCAAAGGATACAAAGAATAATTATCCCTATAAAACTCCATTAGTCAAAGAAACTATGGGGCAAAATAAAAAGGGAAAAGTATGCATCAAAGATGTCCACAAACGAAAAAGCAAGCTTCTCAAGCAACATACAAGGTATATCAAGTAGTTGGTCCTAATTCCACACACACTTCTATATCCATCCATAATTGCTCATCTTCCCAAGTTTGGAGAGTCAAAGGTTCCAAACTGTCAACCAATCCATATTTTATTCCTAAAACACTCCATCCACACCTCCACGCATGATATCCAATTCTCACATTTACCATGTGTTGACAATGACCCTTCATCATAAGGATTCAAAAGACATTCAATTGTGATGTGCGCACAAAGACAAAGTTAACTCCGGTATTAGCAAAGAAGATCAGGAATCTCAAAATTTGCATTCAAGTGCACGTATCTTGGCAAAGAATCTTCTTCAAGCAGGATATCAGTGGCACAGTATGATAGAAGCATCAATGTCAGCACCATAAGGTGGTTCATCATAAGCTTAAAATCTTTCAGAAAATAAAAAAATAAAAAAAAAATATAAATCCAAAAAAATTAGAAAAAGGATTGAAAACAGTAAAGAAAAAAATCATCCTCTAGCGAAACCACTTCGGTGGTGCTTTGGACAGGTATCATGATGAAAACCTAGAAAATAGGCATCATGTGTAGAATTGAGCATCTATGTGCACCAGTTCAAGTGAAAGAATCTTATCACATCCATAATAAGGTCAACATTCTATCCATCTTATCCATAATAAATCCGTTCATCAATGAACCATTTATCCAACCCATTTCCATCTATCTACCTTATCTTGATCTTGATGAAGGTTTGGTGCACACTTTACACTTTCTTATGGTAAACATCTTGACATGGGTCATTTTCATTGATCCTATCTTACCCAATGTTATCTGAGCCTTGAAGCATTATCCAAATGAGAATATTTTGTGCAAACACCTTATCTTATCACAAGATGATCCATATCCATCCATCCATACACTTTTTTAAGCATCCACCCATGACATTCCTTGCATTGCTAGACACTAGGGGCAGATATTTACATCTTGCTTTAGGAATAAATCTTGATCTATATCCTCTAACTTATGTGGTGATCCGAACATTGGCAAACGTGAAATCAAATTGGTCAAAACATGTGTGAGTAGAAAAATCCACATCACTAGCCCATGGCATATTTTGACATTTGAGATGATGTTTATTTCAAGCTTTATCTTTCATCGAAAATCAATATAAAAAATCAATATTAGTCGCATCTAACTTGTACTTCAACGTCACATTAAATCATCAAAACAATTTTGTTCCAAAGCAAGCTTCATAAATCTTGATCAATCAAATCTAGTCAATCCATCATCATCTCAAGACATCCTTCCCAATCCTCGTATTGCTTAACACTACCCTTGCATTGTTGTGTATCCTCAACAATGTTATCATCATCAATCCATCAATTTGATCTATCAATCCTAGCTTGGTTTTCAACAAAATTCCAAAATAGATCAGTGGTATCATCACATATCCATATCCAAAAGCATCCAAATCATATCAAAATCCAAAACATGTCGAAAATCTAAAAAATAAAAAAATAGAGTCATCCAGTCGAACTATATCATCTTTGAGCTTGAACGTAGACAAGGTTGATCTTTGATCTTCCCCCAAGACATTTTAGGTCAGTCCTTTAAGTGTCCGTCACAATGGAAATCTGTTTGCCCATCTATTTCACATTTTAGGTCAGTCCTTTAGGTGTCTTTTACAATAAAATCCATTTACCCATCTATTTATGCATCCGTCGCAATGGAAATTTGTTTGCCCATCTCTCTCATTAGCGGTCAAGTCAATTATCATTTGAACTACATTGTCTCTGAGCTTAAATGTAGGAAAGGCTAATCCTTGATTTTCCCCCGAGACACAAATCCAAAAACATTCATAAAATCTCATAAAATACCAAAAACATTTGTAAAAATTCTCAAAATTCCAAAAAACAGCCTCAAAACATTCAAAAAACAACAAAAACATCCAAATATTTGAAAAAACCCAAAATGGTGCATGTGTCTCATCTTTCTTTCACTCGCAATAAACACCATCCATAATAAATCATCATCGCCTTCATCCTTTGGTAAGACAATCGGAAGCAAGTCTATTAGTTTCAAAAGTAAACACCTAATCGTCAAAGTCTCAAGTCTAGATCAGTGAGTGAGTAAGTTGGTCAACTCTTGGTATCAATAGCTTATCATCCAATCAAAATCACATCAACACTTGCTCACAACATGTACTAGGAATGTGACCTTCTGGTGATAGACATCATCATCAAGTATCACTGTAGCTTAGTCTTGACTAGTGGTATGAAGAACATTAGCTTGTTTGTTTACTTTATCCTAGTATTTTTGACTTATCTTATTGCGCCCATTTTGATGACCTCTCGATGATGTCCAAAACAAAAGGATTTAGAGAGAAATGAATGGGGCAATGATCATTATCTTTTTATCTACTATGCTTGTTGGATATTCTTGTAAAATAACCTTGGTGAATACTTGCTTTGTTAGGTACATCCTAGCAAGGTTTTCCTATGTCAGGTGTGAACATGAATACTCCTATCTGTTTGTGGAGTCAAAATCCATCACACTAGGCACAACACCATCTTGGTTCTTTATACCTTGATGCATCATACTTATGTGTGTTATCAAACATAAGGAAAGTTATGCTCTTTATTTCTCCCATCCCTAGATAATCAATACATCATCATCATCATTCATCATCATATCTATTAAAGTCTCGATGACTAATGGACTTGTTGAACTTTTGCATCTTCTTGGATTTAAACATTGATCCCTCTCATTCTTCTATCCTCTTTCATGCTAACAATGCATCCATCTTACATCCACATTCTCATCCTGCATAATCATGTCATATCATCATAGGACAACATCATGCGTCTCATCCGTCTCACACGTATTACATAAGGGTATGTGTAGGATCATGATGGGCCAAAAAGTGGCAATATGTGTTAGTGTAATTAATATTTAATTACACTTGCATAACTTTACTTAGGTTGAGCTAATTTTAGGTCAACATTAGGGTTGCATACTTTGCTTTTATAAAGCAAATCATCTCATTGTAACATTGAATTCCTGAATATATCTTTTTGCACATTGACATGCAAAGCTCTGCTTTTTTATGTTTTCTCTTATGTGGAAGGTGTTTAGGTTTGCATGTCTGATCTAGGGTTTCTAACATGGTATCAGAGCCTTGACATGCAGCCCCTTCTCAAATTTTGGAGAAAACCATTGTAGATTTCGTTTGGGGTTCTTCGAGGATTTTTTGCCTTGAGTTCATTTATGCAGCATTTTGGATCAGATCGGGCTTCACCATTGGATTCAAAGCGCTGGAAAAAGTCAGGTTTGGCTTTTATTTTGCAGATTTTGGTCATCATTTGCCAGATCTATGAGGGTTTCATTTTTGGTGTTTTTTTGCAAGCTCTGGAGGTAGCCGTTTTTTTGAAGCATTTTGAGCAGAAACAGAGGTCACCATTGCGTTCGCAGCGGCCAAAAACCCTAAAATCGCCTTTCCTTTCGTCGATTTTGGCGAAGTTGATCCGGAAGGCAAAAAATTTTTTTTTGCCAGGGAAGCCGTACGGCTTACCCAGCACGCATTTCGATGCAGATTTTTGCTCGAAAATCGAGGAAAAAGGATGAAGATTTCATTGGTTTCTGCGCCTCCAGTTTTAAAAAAATGCGCCACCCGAGGGCCACCGGGCGGCCCCCAGGCGGCCGCCGATGCGCCACCACCGGGCGGCGCCACCAAATCCCGCCGCTCCCCGAGCTCAGCCCCCGTGGGCTCTTGCAGCCAGGCCACCGGTCCTATGGGCGACCGGGCGCTATGCGCCCAGCCCCCGGCCGCTTCCTCTGCATGCCTGTGGTCACATGGGCGACCAGGGGCTCCACCCCAGGCCCCTGTCCGCCAGCCCTTGGTCGCATGCAGGACCAGGGGCCGAGATTTTTTTAGCCCCCTGGGCTGCCTGTAGGCCTTATTGGCCTTTCTGGAGCACTTTCACGAAATCGGGTATAACTTTTGCGTACGGTGTCCGTTTTTTGCAAACGAGATATCGTTGGAAAGATGATTCCGACGCCGATCTATTCAACATTTCAGTTTTTCTAGATTCTTCTCCAGATTTGTTTTGCAGGTCCTTGAACTCAGATGTTGTTGTTTTCACTCCGAAGGGCATATCTTTTGACTCAGTGATCCTTTTTTCGCCATTCTTGCGGTGTTGGAAAGCTGGTTTAGTCCTCTATACAGATCTGAGGTCTATTTTCATTTTCTATTTATGAATATTAGGCATTATCTCTTTTTGCAGTCATTGGGGATTGTAATAAATGAACTATTATAAAGTTCCTTCGGGGGGGTTTCTTGCATAATAATCTTCATCATGTTTTGATGACAAATCGCATGGGTTGTAATCTGGTCTCTTAGTTTCTTTTGGTCATTTTTGTCTTAGCTTGACACATACCAGATTCATTTTGGTTCACACTTTAAATTGAGAGCCTATGGTTAGTGATCTGCATCGGATCCATCTCAGTTTGAGGGCCACTAAATTTGTGGTTATTGTTCCGAGTCTGTATGGTACTTTTTCCCATGGAATATTTTTAGTCTTAGTTTTGGCATCGGCATCGAGATTCACAGCTTCCAGATTCTGTCATCACCATACCATCTACTGTTGCTTTATGGATTCCAGGGTTGTTCCAGTTTGGAGTGTTCGAGTGTTCCGTGGCATCGGGTCTGCTGTCACATTATTATGATTCCGATATGGTTTCTTGTAGACAGAAGTATCTTTCCTTGCTTGCCGGATTATGGTTCCAGTGTTACTCCACAGTGTTCTTCCAGTGCTTCTTTGCAGCAGTCATCTCATTGTAGGGGGGGTTGTCCCACTGGGTTTTCCTTCTCTACCTCATTTTTGCATTTGTACATGGGTACCTGATCAGGCCTTGTTGCCGGGACCCATTCATGCTTTCTTGCATTCATCTTAGTTTTAGGTGCATGCTTATTTAGTCTCCCTAAGTTGCACTTATGGGGGGGTGTTAGTGTAATTAATATTTAATTACACTTGCATAACTTTACTTAGGTTGAGCTAATTTTAGGTCAACATTAGGGTTGCATACTTTGCTTTTATAAAGCAAATCATCTCATTGTAACATTGAATTCCTGAATATATCTTTTTGCACATTGACATGCAAAGCTCTGCTTTTTTATGTTTTCTCTTATGTGGAAGGTGTTTAGGTTTGCATGTCTGATCTAGGGTTTTCTAACAATATGATGGGTATGTGGCTGACGACCTTTTTTTTACCCAAAATTGATGAAACGAAAAGGATTTTTAAAGGAGATTCTCAGCTTTCCACCAATATAAATTATTCTTTATTTTGAATTTAATAACTAATTATTATTCATTTTCTATTGAATTATGACTAAAGTCCTAATTTTTAGGTTGATTGAAAAACATCTATAGCTTTCAAACGGTATCATGTTTTTTGAATCTAAAACATGCATCACATTCTATGATTTGCATACTATAAGATTGAAAAAGAAAAAAATGAATTTCATGAAGTTTTGACCAAGTTAAGGTGGTCAGACATACGAGTCTTTATATTTTTAAAAATTTGTCATTTTATAATTATAATTAATTATTTACTTGGAAAAAATTTACAAAAAAGTATGCATCACATTAAGATATGAGTCCTATACTTATATCTAAAATCTTATAAAAATATTATCATTATAATGTGGTTAGGGTGGTCAGATAGACACCTACTTCTTATTTTTCCCTGAAATTTATGTACTACTGTATTGAAATTTCAAATTTTCACCAAATAGATTTTATTTTTTTGTAAATAAACCTAGTAATTTAGAAAATAAATTAAATTTTCTACAAATTTTATTCTTATGTATTTTTGAAATAATATAGATAACTTATTCAAATTTTTATGTCAAGTTTCCTAACTTTGATTTTTTTGAATTTTTTGCCACTTAAGGGCCTATTTTTTCCATGATGATCGTGCACATACCCATAATCATTTAAGTTGTTTAGGATAATATAGATTTTTTATTCTAAGCATCTTACAAACATCTCATTTACATCATCATTATCATATAGATATGTTAGTCTAACCATCCATACATCCATTTTGAACCTCTTAGTCGTGAGATTGACCTCAAATTGAATTTTTCACTCAATCTCTAGAGCGGGCAATATACTAACGTACTTCTTTCTATTGGGGCATCCGAAAAAATTAGAATTTTTTTAAATTTCGATGCCAATGACATCATTCTTTGAACAAATGCAACAAGTACATTGCTACAAAGAGGGACAAAATGTAGACATGCAAAATTACCATCATATTTAATCATATTATCCTTAATTAAATAAATCAAGTTTATTTAATTAATCTCCTAAAGTTATCCATTCAAATTAAATCAATTCATCTTTATTTGATTTAACACTAACACCATCCTCTTTGATTAAATAAAAAAAATCTTTATTTAATTAAATCTAAAATCATTTTCTTCTCATTTTGATTTATTTTAATCCTAAAATATAAGTTAAAATTCAAAATCACCTAATATCCTATTAAATTAATCAAATCCTGATTAATTTAATCCTAATCACATGAATCCTCTAGATTCTTCCACTTGCACAATAAATCAATTTATTTGATTTATTATTTCTTCTAATTTAATTGAAAAAAGGCATCAAGATGAAATATTCTTCAAATTTGAATTTTCCCTCCCACATGTCTTGTCCTCCAACATGGCATTAAATCCTCTTACATTGTCTCTTACATGTCTCCCACTTGGCATTTAAGACTCTTGCTTCTCCCTCCAACAATCTATCTTTTGAATTTCAAATCTCCCTCCCTTTGGCACATTGACCAAAATGTGCACAACCCTCATCCTCTCACATCTTGACAAGTGGTATCTTTTCATTGGCTCATGAATGATCCCACATTCATCCAAATCCTTCAATCTTCCAACCTTGAATCTATAAATGAAAATCATTTCTACAACAACACTACTACACAACTAGATCTAGAATCTTAGCATTTGCGCTATCACTTGCATTTTGGCATTCTTGCTTATCAGGGGGTGGGAAAGGGCTTTCTTTACACATCATAAGGAGCACCACTCCCGCTATGAAATAGAATGTGGTCAGGTTTTTATGTGCTTTCATTTAACTATTTAGATCATTTTGTTTTCTTGTTTGCATATACCCCATGATCAAGTATTTCATAGGAGCATTGCATTTTCCTTGTTTAGATTGACTAATGCTAATGTATGTCATGGTTTGAGCAAGATTGTAGATCATTGTTCATAGTGTTTATTTTCTATTTTTCGTCATTTATATTTGTTATTTATTTCTGCAAATACGTTTATTTATATTTGTATGTTTTTTGTCATTTCTCATTTATTTCAAGGTTTATATTTGTCATTTATTTTTGCATATATGTGTATTTATATTTGTTTATTTTTGGTCATTTCTCAGGGTTGGTCATTTATTAGAGTAAATAATATGTATATATGTGTATATATATATATACATTTGATATATGTGTATATATATGTATTGTGTATTTAAAAACATGTACACAAATATATATACAAATAGATACATACAAAAACTTATATATATATATATATATATATATATATATATATATATATATATATATATATATATACATGTATCTATACATGTATATACATACACAAACACACATATATACGTATATAACTCTGTTTAAATATATTTCTTTTGGCTGTCCAATACAACAGACTAGCATTTGTTTATATTTTTCGACTTTCCATTGGACATACAACAAGCCAACATACATATATTTGTCATTTTAGATTATGTGTCTCTTGTTCATTCAACAAATTGATATATATGTGTTTATCATTTATCTATCATTTGAGAATGCAAACAATGGTACTGGTTAATCATTTTCTTCTGCATCTTATTGAATTTGTAAAAGAATGTGTACAATGTTAATTATATATATATATGTAACACAACTTATTGAATTTGTAAATGAATGTGTATAATGATATATAACACTAACTTATTGAATTTTCAAATGAATTTGTACAATGTTATATATATAACATTGTACACATTCATTTACAAATTTAATTTAAGCTGTGTGTTTGAATTTTTAAATGAATGTGTGCAATGTTTTATATATAACATTCTACATATTCCTTTACAAATTCAATACGCTGTGTGTTTGAATTTGTAAATGAACGTGTACAATGTATTATACATTTATTTACAAATTATGTGTCTATTGTCTCTTGTTCATTGAGAAGATTGATATATATTTCTATATCCTTTAACTATCCTTTCAAAATGCAAACAATGGTACTAGTTAATCATTTTATTCTACATCTTTCATGACCCATGAAGGGTTTATTCGATGATTGAAAAATTATTACTACTTGTTTATGAAATAAATCATTCCTCTTACACTAGTTTTCACCATGTACTTATTGATTTTGTTGGGTCATGGTGCTGGTGTTTTACACATGGGTTCTTTTGGGGTTAAATGATTTCCTCTCCTTATTTTATCACATGCTCACAACCTGACAAATTTCGTTGTATCATGATTTTGTCTACAAAAATGATAGAGGAATTTAGTGGGTTCGACCACATGTCTGTAAAATAATATTTTTTGGTCTTCTTTGACCTTTTTATAAAAAACCCATGTCACTGTGGGAAAAAATCGGCAAACCCATTTAAAATACATGTGTATTTGTGAAAAACCCTGGCTTGGTTTTTTCCAAATTTGTGGGCTTAAGAAATTTATCTCATGAAACCCTTGCATGGAATATTCAACATATATCCGAAAACACACTACTATATTCCTGTGAATGATGAATTATTATTATGAAACCCTTGGTTACTTTTTTGTGCACATTTCTAAAAACCCAAGTCTATAATTGATCTACCTCTGTTCAAATTAATATCCTATCACTGTTGAATACAACACATCTTCTTTCACTTTTTTTATAATGTGCTTTGAACATTGATATACATACATACATACATACATACATACATACATACATACATATATATATATATATATATATATATATACACGTAGATATATATATGTATATGTACAAATATATGCATACATGTAACTATGTAATTATATGTATACACAGATACATGTATACATATATCTATACAAATACATATAAATACATCTATATGTATGTATATATATGTAAACCCAAATTAAATGATGGAAAAGAATGGGATACCCAAAAAAAAAAGTTAGTCATATGCATTAATCGGACCCCAAATGATGTCTAATTGGGATGTAATGTGTTTTCTATTCGGTGCTAATGTTAGGAGATTAATATGTAATAGTGATTTCTAATGGGTACCAAAATGATTTTATAAGGCGCTAACGTGAATTAGACCCATTGAATTTTGAGCAGATTTGAATGATAAAATAGATCTAATTACATGTTAATAGTGACACAATTAACACTATTTTTTGTTTTGCACTATATATTAATGATTTTCTTTGTAATTATATCTATGTAATTATATGTACACATACATATACATACAAAATATATATGTATATGTGTGCATACATACAATTACATAGAAAAATGTATACTTATATAAATTTATGTACATACATATGTTTGTTGATGTCTGTTGTCCACGGTATGACATAACGACAAACATCATTCTCCTTTCAGAATGCAAACAATGGTACTCGTGGGTTTCTTGGTTGTTTCTAGCTTGATTTCAACTTCTTTTTTTGCTTGCAACATTGTTTTTCTAAGACTTTATGGCTTACAATGTACAGGATCACTGACAATCATGGTACCAGAGCAGAAGAGGAAAATATTGAGTGGGAGGTGCTTGATTAGAGTACCTTGTGGAGTGACATTCAATGTTCCAGCTGTTGTTGATGAAGAGCTAGTGGTGAACATCAACGAGGAAGTTATTTATGAAAATGCACAACATTCCAATGGAAATGATGGTTTTTATCATGTTGTTCATAATATTGAGGTGGAAATGGAACCACCACCTGTTGACCATGTGAAAACCCTAGATTTGTGCATGAAAACTTGGTTTATGGATGACATGGAAAAAGCCATTACAGATGTTGAGGACAATCGAATTCCAATCAGAGGTTCAACAATCCAATGGGAAATCCTACCTAGGAGTTTGTGGGCATGGATCAATGGTGTGACATCCACAAAAAGAAGGGGGGCACGAACAATCCTAACCGATGAAGAATAAGCTAAAATTGTGTAGCGGTGTAAAGATATGGCTAATATTGGCCATGGCCTTCCAGTGTCACAACTTAAGTCAATGGTGGCCCAAATGGTTGGAGCAAGGCCTAACCCATTCACAAATGAGATACTAGGGAGGTCATGGTGGGTTGGCTTTTGTCAAAGGCATCATGATCAGACAATTCAAAATACCCAAAGAAGTGGACACAGATCAAGCTATAATGCTACACCCATAAATAGTTTCTTCATTCTATGATAACTTGGAGGAGTTGTAGAAGAAACACAATTATGAGCCCAAAAAAAATGGAACTGCAATGAAATAGGTGTGCAGATTGGCAGAACTTGTGCAATGAGAGTTATTGCAAAAATACATGGACAAAATGTGTTCCACAATTAATTTCTAAAAGAAGAGAATGAATCACTATTCTACCTTGTGTTAGTGTAGCAGGTCAAGCTATACCTGGTTACTATTTGTTCAAGTCCAAAAGGAACGTTAGAAACTATATTGTTAACTGTGAGCCAAGGGCATGCATGGAAATCTAAGAGCATGCTTGGATGAACAAAGAATTATTTGTGGAATGGTTAAAAAACTTTGTAATAAATTTCCCAGGAGGGGTGTCACCAACCAACAAACAAATTCTCATCTATGAAAGTCATGGCAGCCATGTGGCATTCAAAATGTTCGAAGAAGCAAAGACTACGGGAATGGATTTGCTTACACTACCAACACATTCAAAACACAAATTGCATCCTCTTGATGTTAGTGTGTTCTCACCATTTAAGAACTACTTCAAAAAGTAAAGGAGTATATGGCTCTTTGAAAATCCTCAAATTGACATTGGAAGGGTAGAGTTGGCAACACTTGCCAACAAAGATTTTGCACAAGCTTTGACTCCTAATAACATTGTAAGTGGTTTTAGAAGAACAAGAATTTGGCCATTAGATCGACATGCACTTGACTTGGATATGGGGCCAAGCCAAGATTTTGTGGTTGAAGAGGAATGAACCGCATTGGGAGTCGAAATAAAGGGTGATACAACTGATGATGAGGCATAGTTCATGGCAGCAAAGACTTGTTTGAGGATAGAAAGTTTGAATGAGGAACAAATTGGACAGTTTGTGGAAACCTTTTCTACAAGAATTCCCCCAAATCCAGCAAATGAAGAAGGCTATTGCCTAGAAAACATTGAGGCAAAAAAAATTGAACAAGAACCAACAATTCAATCATGTAATCAGGCACCTGAAAATGAAGAGAGTCTCAATCTACCATTTGAATTTCAAGATGCAATTGTGAACCTAGGGGTGCATCTCAATTTAAGTCAAGGGGATGAAGGGTTTTCCATGCCATCACCACCAAATATTGATCTTGAAGATGTCATCCATTACTTCACAACTTGGAGAAATTGGGAAACTAAAAATGATGAAGATGATGGAGTCGAAGGTAATGACTCAAGTGATGAAGAGGTTGATTATGTGCCATGCACACAAGTCAATGATCAACAACCAACATATAGGAGAAGCATTTTTTTCCAACTCCCAATGAAAAGGGTGGACCAACTATCTAATAGAGGTTGTAATGGGGTCCTACACCTTAGTAGGCAGTCTCAAATTTTGACATCGAATGATTTCTTCAATTTAATGAATAGGAGGCACAAAAATGAAGAAACCAAGAATTGCAACAAAGGAAAAGGGAGAAAATGGCTGAAAAGAAGGCAAAAAGAGAGGCAATGCTCATACAAAGGGAGGCAAAGAGATTGGAGAGTGCTGCAAAAAAAATAAAATTGTAGAGGACAAGTTGAGGCAGCAACATCAAAAGGAGCTTCAAAAAGAGCAAGAAAAGATTGCTCGACATTTGAAGGAAAACCAAAAGCAAGTGGAAAGAGTAGAAAGAAATAGAAGAGTACTCATACAAATCCTCTTCGAAGCTAATTTTAAGGGACATAATTAACATTTTGTCTCCAGCCTTTGCTGCTCTTAGCAGCATACAAAACAGGTCTTTCGAAGGCTTCTCTCCACAATTACAACTCACTCCAGAGGAAAATCATGCATTGGTTGCTTGTATAGCAAGTTCCATACAAAACAAACCCCAGTCCTTAACATCTTCTCTAGTTGATGCAGAGTTAGTTGAACCCCAAGGACACACCACTTTTTAATTAGATCCGTGGATGTCTGATTAGGATTTTTTGTTGTCAACTTTTTGACCTTCAAGTGTGCTAGAGTGTTTTTCATAAAACTGAATGCTAGTCTATTGTATTGGATAGCCAAAGGATACTAGTCGGTTGTATTGGATATCCAAAGGATACTAGTGTCTAATTTTGTAGAATTGAATGGCAATCTGTTGTCAACTTATCTACTTCGACGTGTGCTAGTTTTATTTTTGTAAGACTAAAGACTCCTTGTATTTTTTCCAACTTTGTCTTAATCATGCTTATGTTGTAATAAATTTGATTTCAGCTTAGGCATGTTTAGGAGCTATCCAAGTTAATGATCTATGATTTTGTTATTCAAAATCAGTTTTTTGTTGTTTGTATTCATCTATCATTTTATTGGATATGTGTTTTTTGTATTGATCTAACTAAAATTGTTGAAAATTTAAATGTACATTAAGAAATGTATGTAATTGAAATTCAAAAAATTATGTACATATATATATATACACACATACAACTATGTATATTCATACATATATACATATATATATGCATACATACATATACATATACATACATCTATATGTAGCATATCCATTAATTATAACTGTAAGTGTAAGTGGAAATCAATCTAATTGTAAATTGTAAGTGTAAGTTGAAAATGAATAAGAAAAATGAACATGATAAATGAACACAATGTCTACCAGGTCATAGCCAATGTAAAATCTTGAAAGACTTGACCTGAAATGTCATCTTGCAATTTGACATGCTCTTTACAACCTCCCTAGTTGTGTATACATACATACATTTATATATATATATGTATGTATGTATGTATGTATGTATGTATGTATACACAACTAAGTATATGCATACATATATCTATACATCTATATGCAACATATCCATAAATTAATCTATTTGAAATTATATTTTTTTCAACACCTACTCTTGGAAATCAATCTAATTGTAAATTGTAAATGTAAGTTTACAATGAATAAGAAAAATGAACATTATAAATGAACACAATGTCTATCGGGTCATAGCCAAAGTAAAGTCTTGAAAGACTTTACCTAAAATGTAATATTGCAATTTGATATGCTCTTTACAACCTCCTAGCCATTTTACATGCCTCCCACAACAAAAAAATATAATAGAACAAAAAAACATGGACAATAGTTATTGAAATAAATAAAAAATACATAATAGTTAGTGAACAATATAATTTTTTTTGAAACTTAGAGCCATTTGAACAAAAAATCCTTAATTATTTGGTGTGTTGACAAACACATTTACCAAACTACCCACCATGAGCATTGTTGCATCACCTCTCCTTGTTCTCACATGCCTACAAGGAAATATTTACAATCATGGGTAGCCACAATCGCGGATAGTAACATACAAACATCATATGACCTTTGAAATAATGCATGTACAACAACACATAATTAATCAAGTTCAACATATTAAAAGATCCATATGGAATAGATAAATATATGTAAAAACATATAAATGTTAATAGAACTGTATACCAATATTTATTCAACTTATATTCATTTTTTCTCATCAACCTTGGGTATATGAGGAATGTGCAAAGGATTCCATTCAATGGTCTGTAGTATGGAGAGGATATTACTAGAGAATAATAATTTTGAATGCTGTTGGCTATTGTCCCTCTTATTTAGAAATTTGAATCTGACAATTGAATGCATTCAATTTGATTGTTGTGTTTCAAATTTGAATTTGTTATAGCATTTGAATTTGTAGCTACCACTTACGTAGGATTTTAGAGATGATATGAATAAATTTTGCATTATATTTGGATTCAATGTTTATTTGGGGAGCCTTATATATTTGTGATTTTTTTCATATTTGTATGCATGCATACAGTCATACAAACATAAGCATACATGCAAACATTCATACAAAAACAAGCATACATGCATGTATTCATATAAACATATACATACATATACATTCTAGAAAGTCACTGATGTACATTGTAAAGCAAAAAAAACACCTAAATGTGTCACTATTAAAATTTAATTAAAACGATTTTTATCATTCAAATCCGCTCAAAAGTCAATGGGTCTAATTCACATTAGCACCTTATAAAATCAATTTGGGGCCCATTAAAAATCACTCCTACATATTAATCTCCCAACATTAGCACCAAACACCAAACACATTACACCCCAATTAAACTTCATTTCGGTTTTGATTAATGCATATGACTCATTTTTTTATATTTTGGGTATCCCATTCTTTTCCATCATTTTACCATGCTCTCTCTCTAAAAGGTTCTCATGGCAATGGAAGGTATATATATGCATACATACATACATGCCCATATATATGTATGTATGTATATATGTAAGTATGTTTGTGCATACATACATACATACATACATACATACATACATACATGTATATATGTGTGTGTGTGTGTGTGTGTGTGTGTGCACATACATACATACATACATATATATGTATGTATGTGCACACACACACACACACACACACAAACACACACACACACACACACACACACACACACACACACACACATATATATATATATATGTGGGAAAAAACCCAACACCATGACCCAACAAAATCAAACAACACATGGCGGAAAGGCGTGTAAGATGAATAATTTATTTCATAAACAAGCAGTAATAATTTTTCAATCATCGAATAAACCCATCATGGGTCATGAAAGATGTAGAAGAAAATGATTAGCTAGTACCATTGTTTGCATTTTGAAAGGATAGTTAAAGGATAGAAACATATATATCAATCTGCTCAATGAATAAGAGACAACAGACATATAATTTGTAAATGAATGTATAATACAATGTACACATTCATTTACAAATTCAAACACATAATGTATTGAATTTGTAAAGGAATGTGTAGAATGTTATATATAAAACATTGCACACATTCATTTACAAATTCAAAAACACAACTTATTGAATTTGTAAATGAATGTGTACAATGTTATATATATAACATTGTACAAATTCATTTGCAAATTAAATAAGTTGTGTTATATATCATTATACACATTCATTTACAAATTCAATAAGTTGTGTTATATATATATATAATTAAGACTTTACACATTCTTTTACAAATTCAATAAGATGCAAAAGAAAATGATTTAACCAGTACCATTATTTGCATTCTCAAAGGATGGGCAAAGGATACACACATATATATCGATTTGTTGAATGAACAAGAGACACAAAATATAAAATGACAAATATATGTATGCTGACCTACTGTATGTGCAATGGAAAGTATAAAAATATAACCAAATGCTAGTCTGTTGTATTGGATAGCCAAACAAAACATATTTAAACAAAGTTATATACCCATGACCATGCTGACATAATTGCTGCAAAAATTAGGAGAATTTGTTTTCCAGATATTGTAAAGATAAGAAAAAAAACCTTCATTTACTTATAAAGTAAAGTAAAAAGATAGTGCATAAATATAAATGTTAAATGCACAACTCATGAAAATAACTATAAATAGAATGTACAAAGCACATTGTATAGTAAGTGAGAGAAGCTGTGCTATATTCAACAACAATAGGATATCAATTTTAACAGAGGTATATTGATTACACACTTGGGTTTTCAGAAATGTGCACAAGAAATTAACCAAGGGTTTCATTATAATAGTTCCTCACTCACACGAATACAAAAGTGCATTTTCAAATAGATGCAGAATATTCCAGGCAAGGGTTTCATGAGATTAATTCCTTAAGCATATGAATTTGGAAAAAACCAAGCAAGAGTTTTCACAAATACATATGTATTTTAAATGGGTTTGTCGATTTTTTCCCATAATGACATGGGTTTTTTATAAAAAGGTCAAAGCAGACCAACAAATATTATTTTGTAGACATGTGGTCAAACCCACAAAATTCCTCATCATTTTTGGAGACAAAATCATGAGACAATCGACTTTACTTGGTCGTATTTAATCATTTAACCCCCAAAAAACCTGTATTTGGAAAAACAAAGAAAGGGTTTTCACAAAAATGGCATATACTAAATGGGATTGCTGATTTATGCCCATATTCACATGGTTTTTTTAGTAAAAAGGTCGATGCAAACCAAAAAATCATATTTTGTAGACATGTGGTCAAACCCACAAAATTCCCCTATCATTTCTGCAAACAAAATCATGATACAATCAACTTTACTAGGCTATGAGCATGCAATAAAATGAGGAGAGGAAATCATTTAACCCCAAAAAAACCTATGTGTAAAACACTAGCACCATGACCCGACAAAATCAAACAACACATGATGAAAAGACGTGTATGAGGAATGATTTATTTCATAAACAAGTAGTAATAATTTTTCAATCATTGAATAAACCCTTCACAAGTCATCAAATATGTAGAAGAAAATGATTAACTAGTACCATTGTTGGCATATTCAAAGGAGAATGATGTTTGATGTTACCTCAAGGTGTGAAAAGTTGCATGAGCTGTGGAGATTCATCGCCATTCATTTCCATCATTGTGAGAACCTTCCAAAGAGTGCACACGGTAAAATGATGGAAAAGAATGGGACACCCACAAAAAAAACATTAGTCATATGCATTAATTGGACCCCAAATGAAGATTAATTGAGGTGAAATGTCTTTAGTGTCTGGTGCTAAAGTAAGGAGATTAATATGTAGGAGTGTTTTTTAATGGGCGCCAAAATGATTTTATAAGGTGCTAATGTGAATTAGACCCATTGAATTTTGAGCAGATTTGAATGATAAAATAGTTTTATTTAAATGCTAATAGTGACACATTTAGGTGTTTTGAAAAAAAAAAATTGGTGCTTATAGCTGGCGGATACTTGGACGTTAGGTGGCAACAAGCATACTACACCTCTAAAAGGTGTCTTTTTGACCTCCGTGCTCATATCCAGTGCTCCCACACTCTACCGAATTGCCCAAAAGACAAAACCTTAGTTATAAGCTCTTAAATCCTGAGTGAAAAAACCCATAATTTTTTTTCGATTCGATGTACAGTTTGAATTCTATGGTTGTGCAAAGTTAGCCTTGGTGGATATTGGGTCTTTTCCCCTATTAAATATTGTATGTTGAATTTATATTATAATGTTAATTATTTTTGGAGGATTAATTTTAGTTTATTTTAAGAGATTTAGTAGTTGTAGTAGAATTCATAGAGTATGTATTAGAATATAAATTATTTATTTGTATTAAGGGTAATTTTTAGTTGTGTGGTTATTGTTTTTTATTTTTTAGAAAAAAATTGATTTTGTTTTTTAATAATTTGATGAAAGAAAGATATATTCTTTATTGGAGAATTTCCAACAATTTAACTAGCTTTTAAGTAAATTTAAAACATGTGTCAATGGGCATATTAGATATTTTATAGAAATCAAATCTCTATGATTAGATCAACAATATTTTCATATTTTAGAGATTGGTTCCAATTTTCAACATATTGACAAGTCATTTGGAATTTCTTTAATGATATATTTGCCTCAAATTTTTAAGTATCATTTTTCTATTAATTTATTTATGTCAAGAGACCTTATATAATTATATTATAGATATTGAAAACTAGTGTACATAAAACTTGTCCTTAAATAAAAAATACCAATAAAAATCCATAGCTGTAAATTATATACATAAATTATTAAATGATTTACAAAAAATTATATGAACAAATATTAAATGCCTTTCTTTATCTATATTATTTTAATAAAAATAATCATATTGGTGTTTTGATTTTTAATGATGTGAATAGATGCAATTCTCATGTTGAATGCACTTTCATAAATAAATGATGACACATAGGGAAAGCCATAATTTCTCTTGAACCTCTCCAAATTTCAAACTAATTTCTATTCAAAAAACAAAGGAAGAATCAACCTCACCATCACAGAGCATAGATAGTAAGATTATGATTCTATCAATTTTTAATAATTTTTTCACTCAATGAGTTAAGATATATGTAGTTGAAATGGAATCTTCATAGATCATTCACTATTTAAATGTCTTTGAGTTCCATCTAAGAATCCTTAAAATGACATTTAATTTATTATGATGTATGAAAGTCTATTCAAACATTTTGATTAGGAAAGATAAAAAAATATATTTAATAAATGAAATTTGGACATTTTTTTAGATACTCTCATCTTAATGCACTTATACATTCTACTAGTTGTTGACAGTATATAGCTAGTGAAAATCATCTTATATTGGTCTCTTCTTTTATATAGGCATTTGTCAAACTACTCATGTTCATATTGTGACAACTGATAAATTATGCCATTTATCACTGTCTATGCAATCATGCTAAGAATTGGATTTTAGAAAATAAAATCTTCTTGGTAGATCATAATGAGTCAAATGTTTTTGGGTGTATCTATGATTTTTGGTTGGAGATTTGTTCCAACTGTTAGGTGTATAGATTGACATATGATAGAAATAGACAATGGGAATCTATTTGAAAAATATGGTTACTTTAGATAAAATGCTTACATAAGATTGAGAAAACATTTACTAAAAAATATTTTGACTTCTCAAAATTCAAAGTAATACAAACCCAATAATTGATGATTGGAATTTTCTTATGAAAAAAAACAATGTTAGAATTGATTCAACAACCAATGAAGATTTCAAAAATATTTTTAATATTTTTTCTATAATTGATAATGTTCATAATCATAAAAAAATATGCCCATTGAAACACCTTGTTGCACATAGTATTGCAGAAAAAGTGAAAAGACTTAATGCAACAAAAGGAGATCAAAATGATGAAGTTGATGTGAAGTTATTAATTAGTAAGAATACAAGGGTAATGTTAAATTCAAATATCTAGATACAAATAGGTCTTACAAATGAATATCTAAGATATATTTGAAAGGTTGTATACACACTTGGAAGTGTTCCACTAGAACCACTGACATTGTAATGGTTGTTTGATAATTATTCAAGAATACTATTTGAATATCATAATCCACATAAAATTGCAATTACAATAATGCAAATGGGACACACAATTTAAATATCATTAATATTAACTTGGACATTGAAATCAAAAGGTTTGACAAATTTAAAATCTATTGTGGCTATATCTTATGTAAAGAAATTAGAAGACCTAAGAATAATACCACCATTCACATATGATTTTTATAAAAAAAGAAAAATTGAAGACAACTTGACAAATGAAAATATGAAGAAAATAGACTAATTATTTTAGAAGATAATTGGTGTAACATACTTTATTGAAATTTGTTTCAATGCGTATGAATTTTTTCACTATAATATATGTAATAGCTAATTAACAATATGATACATCAAAGTCATGTAGTGCATAGTATATAACGCACATTAAGGCATATTGAATAGAATACACAATACAAAGAAATGTTGGGAAATATGTTACTAGTGTGAATTTCTTATTTTTATTGTTATATGTTATTTTAAATTTAACTCTTCCAAACCTCAAGCTCCTCTTTTATAAAAATCCTCCTTAAAACTTGTTGACCAAGATGAATGACCATCCACTAAACTTATATCATGTTACTACAATAGTTCTTCTTGACACATATGCCTTTGTAATAATTAAGTCATGGAATTCATAGATTAAAATTGAACCCCTTATAAATTATTAGTTCATTTTGTACAACAAGATAATCTCATCCTTATAATGATATGCCCCTATTTTGACATATATAGTTAAAAAAATAACATAAACAATTATTTTATTTTTTATTATAGGAATGTTAAAATTAATAAGTTAGATATAGTTAATTATCTAAGACTCCATACTAAATCACAATTAATATATATTGTGAATAACGTATCAATATAATTATTGGGGTGATTTCAACAAAAAAATATGACTAAAGTAGCAAGGCTATAACACCTTGTAAGATAATATTTGATATGCTCTCATTCTAGCATCAAATCATGTTGTTGACAAGAACCATTTAGATTTAAACTTGAAACAAGTAGCAAAACATTCCCCAATAATATTACAAAATATAGCATTATTTGGAATCTTATTATAGATTAATTGATTAGTACATTGATCCATGACAGGTAAAATGGGTTCTTATGGGGACATGAAAAAATAAAGTTTTAAATATTTTGAAAAATCAAGTAAGAAATTTTAAGTATCAATGTTATAGGTCATAATTAATGATCAATTATCAAAACAATAATTTATTTCTTTCATTGTTGTCCCAATTATGGATCATGAATTGTGACCAAAAATATTGATGCTGCAAATGCATTACACCATTTTTCTAAAAGATTGATATTGTGTAGAATTCTATATTTATATAATTCCAATTAATAAATACCCAAAAGTTTAATTGCACTATATACAAATGATATAAATTATATTTTTTGAAGGGTATTGATAGTACTAATAGTTTTCACACATGAAATATATAATGATGGTGGGGGTGTTTACATGGACTAACAGATTTATTATTTTGAGGAAGAAATTTGAAACTAGTTCTATGAATTATGTAAATTTTCTTATAACCTTTGAACCATCAACATAATTGTCTTTATATAACCTTGGTTGTTGAGATAGCCTTATAGTCAAGAACAAATCAAATAATATTATCTTCACCAAGATTGATGTGTCGAGTAAATTTTCCATGGAACTTTAACTTGTGGCTTAGAATGTGTATAGTACTATTATATGTCATATTTCCCCATTAAAAATTTTCTTTGACACAACCAGCGATAAAAAAACAACACTAATCGTGGATTGAATCTTGATATTATAAAATATAACTTGGAATTTAAATGAAGGGTAGTGGCCTATATATGTGCATCCTTCAATTAGTTGCATCAAAGGATGCAAGGAGATAGTAGAGAGGAGAAGAAAATATAAACATGAAAGGCATGTAAACATGTTTAAAAATAATGGCAACCAAGAAGAAAGAAATCATAAGAAAAAAACCACCCTAGTTTGGTAAAGAATTCTCACCTCCATATTGACTATTTAAGCTTCAAAAATATTATCTTCCTCTCCCAAATCCTAGGCTCCTCTTTTATTAAAAAACTCATCCTTAAAAGTTATTGACCAAGATATATAACCCCTTGCCAAAATTCTATCATTCCACCATTAATATATCATGAGACCCATGCTCTTGTAGCAACCAATAGTCATGGAATTCAATAATTAAAGTTCAACCCCTATAATAATTTCCTTATTATAATGATATGCCCTTTTTTGGATATACAGTTAAGAAAATAACATAAATAGTTACTTTATTTTTTCATTATGGGAATGCTAAAATTAATGAGTTCCATATTAGTTAATTATCCAAGACTCCATGCTAAGTCATAACTAGTATGAATTGTGAATAATGTATCAAGATAGTTATTGAGGCGATTTCAACAAAACAAGATGATTAAAGTAGAAAGGCTATAACATATTGTACGATAATATTTGATACACTCTCATTCTAGCATTGAGTCATGGTGTTGACGAGATCCATTTGAATTTAAACTTGAAACAAGTAGAGGGATCATATTCTACATAATATTACAAAATCTAGCATCATTTGACACCTTATTATAGATAAATTGATTGGTGCACTAATCCATGACAAGAAAAATGAGTGCTTATGGGGGACATGATAGAATGATGTTTTACAAATTTGAGAAAATCAAGCAATAAATTTTAAGTATCAAAGTTATAGGCCATAACTCATGATCTGTTATCACAATGATAATTTATTTATTTTATTGTCCTCTTAATCATTGATCATAGATTGTGACAACAAATATTGATGCTAAAAATCCATTACATTATTTTTTTTAAATATTAATATGTAGAGTTCTATATTTGTATAATTCTAATTCATAAAAAAGTATCCATAATGCTGATAGTTTTGACACATGCAAGTGGGAGCATTTACATAGACTACAAGATTTATTTGGAAAATATTTGAAATAAATTATGTGAACCTCCAACATATTTGTCTTTCTAGAACCTTGGGTGTGAGAAGGGCCTTATAGTCAAGAACAAATATTTTTTTTTAATCTTTGCCAAGAATGATGTGTCAAAGTAAATTTTTAATGGCATGTAATGCCCCGCCACATAACCCTAGAGGAAGTTGCAAATAACTACTTAAACAAACTATTTTTTTGTTTTTTTAAATACAATTAACATGCAAGTTCACTAACTAATGCCAACAACCTCTAAGGTTATGAGACCGAGGTTATGTAGAACCTCAACAAAAAAAACGAATCTAAACCATGTCAATTATTTAATTAAGAAATAAAACACATACATTCCAATTAAGATAATTTACATCAAGCATAAGAGATAACTTTCAATTTCATTATTCATAATTAAACAATATGGTTACAACTCTCATTCCCCGAATGAGGCAAGACCAAAGAATAAGATTAAAATTACAACTTTCCACCTCGATAACAAATGAGGGGTCATAAATCACAAGAACAACTGAAATGAAAAAAAGGCAAGAACTGAAACTGAATCCCACGAGCTCTCCAACTAGAAATCTCATCCACACAAACATGAAGAAGGCCCAACGGATTTAGGTGCATGCCACCCAACCAAGTGGAACCCAAAGGTCCACACCCATGCTAGGAGATAGTAACAAGGAATCCTAGCTAAGGCCATCTACCTCTAGACATAGGCTAATACATAACTGAACCAAACTGACACAACCAGTCACATGTACTACACTAGTACAACACCAGTACATCACGAGTACAACATAAGTGCAACTCTCGTACAAATCTAACATGGTCACATTGCTTCCAAATATAAAGCAGATCAAGTATGTTAAGAGAACCATACGCACAGAATCAAATACCAATTGTTTTCCTAGAAAGACTGTCATCACACAACTCGTTATGAGTTACCCAATGCGGATCTTTATAGGCTTTGGCTAACCTGGTGGCCTCAATCGATCCCCTGGCCCTCATACTTATTAATGCAGAATCAAATACCTTTCGTAAGGACAAGATAGATGACCTTTCCATTCTAGGCCTTCCCACCCATCCCAAGCCTAACCGAGCACTTGGTTCCATGAGTGAGGCATAATTATCTTGATTAGTGAGCAGTTAGTCCTAAAATTCTAAGTATTGTTTTAGTTAACACTTGTTTAAACTACTTCCGAAGGTTACCCAATCTTACCTCTTATAGGCTCTGGCCCCTAATGGAAGCCACTCTTCTACTTGACAACACACATACCATCCAAACTCCAAGGGTAAAAAAGTGAAAACAACTAGATATCACGACCACTCCTTTCTCAGGAGCAAACATAAATCAAAAACCTCTCCTAACACTGGAGGTAACAAAATAACAAGCCACTCCTTACAAGGAGGCACAACTCACGTAATCCACTCCTAATCCAAGGAGGCACAAAAAATCCCTGTTTGTGGAAACCAGGTAAATAACTGACACATACCATGCACTACCCAAGGGATTTGAATTAGGTTGACTACATAACACGACAACCTACAAACTTGAAAACCCAACTGGAAGACTTGACAAATGCAATGACCCACATTTCCCATCATATGAACACCGAGGAAAATAATCACATAAGGCAATTGCGAGGAAATAAACTAATTTGGATATATTAAATCCATTTTCCTTAATAGAATTCAGTAATTCATTCCACTAATAAAATTGTTCTAACAACGTCTCTTCTAGACAAAAGATAAAATTTAAATAAATATCCAATCCCTCATTGAATGAAAATAGTAATAAGGTAACACAGATACTTCATTCATTCATAATAACTCGTTTAAAATAATTATTTATTTTTGCAAAACTATATCATTTTAATATTTCATTAATTTCGCTATAAAGACACAAAAGTCTTCAAATCCAATAATTGTTCTTTCCAAATAATTGTTTTCAAAATAATTTAATTAATATTAACTATTGCACTTGATCTAAAATTTCACCATTACTTTTAAATATGATATTATTTTTACTCATCCACTTTAAATCTATATACATTTAAATATATACATGTTTATCAAATTTATCTTCCCAACTATACAATTATGTAACTCAATATATTATAACTAAATTAATATTATAATATTACATACCTATAATATACAATATACACAATATATATATATTTAATATTATTATAATATTATAAATACATAATATATAATATTAAAGTAAAAATTATTATTTATTATTTATTGTTTTAAATTTGAAACCACCAATTCCTGTCTCGGGCTACGTGCCAACCTTTAGGGTTGAGTCGCGTGGCCTCAAACCATGTGCATAAGGATTGTTGAGGAGGGAGGCGTTGACCATAGATTTCCCAAGCAACGACATGAGCTTGCGGAGGTTGAGGGTGGAGGTTTAGCAGGTGACGACTGTGCACCGCCGACCACCACTAATGGTGGCATGGTTGTGCATTGCACAACCAACCACCATTGGTGGTGGTCGCTATGCAGTTCGCGTGGATCGGGGACGCTGGGCACGTCTCCCCCACACCGCTTCCCATGGGGGTGGCTGTGGGGTGAGCCCCCAGCCCCCATGAAAATTTTGAAGGCCCCCAAGAAAATTTTGAACCCTAGTCTTTTTTTACAGTTTTTTTTATAAAAAAAAAAAAAATGGAAACCCAAAAAAAACCAAAGGTTAATAAATCTGACCTTGGTTATTATTTGAAAATAAAAAATTGGTAGCATAACCTTACAAGGGGAAAAAATATAAAAATATATTCATAAAAGTATATGTATATATATATATATATATTTTCATTCATGCAAATTGAAATTTTCAAACAGATTGAAGTACAAAATTGAAATAATAATCTACACACAAGAATTCATTTAAATTTTGAAGCTCAATATTTTTTCAAACAAAGGTGGTCTCCAAATTTGAAAGCAAGAATCCAAAAGGTTTTGTTTTGCACACAACCAGCAAATTACAAATGATATCCATCAACACATATACCATTGATTCTAAAAAAAAATATAATTACAAAGATATGAAGCTAGTTTTTTTTGGAGTTGAGAGAGATCCTGATGGTGCCTTGATTCCCATTTCAGCTCCATAGATTCCTTAAGGTTTAATCCAAAACCCACAAAATTGAAACCTTTCTTCCTCCTTCTATTTCAATCTTTTTTCAAAACTTCATGATGCAAACTTGTGAAAAAAATTCAATAATAAGGAAATTCTCAAAAAAAATTCCTACAACCACCCTCATCAATTCTCCAAAATAGAATAGCAAATATCTTCCTTTTCAATTTTTTATTTTTTTTGAATTCAAAATTTACTAAATTGAACTTTAAAAAATATTCTTCAATTTTCAATTCCAAACCAAATATCCATAAATTTCCAAAATGAATACTTTAATTCATTTCAACACAATTAATTTAAGTAATTAATAAAATATATCTAATACAAGATTAAATTATCTATTAATTTAATTAAATTAATTAATAAATTAAATCACATTTCAAACATATAATCAGATTAATTTACTCACCAACTTAACTACAAAAGCATATAGTTTAACTTTTTTCTAACTTCCAAAATAAACTGAAACAAGGGAAATTGAACAATATAAAACAACAGGACCACACTAAGACCAACGACACACTATGACCAGGGTGATCACTTGGCACAAAAAACATAGCTACTATCTCTGAATCAAATGTCGTTGGGCAATGGACATGCTCAAACCTGTGAAACTAGGTGGAGTCGATGTCCTATACTTGTCAACTTGTGAACAAAGAGTATATCCACATACATAAACATGTCGTAATTAAAAGACACTGTGAAGAGGAAATCATGGAATCATAGGGCGCTCACAAGCGAGTGATGCAATACCATCCCCTTCACCAATAAAGTGTAACTAACTAACAAATCTAACATACTAATATAATCCAAAGCATGAAACATCATTGATTCAAACATCCATAATGATAATCCAAAACATGCCATAAAGATAACATCATAATAAAAGAACATCACATCAAAATATAACATTTACGTCGCTTTATAGATAGCGATCAAATAACAGCCGAGTACCATTGTCAAGGTACTAACAAAAGGTACCACATAAGAGAGTAAAACAATGTTCGATCAAAACAACAAAATGGAGGGGTATTACATGGAACTTTTAACTTGTGGCTTAGGATAAGGTCCCATGGAAGGGTGCTTCCTAAAAAAATTCAATGGGTGCTACTTTGATTTTTTAGGAATATTTTAAGGCTGGTGGTCTCATGAATTCAATTTTTGCAATTTAGCTTATAAGTTTGAGCTCCAAAATTTAAGGAACAAATTGGAGTATTTTTGATAAAAAATAATTAATAAATAAAAGTTCTCTATTTTTTGTTTTTCTTTTAGGAATTTAAAATTTTAAGTGACAGATAAGTGGCAGAAAAATTTCTAAAAAAATCATAAGCTATAGAGGCAATTTCTAGCCCCACCTCCATTTCACCCGCTGAAATTTGTAGTCCTAAAAGGTAGGGGGTGCTATTTTTTAGGAAAAGATTCCAATTAATCTTGTAGGATAATTTTTTTTGCTTCATGGGATTGCTTGATCCATGAAAATAGAAGCCCAAACCCCCATGGGACCATATAGTTAAAATTTGCATACACCAATTCATGTGAGAACACAAAACTCGATAATAAGATATTCCAGATACCCAATGACCTTCATTGAGATCCACAAACCGAATTGATAAACTGGTAATAGAAATGGATTTCCAAACTCAACTTCAATCAGATACCCTATTCTTCACCCTATCTCCCGGTATGGACAAATACTAAAGTGTGAACCAAATTGATGACTTAGGTTGCCATCAATGACAACACTAGAAGCCATACACCAATAACATATGTGTCTATATATGTGTGTTTGTATACTAATAAGTCTTTATCTTTGAAATGGATAAGATTTCATCAATTATTATCTCAAGTTTAATTATGTCATTTTGTCACACACTTTAAACATCTTCAAATGCAAAGGTTTTACATTCTTCTAATTCATTGGTATAATCATAATAAGATGCTTCTTCTTCTTAAAAAAGGTATTCCCCAATCATGAAGGCAATAATGGAATCATAGATCGACCATCCATCAACATATCACAAGACCCACAAACCTTCCTCTTTGTCTACAATGGAATACAATTCGTCTTAAGCATTGAATGCTTCAATACCTTTGAAATAGGTAAGCTTTATTCTTCATATGTATGACCAAATATTAGTATATGTGTATGTATATATATATATACATACATACATATACATATGTATTTATGTATGTATATATACATACACATATATATATATATCCACTATCTATGATTATTTGAATATTAATTCTACCATTTCTTCCACGCACTCCCAACATCTTTGAATTCAAAGGCTTGATATTCTTGAAATTCTTCGAAATAACCATAATAGGATGCTTCTTCTTCTTAAAACCAGTCTTCCCCAAATCATGAAGGCAATAATGGAATCAAAGATCGGGGTAAGTGCATGGATCTGTGACACAATTTTAGCTCTTAAGATGCTGCTTTTTTTTGTTTTTTTGAAATCAACAAAATATGATTTGCATGAGAAAATGAAGATAGTTACGCTCAAAATTTCAAGATGTAGCAAGAACAAAAGTTGAAGTTTGCTAAGTTTAGTTTCGAATATACTAATTTTTTTGAAATTAATGAAGATTAAGGGTCTCAAAAATAGGGAGGGCGGGAGGGGGGGGGGTTGGGGGGGAGGAGCGGGGTCTGGAAATAGGTCCTATTTTTATAAAAAAATAGCATAGCGCTTGAGGGTTCCCCCCTTTTTGATTAACTTCTTTTTTATAATTTCAAAAATCCCAACGGTGAGAAATTAGCTAACACCGTATAGTTTATCCTCATTCTTTTGGATAATTTTTTAATGAATATATAATATTTTATGAATTTTCAAAGTGGATACATCTTGAAATGCTAAAATTTGAGTGTGCTCCCCCCTAATTTTTTTGAAAAATAATTGAAAATTGATTTTTTTCATCATGTGTAGAATGCAGTCTAGTTTCAAAAAATGTAATTTGTTTCACATTTTGATGAATGAGTAAAAATCTATCCTAAAAATAGCACATGCTAGTTTTTGACTAAAAACGAAGGCATTCACAATAGAAGCCATGGATCAAAACCTTAACTAAATAAAAATGAAAGAAGGAATTATATATTTAGATAGCTAAGAGAGAGGCTAACACTATCATGGTTTTTTTATAAAATTGCATTGAAATATGTGCAAATGAGATGAGGAGCACAAATGAAAATATGAGGAAATTTGGAACCCTTTCAAAAAATCACGTCTTTTGCATGAAATGGTTGTCCAAACCTTTGGGCCAGATGCCCAATACAAAATCCAACCCATTGGGTTGGTATTTCCCAATGCAATCTATCTAGCAAGCACCAAACTTAGTGCTCACCAAATTTGGCACTCACCAAATGGGTTGTTTCATTTGGCTAGCACCAAATTCGGTACTCAACAAATGTCATTCATGACTTTTGGAATGTATTTTTATAAACTCTTTCATTTTCTCTTTCTTTTCCAAGGAGACTATATACATGAAATAAACATATGGACATTTACATATGGAAATTTAATTTCTTATACTTTAAGTTATATTTCATGTATATAGGCAAGATGTTTGAGAGTGGTTTCGGATCTCTAGGAGTTATAATACAAATTTTAGTTTTTTGAAGATCTTAAAAATTTCAGACTTAATCAAATTTCAGTAATCAGTATAAGTTGAAATTTACATATGGAAATTTACTTTCTTATAATTTAAGTTATATTTCATGTATATAGGCAGGATGTTTGAGAGTGGTTTTAGAGATATGAAAATTCTAGTTTTTTGAAGATCTTAAAAATTTCAGACTTAGTCAATTTTCAGTAATCAACATGTCAAATTTTAGTAATCAGGAGGTCAAATTCTAGTAGTTGGAAAGTTGTATCATATTTCTCTCACTCTCTCTTTCTCTCTACTCTTTATCTCTCCATTACCCCCCTCTATCTATCTCTCACTTCCTCCATCTCTCCCCCCTCTCTCTCTCTCACACACCCCTCTATCTCCTCTATACATCTGCCTCCCTCTCTCCCCCTCTCCATCTCCTTCGCTCTCTGCTTATCTTTATCTCCCATCTCTCTCTCTCTTTACCTACCTATCCCTCCATCACTTTGTATCTAGCCTATGTATCCCTCCCTACCTCTTTCCCTCTCTACTCTCTATCTCTTCTCTCCCTCCCTCTACCTAATATCTCACTAACTCTCTATCCTTCTCTTCCCCCTCTTTCTCTCTTTCTCTCTCCTCTCTATCTCATAATTCTCTCTCCCTCCTTCTCACTCTCTACTCTCTATCTCACCACTCTCTCTATCTCTATCTCTCTCAAACACAAAAATCTATCTCCCTCCGTAACACTTCCTCCCTCCTTCCCTCTCTACTTCTCTCTCTCTCCTCTCCCTCCCTCTCTCGGCCGCACCCTCCCTCCCCTTAATTTTTCTCTTCTCCCAATCTATCTCACTATTTTACCTCACTCCATCCCTCCCCCCTCTTTCTCTCTCACTCACACACACACCTCTATCTCCCTCCCTTTGCTCTCTACTATCTATCTCTCCTCTCTCTTTCCCTCTATATATCTACTCTCCCTCAATCACTCTCTCCCTCCATCCCTCACTATATCACCTATGTATCCTTCCCTACCTCTTTCCATATCTACTCTTTATCTCTACTCTCCCTTCCTATACCTACCTCTCTCTCTCCCCATCCCTTTCTTTCTCTCTCACTCTCTCCTTCTCTCTATCTCACCATTATCTCCATCCCTACCTCTCACTCCCTCTTCTCTAAATCACCATTCTCTCTCTCTCTCCCACTTTCCATCCTTCCCTCTCACTCCCTCCTCTCTAAAGAACCATTCTCTCTATCCCACTTTCCCTCCTTTCATCTCTCTATCTTACCTATCCCTTTCTACCTCTCCCTTGCTCCAACCTCCCTCTTTCTCTTTATCTCTCTTTCTAATTATCTCCTCCTCTCTAATCTTTATTTTACCATTGTCTCTCCATATCACTCTCCCTCCTTCCCTATCTCCCTCCTATCCCCACCTCTCTCCTTCCCTCTCTACCTATGTCTCCCTCCACTACCTACCTCTCTCTCCCTTCCCCTATTTCTCTCTTTCTCTCTCCTTCCCTCTCTACTCTTTATCTCTCCCCCATTTCCTCTTTACTCTCTTTCTCTCTCTCTCTCTCCCCCTTCCTCTCTTCCCTCATTTTCTCTCCTCTCACTCTATCTCCCTCTCACACATACTCACCTCTATCTCCTCCTTTCCTCTCCCTCCATCCTTCCCCTCTCTACTTATCTCTATCTATCATTTTTCTATATATCTCCTTCCCTCTCTATTTATATTTATCTCCCCTCTCCCTCTCTTTACTTACCTCTCCCTCCATCACTCTATATCTCAATTATTTCTCCTCTATACCTCTTTCCCTCTCTACTCTCTATCTCTCTTCTCTCCCCTCTACCTTTCTCTCTACCCCTTCCCTCTCTACTCTCTCTCTCTTGCACAAAAATAGACACTCACCTCTATAGATCCTCCCTATCTATCCCCCCCTCACCTCTCTACTTCTATCTATCTATCCTCTTTCAATGTCTCCTTCCTTCTCTACCTATATTTATCTCCCCTCTCTTTTTTCCTACCTACCTCTCCCTTTATCACTCTGTATCGCACCTATGTTTCAATAACTACCTAGCATTGAGGGATTAAGGGTTAAGGGTTAAGAATTGAGGGTTGAGGGTTTAATGTATAGGGTAGAGGGTAGATGGTTTAAGGGTTGAGGATCTAGGGTTTAAGGCTGAGGGTAGAGGGTTGAGATATTAGGGTTGAGGGTCTAATGTATAGGGTAGAGGGTATAGGGGTTGAGGGATTAGGGTTTAAGGGTTGAGGGTTGAGGTTTGAGGGTAGAGGGATGAGGGTTGAGGGATTAAGGGTTGAGGGATTAAGGGTTGAGGGTCATGGGATTAGGGTAAATAGTATACATGGGTTTAAGGGTATAGGGTAAAGGGTATTGGGTTGAGGGTTAAGGTAATTGGGTAGGAGGGAGAGACTTGAGAGAGAGAGGGGTGATTAGGAGAGAGATAGATGGAGGGAGGGTTAAGGGTAGAGGGTAGAGGGTTTTAGGGTTAAGGTTTTAGGGTTTAGGGTTAAGGGTAGAGGGGAGAGAGATAGAGGGATTGATTGAGAGAGAGAGACCTAGGAGAGGGAGAGGGGGTGTGAGGGAGATATTTGAGATAGAGAGAGGGATTGGGAGAGAGATATAGGGTAGAGGGTTAATGGTATAGGATTTAAGGGTTTAATGGTTAAGGGTAGAGGGTTAAGGGTTAAGGGTAGACGGGAGAGAGATAGGAGTCAATGGGAGAGAGAGACCCGAGAGAGGGAAAGGGGTTGGAGGGAGATACTTGAGAGAGAGAGGGAGGTTAGATATAAATACTCTCTCTCATACCCCCTCTCTCTCTTAGGTATCTCTCTCTCTCTCTCTCACTCACTTCCTCTATCTCTCTCCCCTCTACCCTTAACCCAAAACCAAAATCCTTATCCATTAAAATCTAAACCCTAAAACCCTCTACCCTCTATCTATATCCCACTCCCTCCCTCCTTCCCTCTCTCTCTCTCTCTCAAGTATCACCCTCTTACCCCCTCTCCTTCTCTTAGGTCTCTCTCTCCCTCACTCACACCTTTTATCTCTCCCCCCTCTACCCTATACCCTCAATCTCTCTTTGACTCCCTCCCTCCCTATCTCTCATTCACTCCCTCTATCTCTCTCCCCTATACCCTTAATCCTAAACCCTAAACCCTTAAAAAATCTACCCTCTACCCTCTATCTCTCTCCAACTCCCTCTCCCTATCTCTCTCTCAAGTGTCTCCCTCCTAACTCCTCTCCCTCTCTCAGTTCTCTCTCACTCACTCAATCCCTCTATCTATCTTCCATCTACCCTCTACCCTCAACCCTCTATCTATCTCTATCTCCCTTCCTCCCTCTCTCTCTCTAGTCTCTCCCTCCTACCCCCTCTCCCTCTCTTAGGTCTCTCACTCACTCAATAAATCCTTCTATCTCTCTCCCATCTACCCTAAACCCTATACCCTCTACCCTTTATCTGTCTCCCACTTCATCCCTCTCTCTCTCACTCACTCCCTATATCTCTATCCCCTCTAACCCTAACCCTAAACACTAAACCCTTAAATACTCTACCCTCTGCCCTGTATCTCTCTTCCACTCCCTCCATCTCTCTATCTATCTCTCTCTCTCAATTATCTCCCTCCTATCCCTTCTCCCTCTCTCAAGTCTCTCTCTCTCTCCCCTCTACCCTTAACCCTCAACCCTCTACTCTTAACCCTTAAACCTTTACCCTCTACCCTATATCTCTCTCCCACTCCCTCTCTCTCTCTAAAATATCTTCCTCCTACCCCCTCTCCCTCTTGTAGGTATCTCTCTCTCTTATTCACTCTCACTATCTCTATCCCATCTACCCTTAACCCTAAATTCTAATCCCTTAACCCTTAAACACTAAACCCTTAACCCTCCCTCCCTCTATTTGTCTCTCATTCCTTCCGTCTATCTCCCTCCTACCCCGTCTCCCTCTCTTAGGTCTCTCTCACTCACTCACTCAATTTAACTCTCTCCCTCTACCCTTAACGCTTAACCGTCTACCCTTAACCCTTAAACCCTAAACCCTTAAACACTAACTCTTAACCCTTAAAACCACTACCCTATACATTTAAACCTCCCTCTATCTCTCTCCAACTCCCTCCCTCCCTCTATCTCTCTTTCAACCTTCTCCCTCCTACCCGTCTCCCTCTCTCAAGTCTCTCTCTCTCTCCCCTCTACCCTTAACCATAAACCCTCAATCCTTAACCCTTAAACCATCTACCATCTACCCTTAACCCTCCCTCCCTCTATCTCTCTCCCCCTCTCTCTCTCTCATGTCTCTCCCTCCCACCCCTTCTACCTCTCTCAAGTATCTCTCTCTCACTCACTTTCTCCCTCTATCTATCTCCCCTCTACCCTTAATGCTTAACCATCTACCCTTATCCATTAAACCCTAAACCCTTAACCTTTATACCCTCTACCCTATACCCTTAACCCTCCCTCCCTATATCTCTCTCCCACTCATTCCCTCTCTCTTTTTATCTCAACCCTCTCCCTCCTACCTCATTTCCCTCCCTCAGGTATCTCTCTTTCTCTCAATCACTCTCTCTATCTCTCTCCCCTCTATCCTTAAGCATAAACCTTAAACCCTTAAACCCTCTACCCTCTATATTTAACCATGCCTCCCTCTATCTCTCTCCCACTCCCTCCCTCCCTCTCTCTCTCAAGTCACTTCCTCCTACCCCCTCTCCCTCTCTCAAGTATGTCTCTCACTCACTCACTCCCTCTATCTATCTCCCCCTACCTTAAACCCTCTACCCTCTAACCTTAACCCTCCCTCCCTATACCTCTCTCCCACTCCCTCCATCTCTCTCTCTCAACCCTCTCCCTATCTCAAGTTTCTCTCTCTAATTCATTCACTCCCTCTATCTCTCTCTACTCTACCCTTAACAATAAACCCTAAACCCTTAACCCTTAAAACCTAAACCATTAAACCCTCTACCCTCTATCCTTAAACCTCCCTCCTACCCCATGTCCCTCTCTCAGTTATCTCTCTCTCTCACTCTCTCACTCACTCCCTCTATCTCTCTCCCCTCTGCTCTTAACCCTCTAACCTATTCATTGGATCCTCAACCCTCATCTATCTCTGTTTCTCCCTCCTTTTCTCTACTTCTCTTTTTCTTATTTCTCGCTCTATATCTCCCTCTCTCCCTCCATCCCTCTCTAACCTAATCCATCAAACCTATACCCTCAACCCTTAAAACCTTAAACACTGAACCCTAAACCATAAACCATTCACTCTTAACCCTTAAACCCTAAACCCATAGACCATCTACCCTCTAATTTAAAATAAATACCCTCTACCATATACCCTCAACCCTTAAACACTTAAAATTAAGTAAATTCTCCACCCTAATCTCTGAGCCCTCAACCCTTAAACCCTCAACCCTCTACCATAAACCCTCAACCCTCTACCCTTAAACCCTAATCTCAAAACCCCTATACCTTCTACCATCAACCTCAAGCCCTCAAATCTACATCCTTAAACCCTCTACAATATACTCTCTACCCTATACATTAAACCCTCAATCGTCAATTCTAAACCCTCAACCCTTAATCCCGCAACCCTAGGTAGGTATGGAAACATAGGTGAGATACAAACTAATAAAGGGATAGGGAAGATAAATTTAGGTAGAGAGAGAAGGGGACGTTGCAAGAGGAGAGATAGAGATAATTAGAGAGGGGAGGGAGGGATAGGTAGAGAGGAGATAGAGGTGAGTTTGTGAGAGAGAGAGAGAGGGAGGGAGGGAGGGAGGGATGGAGGGAGAGGAGAGACAAAGAGTAGAGAGGGAAAGAGGTAGGGAGGAGACAATTGATATATAGAGTGATGGAGGGAGATGTGGGTAAAGAGATGGAGAGGAGAGACAAAGATAAATAGAGAGGGAAGGAGATGTAGAGAGAGATGATAGATAGAGAGAAGTAGAGAGTGGAGGGATGGAGGGAGAGGAAATGAGGAGATAGAGGTAAGTGTGTGTGAGAGGGAGAGAGAGTGAGAGGAGAGAAAATGAGGGGAGAGAGGAAGGGGAAGTGAGAGTGGAGAGGGAAGGGGGGAGAGATAGAAAGTAGAGAGGGAAGGATAGAGTAAGAAAGAGAGAGGGGGAGAGAAAGAGAGAGGTAGAGAGTGGTAGGTAGTTGATGGAGAGGTAGGTAGAGAGGGAAGGAGAGAGGGAAGGAGGGATAGTAATATGGAGAGAGAGTGGTGAGATAGAGAGTTGAGAGGTAAGGAGAGAATGAAATTGAGAGATGAAGAGAGAGAGGATGGTTGGAGAGAGGGAGAGGTAGAAAGGGAAAGGTGAGATAGAGAGAGGGAAGGAGGGAAAGTGGGATAGAGAGATAATGGTTATTTAGAGAAGGATGGAAAGTGGGAGAGAGAGAATGGTTATTTATATAGGAGGGAGTGAGATAGAAATAGAGGTATGGAGAGACAAAGAGAGTTAGGTAGAGGAAGGGAGAGGGTAGATATATATTAGAGAGGGAAAGAGGTAGGGAAGGAGACACATGTGAGATAAAGAGAGATGAAGAGAGAGTGATGGAGGGAGAGGTAGGTATAGAGAAGGAATGAGAGAGGAGAGATATAGCATAGAGAGGGGTGGGAGGGAGGGAGAGGTAGGGAGGGAGAAAAAGGTGTGTTCATGAGTGAGTGAGAATTGTTGGATAGAGAAAAGGAGAAATTGAGAGAGAAAGAGGGGGAGGGAGGGAGCAAGAATAGTGAGAGAGATTTGGAGGAGAGACAAAAATAATGTGAGGTAGGGTTAGGTTTAGAGAGGGAGGGATAGGAGAGATAGAGAGAAGTAGAGAGGGAAGGAGGGAGGGAGTTTTATGGAGGGAGATAGAGGTTTGTGTGAGAGAGAGAGATAGAGAGAGTGGTGAGATAGAGAGGAGAGATTAAGAGGGAGGGAGATAGAATTATGAGATAGAGAGGAGAGAGTTAGAGAGAAAGAGGGGGAAGAGAGGGATAAAGAGGGATAAAGAGTGAGAGAGATATGTAGGTAGAGGCAGGGAGATGAGAGATAGAGAGTAGAGAGGGAAAGAGGTAGGGAGGGAGACATAGGTGAGATACTAAGTGATTAAGGGAGAGGTAGGTAAAGAGATAGAGAGAGCAGATAAAGATAAGTAGAGAGGGAAGTAAATGTAGAGAGAAAAGAGATAGAGAGAATTAGAGAGGGGAGGGAGGGAGGTAGATGTACAGAGGAGATAGAGGGTTGTGAGATAGAGAGAGGGGAGAGAGAGGGAGTGAAGAGATAGAGACTAGAGAGGAGAGAGTGATAGAGAAAGATGATAAAACTTGATGACTACTAAAATTTGACCTCTTGATTACTAAAATTTGACATGCTGATTACTAAAATTTGACTAAGTTTGAAATTTTTTAGATTTTCCAAAACCTAGAATTTGCATTATAACTCCTAGAGATCCAGAACAACTCTCAAAAATCCTACCTATATATGAAACATAACTTAAATTTTAAGAAAGTAAATGTCCATATGTAAATGTCAACTTAACAATGTACATATTCTCCCTGGCTACAAAAGAGAAAATGAAATAATTTTGAAAAGTACATTCCAAAAGTCATGAATGAAATTTGCGAGCGACAAGTTTAGCGCTCTCCAAATTTGGCAAGCACAATATACCTCGTTAAGGTTTTTTTTTTGTAATTTCATACCAAAATTGTGTCATAGATCCATGCACTATCTATGATTATGTAAATATTAATTCTACCATTAAACCTTCTCTCACTATAGAGAATCTTCTAGCCAACAAATATATACATACATACATACAAATATATTAATATGTGGTCATACATATGAAGAAGAAATACTTGGGATACCCTAAAAATTTACATTAATAATATGCATCTATTGGACCTGAAATGGAGATTAATTGGGGTGTATGCATTGTCTTGTCTCATGCTAAAGTTTGGTTATTAATGTGTAGGTTTGGTTTATAATGGGTGCCAAAATAAACCTATAACATGGTAATGTGAATTAAACCTATTGACCTTTGAGCATATTTTTAAAGGAAAAGAAACAGTGCAAAAACACTTTCCTAATGCTAAAACCATAGAGGAGAAGTGCAAAGACCAGTTTTAAAACTTAAAAACACTTAAGATGAACACATATAGGATAACAAGAGTAACAAAAATAAACGATCATAGAAATAACACCGGATTTATGTGGGAAAACTCTTTCGAGAGAAAAACCAACCACACCAAGCTAAATCACTTTGTATTATAGTAAAAATAGCTTACATACAAAGTTACAAAATTTTCTTGAAGATGTTAGATCTTAGAAGCATTCAGTTGAACTCTTCATTGTTCCAATGCTATTACTGCATACAATGAATCACCCCAACTTAAATCAACTTAGTCTCTATGCCTATGTATCTGACTGTTACAAGTCCTACATCACATTCATTCTTTACCAACCAACCAGATGTCTTAATTCTACACCTTTGTCTGACACACAAAATCGATCCTTGACCAACCGCCCTGCAATCACACATCGGGCTGCCCAAAACTTACTTCTCTTCTCCCTAATCAGATTATGTCAACCGTCGAATTGAACTTTGTAGTTAATGCACATATCGCTTTCACAGATTTAAAAATTTGACCAATGATAGTTGATTTACAAAAGCGACATAAAATCAATGAATGAGATTGTGCCATGTGTAATCATGCCATTTGTCCATCACTTTGACTATCAAAGTAGTCAACCGTGCCTCAAGCAACACCAAACGAGCTACCGCAGTATGGCCTAACGATCACTGCGGTATGGAAATAACTGTTCGATCGCTCGACCGTCGTCATAGTCAGGGACCACCATGACATGTGTATGCTACTAGCTCTCTTTCAGGGAATCTAAAAATGAATCCGTAATATTCCAATAACTTTCTCAAAAACGTTGACACGTGTCTAGAGCCAACAAAACCATGTAATAATAACTCGGGACCCACCATGTGAGGTATGAGACAAGCAATCACCGCTGATTAAACTACCATGTGTCAACCACTCAAACAATTCTGCCTGACTCACAAAGTCCCATCAGTAATTGGCTCAAAAGGGCTTGGAATAGAGTGAGCACCGTCAGATGAAAAAACTTCATAGCTATAGATGCAGGTGTCGACATATCGGTGAGGCTCTGCATTGCCTCCCACTGATCAGCGTCTATTCCAGTGATGAAGGTGAGGTAAATGCACCAACACATCGGTGAGACAATGCATTGTCTCCCACTGATATGCAAACATTTCATCGATGAAGCTGAGGGAAACTGACATAACATTCCACTAACTCCAAGCCCATCAACCCATTGCTGTAACACCCATTGGAGTCTCGTGAACTAGACAAAGTCTCAATGACTAGAGATGAAAATGACCACATGAGAACTCCATGGTGTAGCAATAAAGGAATAAACTCGTCAAGCCTTTAACAGATTTCCAAGCTAGTAAATTGAGGCACATTTTCCAACAAGCTCCCTTTTGATGAAGACTTATTGGCTTCTTCAAAACTTTGAATTTATTGATGATCATAGGCCCCAAGGTCCCATGAAACTTGCACACCATCTAAACTTGTCCATGCTCATTAGCTTTGTCAATGCATCAACAACATTCTTCAGAGTATCCACCTTTTCTAAACCGACCTTTCCATCCTCCACCATATGTCAAACAAAGTGATACTGCACATCGATATATTTCATCTTGACATGGAAGGTAGGATTCTTTTCCAAACAAATGGCACTCTGACTGTCACAGAAAATTATAATCTGCCCTGCATTAAAACCAATATCATAACACAAACAATTGAGCCAAACAAATTCTTTACAGACATGTGTTGCTACCATGTATTCTATCTCCATAGTGGACAAAGCAACTACAATCTATCACTTGCTCATTCAACTGATTGGATGACCATTTAACATGAAAATGTATCCACTAGTGGATCTTCTACTATCAATGTCCCCCGCCCAGTCAAAATCCACATAACTATGAATGTTGAGTGTTATCTGTGATGCAACCAAATTGCCATGGTAACAAAACATATTCTGAAGTCCCCTTTAAATATCTAAACACTCTCTTCACAACATCCCAATGTGTCCTTCCTAGATTTTCCATAAAATTTCTAAGAACTCCCACTGCTTGGGCAATGTCTGGCCTTGTACATAACATAACATACATTAGACTACCAACAACACTTGCATAAGGCACCCTAGTCATGTCCTCCATCTAAATAGCATATTTTGGACAATCTTCAACAAATAGCTTCATTCCCTATAAGATTGGAACAACTAGCTGCTTGCAATCATTCATACCAAATCTCTCCAGAATAGTGTTAACATACTTAATCTAGCTAACCCAAAGTTTTCTACTCATTTTGTCCCTGAAGTTATTTCCATCCCTAGAATATACCTTTCTACACCCAGATCTTTCATTTTGAACTTTGTAGACAATTGAGATTTAAGATCAGAAATCATAGTCTTACTATTTCCTATGAACAACATATCATCCACATACAGGGTAATCATAAGCACACAATCATTCTTAGATTTACAATAAACATAATGATCAGATTTTGATCTCACAAATCCCATAGACAACACAAAAGTGTCAAATTTTTGGTACCACATTCTAGGAGATTGCTTCAAACCATACAAATATTTCTTTAATTTGCAGACTAGGTTTTCTTTATCTTTTTCAATGAAGCTCTCAGTCTCGGACATAGAAATTTATCCTACCAACTCTCCATGGAGAAACGTTGTCTTCACATACATCTGCTCAATCTCTAAGTCATACGTTGTTGCCAATGACAAAAGAAATCTGATAAATGTCAACTTTTCTACTAGGGAAAATATTTCTCCATAATCAATTCCCTCTATTTGGGAAAATCCCTTTGCAACCAACCTTGGCTTATATTTTTCAACACTCCCATTTAGACCCACATTCTTCTTAAACACCCATTTACAACCAACAAGCTTTTTCCCTTCAGGCAAAGGTGCCAAATCCCATGTTTCATTTTTCTCCAATGAGTCCATTTCTTCATTCATGGCTTCCAACTAGGAAATTTGAATCAAACATACTAATAGCCTCTTTTACAGTCCTAGGCTCATCAATGTTAGTAATCAAGGCATAGGGATAGTTCAAATCTAACATAGACAAACTATACCTATCAGGTTGTTTTTTTTCACGTGTAGACCTTCTTACTAGTTGAGGTTGTGGTTCTTCATCTTTAGAACTTTCAGAGCTTCTTGAACTCTCCTTAGTTTTAGGTACACCATGTAGTTCCTCTTTTTCTAGAGTATGAGGAATTTCAACTACATCATTCTTCTTTTCTCTTTTATCTGTCTCCAATTGTGGATCAGTTATTGAAGGTTTTAGCTCACAAAATATTATACTTCTGATGTACAAAAAATTCTCAATATCAGGATTCCAAAGCTTGTATCCCTTCACACCAAAGCCATAGCCAATGAAGATACATTTAACAAACTTGTTCTCCAACTAAGATCTTTTATCATTTGGCACATATACATATGCCTCATAGCCAAAGACACGAATATGTCTCAGAGAGGGCTTCTTACTAGACAAAGATTCCAAAGGTGTTTTGTCAACAAGAGAAGAACAAGGTGAACGATTTACCAAGTAATATGTTGTAGCCACAACCTCAGCCCAAAAATTTTGCTCCAAACCAGCACTGCTCAATATACTTCTCGCTCTCTCCATTAGCATTTTGTTGAACCTTTCAGCAACTCCATTCTGTTGTGGAGTATAAGGTGTAGTTTTATTCCTTTTGATCCCATGGTCTTTACAATACCTTTCCAAATCTACAAGACAAAACACACTACAATTATCCATCCTCAAACAGTTTATTTTCTTTTGAATTTGATTCTCTACCAAAGTTTAAAATTCTTTAAACTGACTGAACACTTCTGATTTAATTTTAAGGAAGTATACAAATGCCCTTCTTGAATAGTCATCAATAAAAGAAAATATAATATCTAGACTTTGATAACAAAGGAACATTAACTGGACCAAACACATCAGAATGGACATAATCTAGCACACCAGAAGATTTATGAGATCGAATAAAATGAAACGCGGTGCTTCTTTCCATATATGTAATTTTTACAAAAATCAAACTCAAGGTTACAATCAACAAGCCCTTCAACAAGATTTTTATTTTTCAAGGTTTATAAACCTTTCTCACCTATGTGACCGAGTCTATGATGCCACATCATGGTCTTCTTTTCTAGGAGTTTCACCTCCAAGGAATTTTCACCCAGAAGAGCTTCATCATCCTTCTCTACAGGAGAAAATTTTCTTGACTTTACAGAGACATTACACTGAACAGGACGTGCATCCAGCTTGTACAGTGTCAGGTAACAAACATAACAGGAGCATGCAATGATCCTCCTTTATCTTAACACCTAGAGATGCTAACTGAGCAACACCCATATTAAATAAGTTCAGATGGTCTGCAATAGATGCACCTTCTTCCATCTTCAAGGAGTACAACTTATTCCTTAGGAATACATTATTTACCAAAGACTTTTCTTGATAAATATCACCAAGCTTCTTCCATAATGAAGCTACAAACTTCTCATGGACATTTAGGAGTACAAAATCGGCTAGACTAAGTCTTATCAAACCTCTCACTTTTCTATCTGCAAGATCCCAATCTTCTTGTTTCATACCTTGTGGCATAGTTCTAGACACAACAACCCAGAGGTCTCTATACACAAGGAAGTCTTCCATTTTGAGTTTCCACAACTCAAAGTTGCCGCCATTGAATTTTTCAATCTCTACTCTACCTAATGTACTTACCATCTCAAATAGAACTAGGTTCTAACTTTGCAAGACTCCCACTGGAATAGCATTAGCACAAGAACCAACCTTACTAACAAGGATAACACAACTAACCAGGCTTTTGATACTACTTGAAAGGAAAAGAAACAATGCATAAATGCTTTCATAATGCTAAAACCATAGAGGAGAAGTGCAAGGACCAATTTTAAAACTTTAAAAAACTTAAGATGAACACATACATGATAACAAGAGTAACATAAATAAATGATCACAAAGATAACACTAGATTTACATGGGAAAACTCTTTTGGGGGAAAAACCCACCACACCAAGATAAATCACTTTGTATAATAGTAAAAAAAGTTTACATACAAAGTTATAGACTTTTCTTGAAGATGTTGGCTCTCAACAGCATTCATTCGACCTCTTCACCGTTCCAATGCTATTACTGCATACAATGAATCACCCCAACTCATCACCTTAGCCTCTATGGCTATGTATCTGACTATTACAAGTCTTACATCACATTCATTCCTTACCAACCAATTAGTTTTCTTAATTATACACTTCTATCTTACACGCAAAATTGATCCCTGACCAACAATCCTACAATCACACATCGGGCCGCCCAATAATTACTTCTATTTTCCATAATTGGATTTTGTCAACCACCGAATCAAACTTTACAGTTAATGCACATATCGCTTTCGCATATTTAAACATTTAACCAATGACAGTTGATTTACAATAATGATGTAAAATCAATGAATGATATCGTGCCACATGTCATCACACCATTCATCCATCACTTTGACTATCGAATTTTTCAATTGTGCCTCGAGCAAAACCTACCAAGCTACCACAGTATGGCCTAATGACCACCATAGTATGGTGATAACTATCTGATCGCCCAACTGCCCTCATAGCTAGAGCCCACTGTGACACATGTATGCTGTTAGTTCTCTTTCGAGGAATCTAAAACCACATTCACAATATTCCAATAATTTTCTCTGAAACGTTGACACATGTTTGGAGCTGACAACACCTTGCAATAATAAATCAGGAGCCACCATGTGAGGTATGAGACAAGGGATCACCATTGATCAAACTGCCATGTGTCAGTTGCTTAGACAATTCTGCTTGACTCACAAAGTCTCATCGGTACTTGCCTCAAAAGGGCGTGGAATAGAGCAGGCATCATCAAATTAAAAACATCGCAGCCATAGATGCAGGTGTTGGCATATCGGTGAGGCACTGCATTTCCTCCCATCGATAAGCATCTGGTCCAACGATGAAGGTGAGGTAACTGCACCGACACATTGATGAGACAACGCGTTGTCTCCCACCAATATCCAAATGTTCCCTCAATGAATCCGAGGAAAACCAACATAAAATTCCGCCAACTCCAAGCCCGTTGGCCCATCGCTGTAACACCTATTGGAGTCTCACCGACCAAACAAAGTCTCGATGACCAGAGACCAAAATGACCACATGAGAACTCCGTGATGTAGCGATAAAGGTATAAACTCATCAAGCCTTTAACAGAGGTCCAAGCCAGTAAATTGATGCACATTTTCCAACATATTTGAATGATAAAATTGTTATAATTGCATGCTAATAGTGACACAATTAGGGCCCTTTTATGTTTTGCAATGAATATGTATGCATATTTTTTATATGAATGTATCCATGTATTCTTATGTTTCTATGAATGTATGAATGTTTTCTTATGCTTCTATGAATGTATACATGCATACAAACATGCAAAAATCACTGATATACAAGGCTCCCCAAATAAACATCGAATCCGAATATAATGCAAAATTCAGTCAATACACCTTTAAAAACCTACGCAAATAGAAATTGAAAAGCCAAATGATCAAAAAAATTCAAATTTGAAACACAACAGAAAAATTGAATACATTTATTGTCAAATTCAAATTACTAAATAAGGGGGACAACAACTTGTGGCATTCACAATTATTGTCCTCTACTAATATCCTCTCCATACTACAAAGCATTGATGGGCATCCTTTGTACATTCCTCATATTTCCAAGGGTGATGAGAAACAACAAATATAACTTGAATATATCTTGGTATACAATTCTATTCACATATATATGTTTTCACATATATTTATGTTTTCCATATGCAACTTTTAAGATGTTGAACTTGTTTAATTATATGTTGTTGTACATGCATTATTGCAAAGGTCATTTGATGTTTGTTTGTTACTACCCTTGGTTGTAAATATTTTCTTGTAGGTATAGGAGAACAAGAAGAGGCGGTGCAACAATGTTCATGGTGGGAAATTTAGTAAATGTGTTAGTGAACACACCACATAATTAAGGATTTTTTTTCATATGGCTCTAAGTTTCAATTTTTGTTCTTTATTGTTCAATAACTAATATGTATTTTTAGTTATTTCATTAACTATTGTCAATTTATGTTTGTTCTATTATATTTTTTGATGTGGCAAGCATGTCCAAAGGCTAGGAGATTGTAAAGAGCATGCCAAATTGTAAGCTGACAGTTCAGGTAAATTATTTAAGGATTTATTTTGGTAGTGACTAGGTAGACATTGTGCTCATTTATAATGTTAATTTTTTCTTATTCATTGTAAAGTTACACTTACAATTTACAATTAGATTGATTTCAAATTATATGTGTTGAAGAATTTACAATTTCAATTACAATAATTTCTTAATTTCCATTTAAATTTTCAAATACATATACATATATAGATGTATACATATACATATATATGTATGTGGATACATATACATATACACATATATGTATACATGCATATATAGGTATATGTATCAATATACATATATATGTATACATATATATTGAGAGGAATCATCCCACCATCTTATACATCCACATTATAACTACAAGATAGAACTCTAGAAGACATAAACCAAATAGAGTCCCTTAGAAATAAATTACAGAGGAACAATACTGAGAACCTCAAAAAATCTAATAGTAACAAGAGAAGAAAGAAAAAAGGAGAAAAAAAGGATAGCATTTTTTTAATTATCATAAACAACCCAAGCCTTGCTCAACACAAAAGTTCATCTACCCCTTATATTATAAATAATTCTCTATAAACTATTAGGTTTGAACTATAAAATAAAAAACCTCATTTATTCTATCATACGCAAAAACTATCATAAGGAATTATTTCCTAAACAATATCAGAGTTTTTGATGTTTGAATTATGAAAACTTTCCACACAAAGAAGGTGGATAATCCCAAGTTTTTATGTGCATTTCAAATAATGTTAGTTAGATGAATACAAAAAATGAATATCCAAAAAAATGATAGTTAGATGAATGCAACCAACAAAAAATTGATTTGGAATCACAAAAGGCTTCGTGCTACAACATTCATAGAAATATCTCAATGTTCCTATAATAGATCTTCTATTTTTTTGTTGTAGAAAACATAAATCATTAAGTTGTGAAAGTCTCAAAACATGCCTAGGCATAACCTCCTCTGAAGTAGTAATACTATCCAATATTTGGAGGCAATCCTAAGATTTCCTTCCCTTTTTTCTCATTCCATAACCTCCTTGTTAATTTCTTATAAAATACCACAACTGAAATCAATATTTATTACATAATCAAATTTATCATGATTTTTAGAAGGTCCATTGAACATGATGCAACTCAATGAATATATGCATGTCTGTATATATATATATATATGTGTGTGTGTGTGTGTTTACATATATGTATCTATATAAGTGTATTTATGTATCTATATATATGTATGTGTTTATATATATGTATGTATAGATATGTCTATGAGTATCTGTAGATATATATATACATACACACACATGTACATATATATGAATATGCATATATATACATATATACATATATATACATTTATACATGTCAATATTTGAGTGCTATTATAACAGTCGAGATCTACACATTAATTGCCAAACATCAAACACCACTACACATTCACTCCAATCAAAAAACATAATAGCAACAAACATGAAATATATATTCAAATTTGAGAGATTCCAATACTACAAACTCAGACAAAAATGATTAAGAAAATTTTCTTAAAAAGATAAGGAGTCTTTATTTTTATAAAAAAACATAGTAGCACACATCAAAGTCACAAAGTTCACAAAAAAAATCCAAATCAAATATCCATAGATCAGATTAAGAAGTGGTGCTTTATTGGGTATCAATTGACTCAACATCAACTGGAGAAGATGTGAAGGATTACAAATTATTTTGCATGGCACTTTCTATACAAGCAAGCAATGCCTAATTTTCCTTTGGACTAGGTTGTAACTATTGAGAGCAACATGCAGAAGAACCATTTCATAGGCTACTAAGAGCAGAAAAGGTTTGAGGAAAAATGTTGATCATGTCCCTTAAAATGAATGTTGTGTTGGAAGAGGAGTTGTAGGAGTACTCATACTTATGTTTCTTTTTCTATCTACTTACTTTTGAGTTTCCTTCAATTGTCGAGAAATCTTTGCTTGCACTACCTTTCAATCTCCCTCTGTTGTTGTTGCCTGAGCTTCTCCTCTATAATTTTATTTTTTTTGCAACACACTCCAATCTCTTTGCCTCCCTCTGTGCCTAGTATTCTTCTCTTTCTGCCTTCTTTTCTAGCATTTTTTGACTTTTCCTTTACTTTAATTTTTGGTTTCTCTATTTTATGCCTCTTGTTCATTCAAAAAATTTAAAAACCATCTGTTGTCAAAATTTGAGATTTCCTACTTAGGTATAGCACCCTATTGCAACTTCTATTCGATGATTGGTGCACCATTTGTGTTGGGAGTTGCAAAAAAATGCTTCTCTTACCTACTCATTGTTGGTCATTGACTAGTTTGCATGACACATAGATGGATTATTTGACACTTGATTCATTACCTTCCACTCCATTCGCTTCATCATTTGCATCCCAATTTATCCCAGTTGTGAAGTAATTGATGTTCTCTTTAGGATCAACATTTGGTGGTGATGGATGAACAATCCTTCATCCCCTTGACTAGAATTGAAATGAACCCCTAGGTTTAAAGCTTCATCTTGAAATCTAGATGGTGAATTGAGACTATCTTCATTTTCTATTACCTAATTACATGTTGTTTGAATTATAGGTTCTTCTTCAATTTATGTTGCCTCAATATTTTCTATTAAATTTAATTCTTCTTCATTTGCTGTTATTTGGGGATTGTTTGTAGTAAAGGTTTCCACAAACTATCTAATATGTTTCTCATTCCAACCTGCTATCCTCAAACAAGTCTCCACTGTCATGAACTATGCCTCATCCTTAGTTGTCTCACCCTCTATTTTTTCTCCCATAGTGGTTCCTTTGTCTTCAACTATGAAAGATTTACTTGGTCCCATATCTAATTCATGTGCATGCCGATTTAATTGCCAAATTCCCATTCTTCTAAAACCACTTGTAATATTATTAGGAGTCAAAGTCTGTGAACAGTCTTTGCTAACAAGTATTGCCAACTCTTCCCTTCCAATGTCAAGTTGAGGATGTGTTGAGATCCATACATTCCTATGTTGTTTGAAGTAGTTTTTGAATGGTGAGAATACACTGATATCAATGAGCTGAAATTTTTGGTTGCAATGTGTTGGAATTATGAGAAAATATATTCCCATACTTTACTTCTTTGATCATTTTGAATGGCACATGGATGCCCTAACTGTCAAAGATGAGAAGCTGTATATTTTTTGGTGACACCCCTCTTGGGATATTTCTTGCAAAGTGTTCTAACCATTCATAAATAATTCTTTGATCATCCAAGAATACTCTTGGATTTACATGCATTTCCTTAGATCATAGTTAGTAGTATAGTTCTTAATGTGCCTCTTTGACTTCAAAAAATAGTAACTAGATATAGCTTGACCTATTGCACTAACACTTGAAGCTAGAACAATGATCCATTCTATGATTTTAGAGATTAATTACCAAACACATTTGGTCCCTATCTTTGCAATAACTCTCATTGCACAATTTTTAACAGCCTACACACCTATTTTTTCATAGTTCCATATTCTATTGGGCCCATAATTGTGTTTATCATACAACGCCTCCAAGTTGTCATAGAAGGAATAAACTATTTTTGGCATAGAATTATAGCTCGGTCTATGTCCAATCCTTCTAGTGTTTGAATTTTCCTATCAAGATTCCTTTACCAAAATTCAATCCACAATGGCCTCCTTGGTTTCCCATTTGTAAATGGGTTAGGCCTTGCTCCAACCATTTAGGCCACCATTGACTTAAGTTGTGAGACTTGAAGGCCATGGCCAATATTAGCCATGGCTAAACCTATGATTGACATTCAATTTTCATCAACATCTGCAATTTATTATTTCATGTGATGCATAGTCCAATTTTCCATGGATAGATCTAGGGATCTCACAAGGTCAACAACTAATTTTTGAACATGCACATGTAGTTCCATTTATACCTTAGTATTATGAATAATAGGTTCAAAACCATCATTTTCACTTGTTTGGTTTGCATTTTTAGAAATAACCTCCTCAATGATGTTGACCACTGACTCTTCCTCAACAACATCTGGAACATTGAACCTCACTCGATGAGGTACTCTAATTAAGCATGTCCAACTTGATATTTTCCTCTTTCTCCCTCATACCATGATTATCATTGATTTTTTACATTTTAAGCCATAAAATGTCAGGTAAATAATGTTTAAATTGGTAAAAATAAGTAGTAATCATTATTGAAACAACTAACAAACCTAGGAGTACCATTGTTTGGATTCCAAAAGGAGAATAATGTTTGTCATTACCTCACACCATGCAGATTAAATATCAACAAACTATCGAGGGTTTACATATATATATACATATATATATACATATACATATACATATATATATCTATATATACGTACATATGGGTATGTGCGGGATCATGATGGGCCAAAAAGTGGCGATATCTAAGTGATATGATGGCCCATGTGGCTAACAAATTTTTGTTTACCCAAAATTGATGAAACGAAAATGGTTTTTAAAGGAGATTCTTAGCTTTCCACCAATATAAATTATGCTTTACTTTGAATTTAATAAATAATTAGTATTCGTTTTCTATTTGAATTACGACTAAAGTCCTGATTGAAAAAAATCTATAGCTTTCAAACGGTATCACATTTTTTGAATCCAAAACATGTGTCACATTCTATGATTCACATACTATATGATTAAAAAAAAAATGTATTTCATGAAGTTTTGACCAAGTTAAGGTGGTCAGACATACAAGTTTTAATATTTTTTTTAAAGTTGTAATAAAAAGTTCATAATTAATTATTTACTTGGAAAAAAATTACAAAAAAATATGCATCACATCGAGACATGAGTCCCCTACTTATATCTAAAATATTATAAAATATTATCGTTTTATTGTGGTTAGGGTGGTCAGACAGACACCTACTTCTTATTTTTCCCTGAAATTTAAGTACTACTACATTGAAATTTAAAATTTTCACCAAATAGATTTAAAAAAAAAAAACCTAAACCTAGTAGTTTAGAAATTACATTCAATTTTCTACAGATTCTATTCTTACATATTTTTGAAATAATATAGATAACTTATTCAAATTTTTATGTCAAATTGCCTAACTCCAATTTTCTGAATTTTATTGCCACTTAAAGGCCTATTTTTCTATGATGATCCTATACATACCCATATATGTATGTATAAATATTAATATATATGTAAAAAAAATTATAAATATATACATTTATCTATGTAATCATTTGTATACAAACATATACACATATATCTTTATGTATATGTATGTGTAGATGGTGAAATCTGCAAATTGCTTAAAAAAACTCCAACACACTCTTAGCATGGTTAGTTTATTTAAAAAAAAGAAAACATCTCCATGAGATAACGAATCATGTCTAATATGCTAAAAAAAACCTTTAAAAGATAAAATAAGCAAACTTGAAATCACATTCAAACAATGCTCATACCTATCCTATAGTAGGTTGCTGCAACCTTGATGTGAAAAGGAGACCTTTCACAATCCTCGATAAGCTTCAAGATGATGATCAACAAAAAATGCAAGATGATAAGAATGAACTCAAATGACTATAGTAAGAATGCTCAAATTGTGGAACAAAATGAAGGAAGAATGCCTTGAATTTATAGATGAGATTGAGAGAATAAGACGAAAAATGGATGAATGTGGGGCTAATCCTCAACCAATGGCCACATACCACTTGTCAAGATGTGAGAAGATGAAGGGTGAGCACATTTTGGTCATTGTGCATGATAAATGCTTATTAGGTGAGTTTGAAATTTGAAAAATAGAATTAAATGCATATGGTTAAAAGATTTGAAGGGAAATTTGTTTGGACAAGAAATTCAAACAAATGGAGTTAATGAGGGAGTATTCCTTGGAAATATGCCTTGTGAGGGAAAATAGAGATTTAATAAATCAAAATAAATTATTTATTGTGCAAGTTGCATTATCTAGAGGATGTGACATGGATTAGAATTAGTCTTAATCATGATTTGATTAATTTTAATGGAGGTTAGTTGATTGTAAAATTCAACTTAAATATTTGGATTTATTTAAATTAAATGAGAAGATAAAGAACATTAGAGATTTAATTAAATATTTGGATTTATTCAATTAAAAGAATGAACTTTAGGAGATTAATTAAATAAATTTGATTTATTTAATTACAAAGAAGAATATGATTTAATTAAATAGAATGATATATTTAATTATATAAATTTGATTTATCTAATAAAAATTATTTAATTAAAAGAAGACAAACGATGAATTTTAATTAGATAAAGATTATTTGATTAAAATGGTTTGAAGAAGGATAATTAAGAAGAAAATGGAATTAGTTATTCTAGATTAGGTGCATGTATATTTTATGTGCCTACATTTTTACCCTCTTTGACACAATGTACATGTTGCATTGACTCAAAGAATTATGCCGTCAAGTTTGAAATTTATAAAAATTCCAATTTTTTCAGATGCCCCAGTAGAAAGAAGCACATTCGTACATTGCCCCCTCGAGAGATTGAGCAAAAAGTTCAATTTGAGGATCAATTTCATGAAAAAGAGGTTCAATATGGATGTATGGATGGATCTATATGGTAATGATGATGCAAATGAGATATTTGTAAGATTCTTAGAATTGCAAATCTATATTATCCTAAACAACTTAAATGATGATGCAATCCAAGTGGGTTGGATGAGATGGATGATGTTGTTTTATGACAATAGGACATGATTACGAAAGATGATAATGCTGATGTTTTATGAATGTAGGATGGATGCATTGATGAAATGATACTATGCTAGCGTGAAAGAGGATAGAAGAATGAGAGGGATCAACCCTTGAATCCAAGAAGATGCATAAGTCCAACAAGTTTATGAGTTGTTGAGACTTTATTAGATATGATGATGATGCATTTATTATCCAAGGATGGGAGAGATAAAGGGCATAACTTTCCTTATGTTTGATAACACACATAGGTATGATGGATCAAGGTATAAAGAACCAAGATGGCATTGCACCTAGTGTGATTGACTTTGACTCAAAAATAAAATAGGAGTACTCTTGTTCACACCTGATATACATAACCTTATTCATAATGCAGTTCAGATATTCTAGACATCTTAGAGCAAAACATAAAAAAACAAGCCTTCTTATGTGGTCAACAAGACACCTAAAACACTTTCCCTACAAACCAAACAAAGCACGCATAACCAAGTTATATTACAAGAACATCCAACAAGCACAATAGATAAAAATATAATGATTGTTGACCCATTGTTTTCTCTCTAAACTATTTTCATTAGGCATAATTGAGAGGTCATCGGAATGAGTGCAAAATAAGAAAAGTCAAAAAGACAAAGATAAAGTAAACAAATAAGTTAATGTTCTTCATACCGTTAGCCAAGACTAAACTAAAGTGATGCTTGATGTTGATGTCCATTGTAGGAAGGATGCATCCTAGGACATGTTGTGATCAGGTGATTTGGGATTGACTGGATGATAAGCTATTGATACCAAGAGTTGACCAACTTGTTTACTTATTGACCTAGACTTGAGACTTTGACGATTGAGCTTTTATGTTTGAATTTGCTAGACTTGCTTCTGATTGAATTACCAAAGGATGAAAATGATTATTTATTTATATTGAATGATGATTATTACAATTTAAAGAGAGATGAGATGGATGCACCATTTTGGGTTTTTTCAAATATTTGGGTGTTTTTTATGTTTTGAGGCTATTTTGATTTTTGGGTTTTTCATTTTTTTTGGATTTTCTTAGATTTATGACCAAGAGACTAACTTAAAGACCTATCTTGGGGGTCTCGGGAGCTGATCAATAGATGATCCTTGCCTATGTTATACACCCATAGACCACATAGTTTGACTTACGACTTGACCAATTTACAAGAATAATATATAAACAAATGATGAATTGCCAGCTTATTATGATAGAATCCTAAAGGATTGACATAGGGTGTCTCGGGGGATAATCAAAGATAAACCTTGCCTACGTTCAAGCTTAGAGATGACGTAGTTTGATAAGATGATTCCATTTTTTTGATTTTTTTTTAGATTTGACCTATTTTGGATTTTGATATGATTTGGATGTTTTTGGATTTTTTGATTTTCTAATGTTTTTGGATTTTTGATGGATATTTTGATTTTAAGGAAGATCACAAGAATATACACAAATCTGATCCAATGCAAGTACATGAACATGCCCTTAGCGTGGTGTGATAGACTACTTTGATATAGGTAGGAGAAATTGACCTTAGGAATATGCCAAGTAGTACTAGGGTGTCTATCATGATATGAACACAAGATCAAGATATGGTACGAACATAGATGGATGGATGGGAGATTAATGATGGATGAATGGTAAGATGTAATGGATAAGTGAGTGTTCAAATTAAGCCACGAAGATCCTAGTGGATGGAGAATGCTTTATTTATGCTTAGTTCTTGTTTGCCAGGTTTTCACCAAGGTACTTGTCCAAAGTGCCATTGAAGTGGTATTCACTAGAGAACGGTTTTTTTCTTTACTATTTTCAATCCTGTTTTGGATTTTTTTGGATTTTTGTATTTTTAGTTTTACCCTTAGAAGATCAAGCATAATTTTTTTTGAGTTGGGAGCTATTCATTGACTCCTGCAGAGGTTCACCTTCCAATGTTGATAATTGATATGCCCTTGATTTATAGCTCGTCATGATGATGAAAGGTCGCAACCAGTTGAGATAATTGTTTTGTTTGCTCTCTAGATTTGGCACTTTCTTCTATTTCTCTTTCAAAACTATCTCATCGAATTCAAAGGTTCACCTCCTAATTTTCTTGGTGTAGCTACACTTGAGGCTATTCTAATAGACTTGCAAGTGGTTTAGGGGATCCATGCGCCACTCATCTAGTAGCTCTAGCTCATTTAGTTGTGAGACCCAATATTCCTCATCTATAATATGATTTTGTAGTAATATTCTCAGGGATGGGAGCTCGATCTCAATGGGGAGGATGGCTTCTAATCCATAGACCAGGGAGAAGGGGGTGACACCAATTGGTGTGTGGATGCTTGTGCAGTAGGCCCATAAGGTGGTATTTAGCTACAAATTTCAGTCATGACCAATGTCATTGACTATTTTCTTAAGGATTTTCAAGATGGTTTTATTGGTGGATTCTGCTTAGTTGTTGCCTTGCGGATAATACAAAGTGGAAAAGTGATGTTGGATATTGAATTTTTGGCAAAGGTCATGAACATCCTGAATTTTTTAAGGTGTCCCATTATCTGAGATAATGGCTTGAGGGACATCGTATTGGAAAATGAGGTAGTTCATGATGAACTTGGATATCTTCTTTCCAGTTATGTAGGTCATGGGTATGGCTTCGACCCACTTTGTGAAGTATTTGTGGCGGTGATGATGAATTTATGGCCATTGGATGAGGTGGGGGTGATTTTACCGATGAGATCGAGCCCCCACTATGAAAAGGGACAAGGTGTGATAATAGGATGAAGCTCCTGAGATGGTGCGTGGATGAGATCCCCATGTTGTTGACACTACAAACATATTCTGACAAAGTCATGTGTGTCTCTTTCCATTGTGGGCCAATAGTATCATGTCCTCCTCAATTTCCTAGCCAAATTCATATCATTTGATTGTGAACTGCAAATGTTGTTGTGTACCTTGGTTAAAGTAGTTAGGTCTTCCTCAGTAATTTGGCAACATAATAGGGTGCCTTTGATGCTCCTACAGTAGAGGGTTTCTTTGAGGATGATGAAACATGTATAATTTTTCATTGAAGCTCTTTTAAGGTTCATGATTATGTAGGCAGGGAGGAATCATATTCTTTAGTAAGTGCAAATTTCATGGTACTAGGGATCATTGGGACCAATGAGTTCACATAGGAATTCAGACTCTAGTACCTCAAATGTTGGTATGAGAAGCTTCTCTATGAGGAATTCCTGTTTTGGGACATTGTGTGAGATTTCTAGGAGTCATCTAATTGTGGCCATATCATCTGCTACCCTATTGTTAACTCTTGGTATATGCTCAAAGGTGACATCAATAAAGGATTCTTTGAGGTTCTCCACCATTTTCTTGTATTGAGTTAGCTTGTCATCCTTTGTTTGGTATTTTCCATTGACTTGATTGATGATAAGTTACGAATCTCCATAGACCTTGAGTGCCATGATCCACCATTATGCAACAATCCTTAATCCTATAATGAGAGCCTCATATTCAATGATGTTGTTTGTGCAGGAAAAGGACAACTTATAAGATTTGGGTATGCAATCACCTTGTGGTGTTATGAAGAAGATTCCAATGCTTGACCCATGTTGTGTGTGAGATCCATAAAAGTACATTTTATAGTGGTCCACTATGTTTATGTTGAAGATGGATTCATTGGGGAAATTTGATAACAATGGACTATTGACATACATAGGTGCTTCTGCTAGTTGGTAAGTAATTTCTTGTCATTTGATGTCCTTGCACTCTACATATTCAATGTCATGCTCTATTAGGATCATAACCCACTTAGTTGTCCTTCTTGTGAGTGTTGCTTTAGAAAGTAGGTATTTGGGCAGATCTATTTTTGTGATTAGCTTGATCTGATGAGACAACATGTAGTGTCTAAAATTTTGAGCTATAAATACGGCTGCTAGAAAAGATTTCTCAATAGGTTTTTAATTTATCTCATATCCTACCATGGTTTTGTTGATGTAGTCTATTTCTCTTTCCCTCTTGTTTTCATCATATTGAGCTAAAAGAGCACCGAAATCTGTCATTATTGTTGATATGTATAGGATCAATGCTTTTCCTAGAATTGGTGGCTTTAGAACTAGTGGTGTGAGTAGGTATTCCTTGATCTTGGAATCCCATTCGTATGCTACCCCCTTGTGGAGTAGATGAGAATATAGGATTTGTTTGCTTTCCTGCTGTGCTATGAATCTGCGGATAGACTAGAGTCTTCCTTGTAGACCTCTTAGCTGCTTTAGTGTCTTGGGTGTTTCAATTTCAAGGATCACCTTGAACTTGGTGGGGTCTACCTTGATTCCTCTCAGTAACATGATATACCCCAGGATCGTTCCTGACTGTACTCCAAAGACACACTTCTTTTGGTTGAGTCTAACCTTGTAATTTTCCAATCTATAAAAACTGGAGCTCAAATATGCTTCTCATCTTTTCCTTGATTTAGCAAATATGCCATCCATATAATCTTCCATAGTCTTATAGATCATATCATGAAAGATTAATGTCATGACTCTCTGATAAGTTGATCCTGCATTCTTTAGCCCAAATGGCATCATATTCCAACAATAGGTTCCCCACAAACATATGAATGATGTCTTGTGCTAGTCCTCTTTTTCTATAATGATCTAATTATATCCAAAAATTCCATCCATTAGTGATAGTGTCTCATGTCCGATTGTCATATCCACTATCATGTCGATGTTTGGTAGTGGAAAGTCATCCTTGGGACACACTTTGTTCAAGTCTCTAAAATCGATGCAAATGTGAATGCCCCCATTGGGTTTTGAAATAAGTACTAGGTTGAACATGTACTCTAGATAATCAATCAAGCATATGAATCTTGCATCCAAGAGCTTCTGCAATTCCATTTTGACTAGAAAGGCTATTTGGGGATGCATCTTTCTTAGTTTTTGTCTCACAGGTTTTTCTTTAGGGTATACAACCAAGTGATGAACTACCACCTCTGGATCAAGCCCAAGCATGCCAGCATAAGTCCATGCAAATTTTACCTTTCTTTCTTTTAGGAATGCAGCTAAGAGTTCATGTTCTTTCGTGAGAAGTGATTAAATATAGAAGGTTATGTGTAGTAGCTCCTATGTTCCCAGGTTGACAAGATTACATTGTTTTGCTAGGACCGTTGATTTTTATTGATCAAGTGTAATGAGGGGAAGATTGAATCCTTCATCCTCTAGTGCCTCAGAGAAGCTTTCACCATTGGATGTGTCCTTTATTTTTAATGTTTTAGGGTTAGAGAGCACCACAGTGTGGTTTTCACTCAAGGACCTTCAGATTATTCTCAATTTCTCACTTTTGTGACTGAAGGATTCAATCGTCTCCCCGTAATAACCTTGAGTGTATAGTGTGATGCCAAATCTAGCCTTATGATCTCTATATGGTATTTTTTCTCACAATCCCATGAATTTTGAGAGTGCCTCATCATTTTTTAATGTATCTAGAATCGGTGGTCCTCGTTGGTCATAATTGATGAGTTGGGGGTAGGCCAAGTTTATTTTGTTGGTTTGGTGGTCCGACTCAAAAGATAGGGTGCTAATCATGCATAGGGAGGAATCTGCAAAGAGCATAGGTAAATTAGTTATGGGGTCCTCATTACTACTACACATATCGGTTACATCAAAGGTGAAGTTATCTAAGTGTAGACCCATAGATACTGGTAGTTGAAGGGTAATTTCCATTAGCTGAGGGGGAGTCTTGACTACTTTAATTGGTGGACTTCTTCAACATATGGTTACACTTGGAGGGGTACACCCAAGGCCAAAAATTTTCATTCATTTCTCAACAATGATGAGCTCTAGTTGACCATTATTGTTCTTTCCCAGACTTCCATTCCTGTTATAGCCCATACCCAACATTAATTGAATTCCTTTGTTTGCATCATCCATAGGAAGGGATGGCACAGGTCTTTCATCTTGATAGAGGAGATTGGATACATCTTGCTCATCCACCACTTCTCGGCCTAGATCTCCCCAACTCCTAAATCAAGAGGGATCCGCTCTTAAGGTATGAGTTGTTGTATTGGCGGGTTTCAGTTGTCCATGGGATCTGAGGGATTGAGGTAACTCCTTGACCAAAAAGGCTCCTTTATTCATTTTGTATTCCCCACATCCATTGTCTTGGATTATAAGCTTGATATAAAATATGTCGGGGATGGCGGGTGTATTTGTCCCAGTTTTGGAGGCTATGTTGGATGGATCGATATATGGAGATGAGGGGCCTCATCATTCTGTGGGGCTTGGGGTTCTTTATAATACTTGGCTTCTAGGTTCTTGTAGTAGCCGAAGGGATGAATATCACCATAGATTATGATCTCTTGGTTTTGGTATGAAAAATTGACACATTGGTGAAAAGTTGATGCAACTGCTCACATCCCATGGATCTATGGGCACCCTAGGAGGATGTTATATGGTATATCAAGGTCAAGCACCTAGAAAGTAGTTTCCATAACTAGTGGCCCTACTTGAATATAGAGTTGAATAGTGCCCTGAGACACTCTTTCTTGATCATCGTAAGCCATGATTGTGATACCCTTACCTTTTTCAATGGAATCTTTAGAGATTCCTAGATTATTTATAAACTTGAGTGAACAAATACTAAGGCATGCACCCCCATCCACCAAGATCTGTTTGACCTTATTTAAATTATGAACCAAGAATTCAAGGTGGAGTGCACGGTTGTGAGATGGATGGGTAGGGAAGTCTTGACTGGAAAATTTGAGGAGATTCAAAGTGGTGATTTCACTAATCATAGCCTGGAATTTCTCTATATCAAGGTTGGCAGAGACGGTAGATGAAGCCAATGCTTCCTCAAGGATTTTTCTATGGACAACTGAAATCTTCAGTAACTCCATGATGGAGATTTGAGTAGGGGTTCATTTTAACTGGTCAAGGAGGTTGTAACCATTAGGGACATATTTATGATTTTCCATGGAGGTCTTAGATGGCTATGATGCCCTGATAATGGTGACCTTGCTAACATGTGTGGTGACTCCACAATCAATTTTGGATCCCTTATTGCTAACAATAATGACCATTTCATGAAGGCATACGAAAAATCCTTTTTACACATAACTTAAATTTCCATATGTATTTTTGCTTCCCTTTATTATTTCCTTGGTTGTTATCGGGTATCGGATTCATGTAGATTTTTAGATCTTGATTACCCACTGGTTGCTCAACATTTATGATATTGTCATCGATGAGGTCTTGGATGACATTTTTCAGTTTCATGCAGTTGGTTGTGGTATGCCCCTTGAGCTTATGATAATCACAAAGGAAATTTTCATTGTACCAGGGTGGTTTCACCTAAGGCTCCTAGAAATCATCATAAGTGGGGATTTTGATGAGGTTCTCATTGAACAACTTCTTCATGATGGATTCAATTGATTCCCCAAGGGGCTATGAATTTCCTCTTAGGAGGATATTGGTTTCGTGGAGGTGGTCCTCCTTGATTATTGAGGTTGTTGACTTGATTGTGGGGTGGTTGTTGGTTTACCACATTGGCTTGCATGTTCTTGTGATTATTGTTCTGCAGTTGGTGATGTGTTTGGGTATTCTTCCTTGGAGCACTGATGATGACCTTGGCATCGACCACTCCATCATTGGTGACATTCCTAGGTTTTATCCCATGTGCGAGGTTTCTCATTATAGCTGGTGGATGGGTGACTATCTTGATGTTCAAGATATGTAGGTGTGCCCCCTTGTGCAATAAGGTCCCTTTTGATGTTGATCACCTTGGGAGTCAATTGGGTATATGTGGTGATTCTTTGCATGTTTAGATAAAATTCCAAAGTCTTGTCCATATTATCAATGATAGTGCAAAGTTTTTGCTCTTTTGGCATGGCCCACTTGCTTCGATTGGCCTTTGATCACCATCATTATAGGAAGGAGGTGAATGATTCCCGCTTTCCTTGTTTGAGCATCAATAATTCCTCTAGAATAACATTAGTGGTGATGTTGAATGCATAATTCTTGAGGAATTCATCTACAATTTCATGAAATGTTCTAATTCCTGTAGGTAGACGAGAAAACAATTCCATGGCAAGACCAGCTAGGCTTCGAGGAAATAATTGCATCAGATATGTGTCATTGTACATGACTTCCATGCAATGTACATGGAATTCTCTAGTTTGATCTTCAGGGTTTCCCAACGAACGATATTTGTCAAAAATGGGGATTTCGAATCCCTTTGGGAATGGTATCATTGCAAGGCTCGTATCAAAAGGATAGGGACATAGATTTCCAGGTTTCCCTGTTGTTTTTCCTGATTGAAGATCCAACACTTGTTGCGAGAGAAGTTTGATTTGTATCATCACATCATCTTTCGAATTAGGAGGTGGAGTTAATTTGTTTTGAGGGGGTTGGGGCGTCTGATTGACACGTGGGGCATTGTTGGGGGTTTTCTAAATGCTTTGTTGTGTGATTAATGCCTACATTTTTTGCTAAGCCAACAATGCTTGTTGTTGGTCATGTTGTTGTTATGCCAACAAAGCTTGTTGTTGGGCTTGTTGTTGAGCTGCTAGTTGTTGTGCTTGATACTCTTGCAAGTATTGTTGATAAACTTGTCGCTGGACAATTTTCAATTGTGCTTGATATTGGGATTGTGCTTGTGCTTGTTGAGCTTGATTCTGAGCTTGGGCTTGAGCATACACTTGTTGGACTGCTTATGCGGCTTCAGCTTCTTGCGCAACTTGGGAAAATTCCTTTCATTGTAGTAAAGCTTGGGCTTGAGAAGCTTGTTGAGCTTGTTGAGCTTGTTGTACTGCTAATTGTGCTTGTGCTTGCTTGGAAACTAGCTATGTAGTTTGTTAATTTTGGATTTTTTGAAGTACCTTTTGATAGGTGGCTTGTCATGCTTCTTGTAATGTGATGATGAATGAGTTTTCTATGTTGGGTTTTGGTGGTGGTGGTGGATTGGGTATGGTGTTGATAGTTGTGATGAGTGGAATGGTCATATTGATGATTGGGGTTTGAGTGGTGGATGACGCGATTGAGCTGCTTGGTCCTTGGGAAACCATGCTTTGAGAGATTTGAGGAATGGTGGATGTGTTGATTGTTGGGGTTGTTTGGATGGTTTCCATATGTTATTGCAATATTGATGGAAATATGGGAGGATTTGGCATGATGCTTTGATTAGGTTGATTGATGATGGGTAGCGGAGGAAGACCCAACCCTAGGGATGATGCAGATGTAAGTGGTAAAGGTGGAAATGGTGGAAAGGTGGGTGATGTGTTCTCTTGAGTATATGATGATGAGGGATCCAAGAATCTCCCTGCTCTAAAAAGATCACCTTATCCTTGTGAGATCATAGGGAGAGAGGTTTGGGTGTCAAGAGGACAAGTTGGTGTTGCATGAATGTAGGATGAATTGGTATGATTATGAAATGTAAGCGAAACGTATGGGTGTAGTGGATTAACTAGGATGGATTGGACCAATATGGTGTTTGTGTCCAGCTCTTGGTTATTCACAAGGGGATGTGCTTGAGGGCATGAAGCAATGATCTTCCCTTGCTAACGATTAGCAGAGTTGGAGCAATGAATGATGTGATCTGTGGAATTCTTGGGGTGTGTTTTGATATAGTGGTGTGGGTGGGATTGGGGGCATGATCTCGAGAGGTTTCTCCAAAAGAATGCTTATGTCATAGTCGAAAGGGATTTTATCCCCTTCCTTGGCCAATTCAAGCATGTATTGGGAGGGATATAACCTCATCATGGCATTAAAAATTCGACGATTTTCAAGATTTTGCACCATCTCAAGGTTTTCCTCTTGTGTCATCCCTAAGATGTTGTTCGTAATGTCTTAAACTTGACCTTCCTCTTGAGGGTTTTGAGGTATTGGAGGAGGATTTATTGGGAGGTCAATGGATATTGTAGGGTTGAATTATGTTTCAGTTTGACTTAGATCCCTCGAAGTGGATTTTTCTTTGTTTGCTCCATGTTTTTCTTGTATTGAGATCGAGTTTGAACCATAAAATAGGGATTAATTTTTAGGAATGTAAGATATGAACCTATAACACCTTAGATTGGTCTAAAATTTAGTCTCAAAGAAGAGAATTCAAGTTTTCTTTAAGGATCAAAGGATGGGGATGAGATAAATGGAGGATGGATGGTGCGGATGATTGAACTCTTGAGAAATCTTGGAAGGAATACTAGACTTTAAACATGATTTAATTTGATTTAGATAGTGAACTTGTAAACTCTAATAGGTTGGATGTTGTCCTATAGTAGACTCGTACACAAGATGATAATTTGACTAAAGATGTAAAGAAGGATTCATCAAGACACCCCTAGTCAAACAAGATGATTTTGGATAATGATCTCCTAGACCCCAAGATGTTGGTTTTTATCAAGGGGAAATTTTTTTCACAAGGATTTGATAATTTGATCAAATATGTGGAGAAGGATTCATCCACACATATCTAACCAAACAAAGTGATTTTGATGTTCCAAAAGTCTAGTATGGATGATATTTACAAGATTTTCAAGAGTTGTTGGTGAGATGGGATTTTATTTTGATGCTTGAGGATGGATGAGAATGATTGATATTGATCCTATATTTAAACCTAAATAAATATCCTTTTTACAAGACCTCGATTTGAGGAACATGCAATACTTCCTATGTGAGAAATGCAAACCTTTGGAAGAGACTTGGATTTTGTTGGTAATAAAACTCATACAAAATTGGATTATTCTTTGAAGCTTTCTTGTAAAAATTGTAAACCAACCTTTATCTAACTTCAAGAAGTCTTTCAGGATGCTCATCATGAGACTTTGGACTAAGACTTTTGAACTTGGGTTTTTTTATTTTAATTTTGTGGGAAATCATTTGGAAGAACACATGTGTGTGATTCAATTGTCTCTTAACTTTGCGTAATGATTTATTTTTACCACAAACAATTCTTTGATTAAATTTTCAAACTAGATGTCTAATGTCCTAATTTATTCTCATCCAACAAAGTCCATTATGTGGAAAATTGAGGAAATTAAGGAATTTTTTTCCTAATGTTGACTTTAGTGAAAACAAATGAAGATAAAACCCAAGTACCTAGATGTCTCTAAGGATAAAATCCCTAGGGAAAGAAAGAGAACTTGAATTCATCAAAGGTATTTACTTCCCTAAAGGGTTTGAAATTTTGAAGATTTTGTGAATATTTGTTTTCAAATGTTTTGAGATCCAAGCAAAGTGTTTTTCAATTCCGAGAACATGCACAATCCTAGGATGCAAATACTATATTTGTTGGGTTCCCATTAGTAAATCCAACTATGCTTACTCTTAGAGGATGATTAGATTCTTGACCACACTGGATCACCTCCATGACACACACTTCTTAGGTTAGCCAATCATCAATACCCATGAATCTCCCATGGCATACTTCTCATCTCTAATAAAAGATGTAAGAATGTGGGGTGGCTTCAGAATGACTGTTCTTGCACCAACTAATAGTTTAGGATTTTGGCCTTTCTAAACAAGGGGTTTTAATGTGGGAATTTCATTCGTGGGGGACTATCCATGTGGCAAGAGACCATTGCTTCCATTCTTGTCAGATGATCCTCGTGATACTCAAACTTTCCTTGAGTACCTACACTTATATACTAACTGGAAGTTGCTTAGCTTTAGCATGTTACCGGTTGGGTCATTCCCTGGGGTGATTAATTTTTCCCACTAGGCATTCCCTCTATGGATAAAAAAAAGTGAGCAAGTACATTTGTATTTTGATCGATCTTTGTTGAGAAACAAAGACAGAACACTCATGATTTACTTTACTACAATTGCAAGAATTTTTCAGTTTTAAACCCAAACATGAAGTGTGTAGGTAATTTTTTAGGCAGTCAATGACACTAGGATGTTTTTGGTTCTCAAGATCACCATGAAGTGTGAGAGAAGTGCATACGCATTCAAGTGACATGAATTGAGAATAATATTGCAAAACAATGAAATCACAAGTTGTTTTTAATCCTTAAAGCAATGGTGAGTTTTTGTTAAGCACCAAAATCCAAGTGCGAAGTTGATTGTTTGGTTTTAGACAAAATTGAAATTCTGGTGAGTTTCTAAGGTTCAATTTTAATCCAACTTTGAAAATATCAAATCAATGATTAATTTTAAACCCTCAAAAAATGAGTTGGTTTAAAACAAAAAATGAGAGTAGAAAATGGAAGCTCTAGATCATTACAACAAGCATTAAAAAATGATTTTTTCAAGTCTTGATTTAAATGTGTTTAATGATCAATTTTCCTCCACTCTCATCCGCTAGTCAGTTGACTCCCTTGTGAAAAAGACCGCCCTTGTTTTTTTGATGTAAACCTACAAACATTACAAAGCAATGAGAAATAAGATTTCTCTCAAGGAATCAATATAAATAATAGTTGATAGTCTTAGATAAACATGAAATATAAGCTATGCCAAGCTAATAGTTGATGCAAATGGCCTTCCCATTGCTTCTTATATCCACTATACCATAACCTTTTTAAACATAAGATTAATGATACGAAATTGGAATTTCAAAATTTTTAGACAATGATATCATAACAAAATTTATTTCCACACCAAAAGACACTTTCCTATCATTTTTTTATATCATTTCTTGCTGCAGATTTCTATAAAAAGCTCATAAATAGAGAGAATCATATTCAAAACATTAAATTTGTTCATCACTCAAGGACAAGATTCCATTCCTTTGTTAGCAAGCATATTTTCGCACTAAGTGTCAATCTCCTTTCATGAAAATTTTGGCTCTACTAAGACTTAGAGGAAACTAGAACAATTTAATGCCATGACTATTGGATTTGCATTACTTTATTCAAAACTATGCTCCAAGAATATATCGATCAGAATATAGTAACACCATCTAACAATGATTTGGGAAAATCAACAGAAAGATACGTTTATACTAAATGCATTAATTGATTCACACAAAATTAATACAGGCAAATTCAATTTTCTAATGTATTAATTAATTCTGACTAAAAACATAAAAGCTCACCTCCAATCAATATTCAACACCGGTATATTTACAAATCTAAAACCTTGTAGCTGTCAACATTTTATCAAATCCACCCCTCAATGTACTACCATAAATGTCTACCATTGATAATTAATGCATTGGTATATGCATATAGTTGCCACTTCGTCAACCCCTTCAAAGGAGTGAATGTAATGAATAAAATCCACCTTTTCTTGACAACTCAAACCTTGAAATACAAATTGAAAGCAGCCAAGCTTGAAATTGAAAGAAAAAAAAAATCCGCTTACCAAAATTTCCTTACCTATTTAATGCATTAAATGAAAGCAGGTTCCTGATTATTTCTAATAGGAAGGCACATATTTTGATTATTTATGATAGGAAGGAAGTATATTGGACTGATGCCTCTTTTTGATCCTCCATGTCATGATAGTGTTGAAACAATTCGAAGGGCTCTTAATCTTGGTGTGAATGTGAAAAAGATTATAGGTGATCAATTGGCTATTGGCAAAGAGATAGGCTGCCGGCTGGGTATGGGTACAAACATGTATCCATCATCATCACTACTGCGGTAGGCTAAGGATGAATCAATTGTAGCTTTACTAGTTGATGATTTAATAGAAAAGGCTGATGGATTTGTTGGTGTTTTCCCAGAGCATAAGTTTGAAATTGTGAAGTGATTACAGCCCAAAAGCATATATGTGGAATGACTGGTGATGGTGTTAATTATGCACCTACATTAAAAAAGCTAGATATAGGAATTGTTGTTGTAGATGCAATTGATGCAACAAGAAGTGCTTCTGACATAGTACTTACAGAGCCAGGTCTTAGTGTTATCATCAGTGCAGTGTTGACAAGTCGTGTAAAAGAAATTACGACAAATATCATCTGAATATATAGTGGATAAATTCATCGGTCACATCCCTCTATTGATTGAATTGGATTGGTTCACCCTTGATATGAAAAGGAGCCCTTCCCTAATCCTTGATAAGCCTCAAGATGATGACCAACAAAAGATGCAAGATGGTAAGAATGAACTCAAATGCCTATAGTAAGAATTCTCAAATTGTGGATCAAAATGAATGAAGAATGCCTCGAATTTCTAGATGAGATTGAGAGAAGAAGAGTCAAAATGGATGAATGTGGGACTAATCCTCAACCAATGGCCACATGCCACTTGTCAAGATGTGAGAGGATGAAGGGTGAACACATTTTGGTCATTGTGCATGATAAATCCCTATTAGGTGAGTTTGAACTTTGAAAAATAGCATTAAATGCATATGGTTGAGAGATTTGGGGGGAAATTTGTTTGGACAAGAAATTCAAACAAATGAACTTAATGAGGGAATATGCCTTGTGAGGGAAAATAGAGATTTAATAAATCAAAATAAATGATTTGTTGTGCAAGTTGCATTATCTAGAGGATGTGACATGAATTATAATTATTTTTAATCATGATTTGATTAATTTTAATGGAGGTTAGTTGATTGTGGCATTCAACTTAAATATTTGGATTTATTAAAATTAAATGACAAGATAAAGAACATTAGAGATTTAATTAAATATTTGAATTTATTCAATTAAATGAAGGAACTTTAGTAGATTAATTAAATAAAATTGATTTATTTAATTATAGAAAAGAATATGATTTAATTAAATAAAATGATATATTTAATTAGACAAAATTGATTTATCTAATAAGGATTGATTTAATTAAAAGAGGAAAGATTATGAATTTTAATGAGATAAAAGATTATTTGATTAAAATGGTTTGAAGAAGGATAATTAAGGAAAAAATTAAATTAGTGATTCCAGATTAGGTGCATGCATATTTTACGTGCCTAGAATATGTATACATATATATCTATACATATACATATATATGCACGTATATGTATATAAATATATATATACATATGTATATATATGTATTTATATGTATACATGTATATATGTAAAGATATATATGTATATGTGAACAAATAAGAGTACAATGAAAACATAATCTATGAAGTGAATAATATATGATACAAAGTATTGAGATTTCAACACGAGTAAAAAAATTAACAATAGTTAATAAGACATTTTACAATAAATGAAAGAAGTTGTTGTATTCAATAGTGATAGTTGTTGTATTCAATAGTGATAGAATAAAAAATTGAACAAAGGTAGTTCGATTACAAACTTGGGTTTTTAGAAATATACACAAAAAAGTAACCAAGGGTTTCATGATAATAATTCCTTAGTCATAAGATGTCAAATAAACCAAGCAAGGGTTTCATGAGATTAATTCCTTAAACACACATATTTGGAAAAAACCAAGCAAGGGTTTTGATATATATGGCATTTAAGATGTAGAAGAAAATAATTAATGAGTACCATTGTTTTCATTTTGAAAGGATAGCCAAAGGACACACACACATATATATATATTGATTTGTTGAATGAACAAGAGACACATAATATAAAGGAGCCTTTTATGATATAACTGACAAATATATGTATGGTGGCCTATTGTATATGAAATGGAAATTACAAACATAGTAACACATTTTACAGTAAACAAATGCTAGTTTGTCATATTGGATAGCCAAATGATAGAAATTTAAATAGAATTAAAACGGAAATAGAGTTATATACATATATATATGTGTGTGTGTATGTATATATGTATATATATGTATGTATATATGTATTTATATGTATGTATCTATATGTATGTATATGTATATATATCTGTGTATATATTTTTAAATACATAATACACATATATACACATATATAATAATATAAATATATAGAGACACACATATATATAGACACAAATATATATATACATATGTAATGAAAATGCCAGCTGATGTGTATACTTATATTGAATATAAAGGAGTCTAATTGATGATTAAACATTCTTATATTGATTTGTTGCATGAACAAGAGAAAAATACTATAAAGGAAATGTTTATGGGGTAAATGACAAATATAAACCATGAGAAATAACTTAAAATAGTAAATGAACAAAATATATATATACAAACACACTCATATATACATATATATTGAAAATGCAAGTTGATGTGTACACTTATTTTGAATATAAATGAGTTTAACAGATGATTCAACATGCATTTATTGATTTGCAGAAAGAACATGAGACAAAATATAAAGGAGATTTCTATGAAATAAATGACAAATATAAACCGTGAGAAATGACCAAAAATAGTAAATGAACACACAGATTTTGAATTTGTAAATAGGGTTTGTAAGAGAAAACCCATTACCAAAAAAGACCTTCATTTACTTCTAACATATAAAAAGACACTCCATAAATATAAATGTTAAATGCATAGTTCATGAAAATAACTGTAAGTAGAATATAAAATGTACCAACCTGAAAACTAGGGATATTGTAGGAATGTGTAGAGGATGCCTGTCGATTCTCTATAGTTTGTGATGGAACCCGTCATAAAATAGGTGTTCCACCCTAAAGAATTGTGAAATTTTGGCTTGGTCCTTTGTACTTGATTTAAGGTCATGTTCTCATCACTGTGATAGGGTTTTGTCTCCATGAAACTTTCCAAAGTTGGTCTACAAATAAAAAACCTTGTTCATTTTAAGGTTGTATTGACTGATTGTCCCTATTCCCAATTGCTTAAGTGGTCACTTGTGTCATATTTGTCATTGATTTATTGGCCCCTAGTCTTAGGTTTGTCGGTTGCCTTATATCTTTCCCGATATTAATAGTTGAAGGCTTAAAAAATATGAATCCTTAGCACCTTATCATTATGGGTCAGTATCTCATTCACCTAGGGATGGCCCCATTTTTGTGGCACATACAAATATTAAGCTTCATATTAGTTGTTTTTCATGGAATGTGATCTCAGTCATTTCTTGTATGCCTACGCTAGTTTATTACTTCTTATTTTATTCGCACGGGTTGACGAGCTTCAACCACATGTCTCATATAATGGTGGGACCAGTCCCCTTGGTAAATATGACTAACACTTCTCAAAGTGGATTGATGGTTAATGAAGTGAAGATGTGGCCATATCTTTACTGCTCCCTATGAGCCCATCTTGATTTATTCCATATTATTTGAAGGATATGAGCTGGCGGGTGATGGCCACATGGTATTGTTTAAAAGTGGAACCTAATCTTCTACATGGTGGTGAGTGTGTTTAATTTTTTGATTAATGGTGTACAACACAACACGTGTTCCAATTAGGATTTTCCTCACATTCTCGTTTGTCTGGGAATATTCACACGGGCTAGCGAGCAGTGTGACACTTTTCATTATGGTGGGACGTGTTGGGCTTTGAAGATGAAGGTTTGTTTTTAAAAATAATTAAATTAAATGATTGATGACAGGTGATGTGGCTAAATCTTGGCCACTCCCCGCCATCTCGTACGGGCCCCACCTCTGTCCTATATCTTTCAATAGGAAAGTAGGCATATTCCATGTGGAATTTGTAAAGGGCTTGGTTGGTTTATAATAAAGATGGAATACTTGCAAATTTGGCTGAAAATATAAAATTTCTAAACTACACCATTTTTAGCTTTGTTCTTTAAAGTGCATGCTTGAGATTTTGGCCGTCAGTCCTGACAAGCATTGATACATGTGGAAAAGCTGAGAACAAACCATAATTGTATATGAACCAATAATTTGAGATTGGATTAGGATCAATCCCCACTATTTTTGACAAGACGAAATACAAGTAAAATAATTCCTATGGGTGAGCGGGTATTTATGGCAAGAAAATTTTAATTGATGCTAAAGTACAAATTAGATTTTTAATCTAATCAGAGATTTTCTATTTAAAAAGAGCATTAAATCACAATTGAAACTTAATTATAAGTGGTTGCATGGTAATCTACCTGTTGATTCATCTTTCAAATCATGATCAATAGTTAAGATTAAAAGGATCAAGGCAGACTATTGCCAGCTAGATCGCACAAGCTTTCTTTGAAGAATTAATGGTTGGCACACTTGCATGACTCCTTATAAATAGGACCAATTGCTACATTTATCATTCAAAAATTGCATTGGGTTTGAGTCCAAGAACAAAATTGGTAGATGTATTTTGAGAGGATGAGTAAGTTAGGAGAATCTGTTAGGCTAGTTTGAAGGTCTAAGAGATTAAGTTTGTTCGGATCTGAGAATAATGCTCAAGAGGATGAAGTTAATATGCATGAATCTCTTGATACACCAAAGAATAGAAGATGATGCATAAAATTTAAGAAGTGTGGTGTTAGAAGTAACTACCGCTGGAGGAACCAAACAGTTTGAGAAGAATTGGTCAAGTTCAAAGGTAAGTAGTTGGTGGAATATGAAAAGAAGACAAAGAAAAGGTGCAAGAATCAGGAGGCTTGTTTGGGAGATCTTAATTATTCTGGTGATTTCTTTAACAACCCTTTAGACAACGAGGGTGACACTAATTTTGAGGGGGATTATTATCCTCTCTCTTTGGTACCATTTGATGGTTCTGACAATGTGGTGGTGATGATTCCTCTAGTTCCACCATGAGCAACGTGTGTGCTAATATCCTTAGAGGCTAATGATTTGGAGTGATGACTATGAGCCATTTTGTTTTTTATGACACCATGGCCCTATTGTTAGGATTGTCCTATTCAACATTCATGTGATTTCTTATTTCTAGTGTTGATATGGAAACTTTTCAGGCTGGTGTATAGGAGAGCTACCAGAATCCCTAGCACTTGGTTACACACATGTTTTTGCTGGAGTTGTGAGTGGAGAATCTTCTTTGGCTGGCAAGGATGAGGATGCTGCTGCAACCAATTCTACCTTTTGAGGAGCTAGTGGGTCTACATGCAGGGAATGTGGAAAGTTGTCTTTTACTCTTCCATTTTCCTCAATGATTACATGTAACCGACTATGGGCACCTCAAATTCTGGTATAGATGATCTCAAAATTAAATGAAATGAAAATTTAGTTGAGCCTATGGCTTGTCACTCCCTTATTTTATAAAAGGGATTTTTGGGCTCATTATAGTGGTCAGACATTTGAGTTTCAATAGGGTTTTGGGTGAATGGTTAACTCAAAAAAGGCATTTTGAATAGGATAAGGGTAAATAGGCTAATGAAGGGTCTTGGGAAAGAAGTTCTATATTTAACAATCTTAAATTAGTTTTATATAAACTACTGATGTAGAAATGAAGCTTTGTCTAGAAACAAATACTCTCCTATGTATAATTTTTACAAGTTATGAATGAAAATGCTAATGATGTTATCATTTATTTTCAAATGGTTATATTTGAATGTAATATTATTTTCTTAGCTTTATCTCAAAGAGTTGATTAAAATTCTTGAAGAGGGTATAAAATTTGTAAGAAATTGCTTAGGATTGATAAGTAGTGAATGTTTCATTTAGGTATTTTTGAGTTTTCATGGCCTATAAAGCAACATGAGGGTAGTTCATCTAATTATAAGATCAAGTAGTTCATATATTACAGATCCTTATATATTTGAGCCCATTGCTCCAATTGATAAAAAATTGGTCAATTTACCAGTAAATCTAGCATGAGGAATGCAAAAGTAGCACACCTAGCCTTGAACTTAAAATAAGAACAATATTCATTTAAAATACTTTTTTAATAAATTGCATATGAGATGGATGTACTTTGATTCATAGAAAATAAGTAGTGACTCGCTTAAGGGATTAGCCAAATCTTCAGTGTAATGGGATTTGTTTCTATTTTATTAGGAATCAATCTATTATTAATTTGATATATTTCATGAAGATGTAATTTGGGATTACCCTCCCTAGTTTAACAGAGCCAAAAGTGAAGGAGTAAGGATCATGGGTATCTGCATGATCATGATTGGCCAAAAATTGGTGATATGTAAGTGATATGATGGCCCATGTGGCTGACGATTTTTTTTACTGAAAATTGTTGAAATGAAAAGGGTTTTTAAAAGAGATTCTCATCTTTCCACCAATATAAATTATGCTTTAATTTGAATTTAATAAATAATTATTATTCATTTTTTATTTGAATTATGACTAAATTCTTGATTGATAGGTTCATTGGAAAATATCTATAGCTTTCAAACAGTATCACATTTTTTGAATCTAAAACATGCATCACATTCTAGGGCAGGTGCATGGAAATGGGTAGCAATTCCATGGAAACCCTAAAAAAAAAAAGTTGAAAAAAATAACGTGAGCGCATTATAACGCTCTCGCATTATGTCTTCCGTTAAACCTAGGCAAGGTCCCGACGGATACAACTATAAAGCCATAACGCGAGCGCATTATAACGTGCTCATGTTTTTGACTGTTAAAAGCAAAAAAACAAATGCAAATCTCTCATATGCATTTCGACTGGTTTTTTTGCTGCACCCACGGCCAAAAACCCCAAAATATCGTGCTCGCATTCTAGGAGAAGAATTTCTTCACCAAGAATTCAAATTTCTTCGCAACGATGGTGCCATAACAAGGAAGAGCTATAAGAGGTAAGGATTCTATGCTTTTTGTTTTGGATTTGTTAGTTTGAAGTTGAATTTGTTAGTTTTAGGCTGAATTTGATATCTATTTGTTTGAATTTTTAGGAGAGGAAAATCAACTTGCAAACCCTCAAAATCCTCAATAGGAGGACCAACCAAATCCTCAAGATCAAAATCGACCACAACATCAGCCTCCTCCACCAATCACTCAACCCCCTCCTGACACTCAACAAAATTTAATTAGTGAAATTGAGAACAACAAAAAATAGACTGAGGATTTGATCAATAGGTTGAGTGATCCAAATGGTTCAACCACAAAAAGAATGACCCTAGAAAATTCATTGAAAGATATGTTAACAAATGTAGATTCAATTAGCAAACAAATAACTAGATGGGAAGATAGGAGGTAGGCAGCTAGGGATTATTATGCAAATAAACTATCATACAAGGATGTGAAAGATTTAAAAATAACAAAAGGTGATTTGTGCTCATTATTCACTGACCCACGCACAAATCAAAATATTACCCTCAATGCGAAGAGGTTTCCTATCCATTGGTTCCACCACCAACAAATGAAGGAGCAGTTTTATGATAGGTGGTACATGGTCTTCTATTACCCACCGTGCAACAATTGTGAGGTCCCACAATATTTCCTTAGACAACTATACAGTGAGTTCATATTGAACAAAATCCCAAATTATTTTGATATGAGGGATTTTTAGGGGAGAGGTGGGGGGTCATATCAAAATAGACCTGGTGCACAGCTGGATCCTACACGGCAAGGTAGATGAGCTCTTGCTAGGCCACCTCATGAGCACATTGTTATGCCTTCCATCATGAAGGAAAGTGTTGACGTAGAGATGTCATAGGAAATCAACACTTTGAACCAGAGTTTCATCCATCATACTAGCCCTATTCTACAGTGCCATCCAGGGGAGTCTTCTAGTGGTGGTCTTCGAATACATGTGTGTCAATCTTGTGGGCCTACTTGTTCACATGACTCCATTGACCCTCAGGAGATTGGTATGCAGGATCCGTCTGCAACTATGCAGTTGGAGAGGGCAGCTGACATTTTGCATGAGGCATATGGCATTGATAGTTAGGTAAAAGTTAGTGCATGTATTCATTGAATTTAATTTATTAAATTTTGATTTTGAAATGCAAGATTAACTAAAAATATGCTATGATTTTAAGAAAATTGCAAGGTCACAGTGTTGAGATTGGATACACTGGCCCCCCACCAACCTATTTTTGCAGCACACCTATCACTAGGGTATGTAACTAGTAAACAATTATAAGTTTATTGCATATTAATGGCATTGTTTTACGAATGGTAATTTAATATGCAATTTTGGATGTTGAACAGACTAATATTGGAGGTTTTGATGGAACACTTCCTAGTGGCGGTGGATTTACTCAAACCTTCACGTAGGTAATAGAATAAAGATTTTAACTAATGAATCAAGTACTTAATAGATTTGTGTAGTTTATACATGCACATCGTTGATTACATTGAATAATTTGTTGTTTTATTTTCATTTGTTGTGAGACGATACACCTCTGAATTTGACGAGGGAAATGGATATTGGTGTGACATCTGCTATACAATCCTCAATGGCTCTAATAGAAGAGGTATGAGGAAAATTAGTAAATTTTAATTTACATTTGTTTTTATAGATGTTAGTGAGAAATCAAACCATTATTGATTCACATAGTTTTTTTCTATTTGTATGGTTTATACAGGGCTTGAGCACACCTGAGCATGGGTGTGAGGATATTTCCCTTGTGGAGAGAGATCGTGAGATGGCTGTAAGTGATTATTTTTTCAAATATATCATTTTTAATAATGTAATTTCTATATATTCATGTCTTTACTTCTTATTGTAATAGTTAAAAATTCACCATGAACTAAACCCTAGGAGGAGTAGTAGGATCACTCCACGAGCACAACAAAAATGAGTGACAGACCTATTGCCATTTGAGCGAAAAGGAAAGAGAAAGATTTTATTTCCTGGGCATGGAGAGCAATGAATTTTGATTCTAGAGTCCTTTATTGTATGTCTGCATGGCAGTTTTGTACATATTTTTTATTGGACATATTTGACATTGTATGCCTAGATGGCATTATCATAAGCCTATAAGGCTATTTTGTACATATATTTCATACTTATATCGACATATATTTATGTATGCCTACATGGCTATTTGGTTAATACAAATATCTTTTTTCGATGCCTGTCCATATTTGCATTCTAAATTGATGGTTCAATAGATATGAGTTACATATATTCAAGTGTATACTTTACAACTTACGCGTATACTTTGTGACTTACGTGCATTCGAGTGTATACTTTGTGGCTTACATATTTTCATGCATATACCTTATATTCGTGCATATACTTTGTTTTAATTTGTGTATACTATGTATTCGTGTGTATAATTTTTGAGGCTTATGTGTTTATGAGTACTTGTAGTTCCCTTATTGACATGTACATGTTTGAGTTATTCACATGTATGATTATTAATTGGTTAGCCCTAGCATTGATCTATGTCATCCTCAATGCATGATCCTTGAGATGGAGTAAGTACACCCTCAAGGTCAAAAGGAGTTTCACATGCATTCTTCATAGGATCATTTTGGTAGTGAAACCAAAAAGCTCTTGCATCATTGAAACGAAAAAAAAATTCCTTTATAGCAGGTTTGAAGCCATTATCATTCTCCATCAGTTCTTCATGTATCCACTCCCCATTAATGGTTGTCTCATGACCTTCATGAAACCAAGCACTTATCTCATTTGTGATAGAAGAAATGTATGAAGATTTATCTTCCTCCTTATGAACCATTCATTATCATGAGAGATGGGTTCTTGTGAACCACTACTGATGAATCATGGGTCAATGAGTTTGACTTGTAAAACTACATGATTGAATCCAGATAGCAATATCATAATATTTATATATCTAAATGTGTTATTTCCTTCAGCTAAAATTTGTGCTTATACTTATGTGATTGATGTATGTTTGTGTAAGGGATCATAGTAATTTCTATTTGATGATGCTATTGTGTCTTTAAGGTTTATTTATTAAAGGGTGCATGAAACAAGTTTTAAATCCTTACAAATATTTGAATTTTTTAGGTTTTTCTATTTGTCGAGTCTAGGTTCCGAGCCCGAGTCCAATCAAAAAAATGGCTTGTCAAGTCCGAGGTGAGTCCTAGTATTGTAACACTGGTGTGAACACATTGAGGAATAATGTATATGTTGATGAAGAGAGAACCCATCCTTGTTTCCAAACAAACCATGGTATAGATATGGTTGGTCAAGATAAAACATCACTCTCCTGGATAGTTCGAACCATAATCTTTCAAGGCTACAAAAACACCTTCATTATGTGTGTTCTTGATCCTACTGAAGAAATGGTGGAACATGTTGTAGATCAAATATTGCAACCCTAAGTCCACAAGAAGGTTACTTGTCGTGATTTCCGCAAATGTCTTTAACATGTTCATCCTTCTTGAGTAATGTGAACTATTGATGTCATCTAGATCTTTGAAACTATCTGCAATCATGTGCAATACTATAGAAGCTAGAACTATATCTAATACTACAAATGACTGCTCAATGGAATCCTAGTAGCAATATCACAATTTGACACATTGTAGAAAATACCTCCTACTTATCAATTGATGAGCTAAAGTGATGGGGATTCCTATCCCTCAAGAGCACTCTTGCTCTTCCCAAGACCTATTCTATGGTCTTCCTATGGTATTCCTCTCTACCCTACTCAGAGATCACTCCTAAACCCCTCTCACCACGTAAGACTCTCCACCAATTTCAAATTCTTCTCCATCACTCCCAATCCACCACTAAGCTTCCTTGGGCTCCACACTGACCCAAAGTGTTCTAACCACTCCAGAGCCAGGGAAGGGTATCCTAGTTGTCCCTTTGTTGATTTTTCTCCTCACTGATCTATCTTATTGGATTCTTTCACCTTTTACCCATCGCTTTCTTAAAAAACTCAATTTTAGGCCTTGTAGCCTTCTACCCCAATTTGGCCTCCTAGAACCCGTTTTCTTGACTTTTCTCAAAAATAGTCTTAACAACCCCAAAATTATTTTATAGATTATTTATTTTGACCATCAAGGCTCCAAGATTTACTAGGCCTTAGGTCCTACAAGTGTCCATACATATGATTGTCCTCAAACCCCCTATTTTCAAGGGTTCTTAGGGTTTTTGGCTCTTTTTCTTTTTTTGAGGGCTTCAACGACCTCCTCAACTCTCCTCCTGGAACACACATGACTGAGATACATGTTACTAAACTCCCATACTCTTTATTGGCACAAAACAATCCATTTAGGAACTCTCCTTGCTGCTGTCCTCTCCAAGCTACTAGCCAAAATGAACTTGCACTCGCCTAGTGCTTGATGATTTCATCACCTTCCCTGCAAAAAAAGATGCCAAAAACTATATGTACACTATTTACATAGTCCCCAACTTGATTCCAAGTTTCCATGAGAGGAAAGCCATGGGAAGTCAAGTGGGACTCATTATTCACAAAACTGGCCTGAACTGGCAATGAGACCAAGAACACCAAAAACTTTTAGAAAGATAACCAGTCGGTCTAGATGACTAATATAATGCTACAAAAGGTAAGTAAGTGACACAAATGGAAGAATCAGAGCATTAGATAAGTCCTTTCAATCCATTCTTGACTGGATGAAGGCTCAAAAATAGAAATTCAATGAAAACTTGCTCTCTTCCAATCACAAAAATGTACTCTCCAAGTCTCAATTCATGAAAAAATACTCCAACCTAGGTATTAGGGTTTTTCAAACCATATATACCTTTCTCCCATGTGCTAGGACCCTTGGGTCAGGATTAGAGAATCATTAATGCCATTTTCCAACTTTTAGGACAAATAGCCAAGGCAACATTGCTCAAAATGCCCACAGTGTCCAAGACTTACCCAAACTGCAAGCCCCTAACAAACCTATTTCCAATTCACTCATCAAAAAAACTCTTGGGACTTTACATCATAGTCCTTATTCCCTTGGTGGTTGGATAGAACCACCTACAAGCCAAAATTGCAAAGATCTCTCCAAAAGACCTTAAGGTGCTCCTGCACCATTCTCCCCCGTGCAACAAAGAAGTTAAGGAACCTATGGTTTCAAGAGCTCCTCACTAATTCCATGCTTCTTAAAGTCACTTTTTGCTATCCAAGGAGCCTCTAACTCTGGTTGATGTCTCCACTTCACTAGGTGCTCCATGTATGTCTTGTGCCTAGTCTTCTTCTTCATGCTTGAGTCTAGAATCTTGTCCACTTGTGGTCTGATCTGATTAGGTACCTTGAGTTCATCCACATCCTTACTCACCTCAGCAGTATACTGTTCCTCATCCATTTCTGGTCCTTTATACTTCACCAAGTCCTTCACACTGAAGATAGGAAAAATGGACATCTCCTTGGGTAACTCCACCTTGTATGCATTGGATCCATACTTAGCCAACAATTTACATGGACCTATCCTTTTCATATATAGCTTACTTGGTATGCCTTTCTGTAGTCTTGCCTTGTTCAAGTATACCATCACCAAATCACCTATCTCAAATTGTAGATCTCTCTTCCCTTCATCTCTTTTAGCCTTCAACTTCTGGTTAGCCTCCATTAATGTCTTCTTTACCTGCTCATGAACCTCTCTCATTGACCAAGTAAAATCATCAGCATGTCCATTGATTCCTTCATAGCCTTTTAGGTCTCTTAGCTCAAGTACACCCCTTAGATGTAACCCATATACAATTTCAAATGGGCTCTTACCAGTAGACCTGTTTGTGCTATCATTGTAGGAAAATTCTACCTATGAAATGACTTGTTCCCATCCTTGTCCATACTCCTTAGTTAGACACCTCAACAAGTTACCAAGTACATTATTTATATTTATTGATGGTGAGCTTCTCCTCTTGAAGTTTCTTCAACACAAGTTCTAGGTGCTTCATATGTTCTTCTTTTGTTTTACTAAAGATGAGGATATGATCTAAGTAGACTACCACAAAGACTCCTATAAAGTCCTTCAAGACCTCATTCATCACCCTCATAAAAGTGCTAGGTGCATTTGTAAGCCTGAATGGCATTACTAACCACTCATATAACCCCTCCATGGTTTTAAAACTTGACTTCCATTCATCTCCCTCTTTCATCCTAATCTGATAGTAGCCACTTTTCAAATCAATCTTGGAGTACTACTTAGCACCCCCTAAACAGTCCATTAAGTCTTCTATCCTAGGAATAGGAAACCTATATCTAATGGTTATCCTATTTATGGCCCTAGAATCAATACACATTCTCCACTTATCTCCCTTCTTAGGTTCCAACACCACTGGAACAACACATGGGCTTATGTTTTTCCTGATCAACCCTTGGTCCAAAAGTTCTTGAACTTTCCTTGCTATCTCCTTGTTCTACTCCAGTGTCATTTTGTATGCAGCCTTGTTAGGCAATGTTGATCCTAGTACAATGTCAATTTGATAATTGATTGCCCTCTTAGGTGGTATTGTAGCTGGTGTGCCTTCACAAATGATATCCTTGAACTGATCAAACAGTTGCTTCACCTCCACTGTCATAGGTAGCCGACTAGGTGACTCCTCCTCCTTTGGCTTCAACATGATTGCATAGACAACTCATTCTTCCTCCTTCATGTCTCTTAGGAATTCCTTTCCACTCATCAAAAGTACACTGGATTCTACCCTTTCCACTGTACCTTCTTGGGGAAAAAAATTCATGGTTAAGTGCTTCAACTAGAGTATACTGGAATGGGTGACCTCTCAGGAAGGCATAGTGCCTCACCTCTATGAGAATCACTTAGATTCAATGAGTGCTAAGTAGTCGATTCAATATCATTTCAAATTTGTTGTTTTAAGCAACTTACAAATTTGCAACTTAAGACTCCTCCAACCTAAGGGATCGATTCGGTGGAACATAGCTTAGAGTGATTCCACGTGTTTTGGTGCAAAAGATGACCATTCTTAGAATAAACATACCTATTTGGACATGTTGGAATAGTCCACTTGGTCACACAAGTTGCACAATGAAAGTTGCACCACTCTGCAACTTTGCACTGCTTGCATTTGATGCTTTTTCCATCAAGTGAAAATCCACCACCACTGGAAAACCACTCTGAGATAGCCAAAAAAGAGAGAGGTTTTTGTAGACAAGCTCAATGAAATCCTATAGGATTAGATGAGAAGTTTCTAAGCATCACAACATCTGAGTAATAGCATGTTGAAGTTTGCAACCATTTTGCACTTTGGACCCTTAAGGGATCGATCCGGTGGAACATAGCTCAGAGTGATTACACATGTTTCGGTGCAAAAGAGGACCATGCATAGCATTAAAAATACCTATTTGGATGTGTTGGAATAGTCCACTTGGTCACACGAGTTGCAGAGCGAAAGTTGCACAACTTGAATTTGACATGTTTTCCATCAAGTGAAAATCCGCCGCCACAAGAAAACCACTCTAAGATAGCCAAAATAGAGAGAGGTTTTTCTAGAGGGGTCCAACACCTTTCTATAGGATTAGACAAGAAGTTTCTAAGTGTCGGGGTATCCAAGTAATAGCATGCTGAAGTTTGTAGCTATTTTGCACTTTGGACCCTTAAGGGATCGATCCGGTGGAACATAGCTCAGAGCGATTCCATGTGTTTCAGTGTGAAAGAAGACCATGAATAGCATAAACATACCTATTCAGACATGTTGGAATAGTCTGCTTGGTCACACGAGTTGCAGAGCAAAAGTTGCACCACTTTGCAACTTTGCACTGCTTGAATTTGACACTTTTTCCATCAAGTGAAAATTCACCACCACGAGAAAACCACTCCAAGATAGCCAAAACCAAGAGAGGTTTTTCTAGAGGGGCCCAACTCCTTTCTATAGGATTAGACGAGAATTTTATAAGTGTCACGGTATCTGAGTAATAGCATGCTGAATTTTGCAGCCATTTTGCACTTTGGACCCTTAAGGGATCGATTCAGTGGAACATAGATCAGAGCGATTCTACGTGTTTCAGTGTGAAAAAAGACCATGCCTAGCATAAAAATACCTAGTCAGATGTGTTGGAATGGTCTGCTTGGTGACACGTGTTGCAGAGCGAAAGTTGTACCACTTTGCAACTTTGCATTGCTTGAATTTGACACTTTTTCTATCAAGTGAAAATCCGCCACCACGAGAAAACCACTCCAAGATAGCTAGAACCGAGAGAGGTTTTTCTAGAGAGGCCCAATTCATTTCTATAGGATCAAATGAGAAGTTTCTAAGTATCACGATATGCGAGTACTAGCATGCTGAAGTTTGCAGCCATTTTGCACTTTGGACCCTTAAGGGATCCATCCGGTGGAACATAACTCAGAGCGATTCTACGTGTTTCAGTGTGAAAAAAGACCATGCCTAGTGTAAACATACCTATTTGGATGTATTGGAATAGTCCACTTCATCACACGAGTTGCAGAGTGAAAGTTGCACCACTTTGCAACTTTGCACTGCTTGAATTTGACACTTTTTCCATCAAGTGAAAATCTGCCGCCACAAGAAAATAACTCTAATATAGCAAAAATTGAGATAGGTTTTTCTAGAGGGATCCAATGCCTTTCTTTAGGACCATACGAGAAGTTTCTAAGTGTCACAGTATCCGAGTACTAGCATGTTGAAGTTTGCATCCATTTTGCACTTTAGACCTTTTAAGGGATCGATTCGATGGAACATAGCTCAGAGCAATTCTATGTGTTTCGATGCAAAAGAGGACCATGCCTAGTGTAAAAATATCTATTTTGTTGTGTTGGAATAGTCCTCTTGGTCGCATGAGTTGCAAAAAAATGTGTACAAATTTTTTACATGACCTTTTTCACATTGTTTACATTTCAAAATTCAAAGTTTGCAAATTTTCCTACTCAAGGCATTTACAGAACAAGGTGCTACTATACCAAACATGAAATTCAACATTACAATATTTGAGTATATCTCAATATGTAATTAAATCTTATTACAATGCCTCTGGCACTTCGTTCTCTCAGATCTTTTACAATGTCACTCATACATTCAAGATTCTCTTTAAATGTCTACATCATAGGTGCTCATCGTGAGGTTAACTTCAAATGAGTAAATTGAGATTACCTCGCTAAGCTTCACATGCTCTCTTATAATGGCTTGAAATAAAAATTGAGATTTGTCAAAATCATCAAAATAAGTATGTTGCATTGCTTTTTTGGCTGAGATTTTCTTTGATGGCTCTTAAATCAGCATTTTCTGCAATGAAAGATCAATCAACCCTTAGTAGTTTACTTACAATTATGCAAAGTAAAAGAGAAAAATAAAGAGCATCCAAAATGGAAATGAAATAAAAATAGATGGAAGGCACTTATAGATGTTGCATGCAGGCATCAAAATAAGGATGTTGCATTGCTTTTCTAGTTAACATTCTCTTGGATGGCTCATATATCTGCATTTTTTGCAAGGGGACACCAATCACTGCAAAAGAAGATGATAGCATTGACATCAAAAAAATTAATGTGCATACAAGTATAAATTAATATTACCAATGTGCATATACTTACAAATTAATCCAATGAACCATCTGGGTCTGCTCTACTCTTTATTGTGTCAATTATTGCCTCATGGTCAGACTCACGGACCTTCCATAACGTCTTGTTCAAAGGTCTACCCCCATATTTGGTCAAATGAACATTGGATGCCACGACAAGGTTCGAGTAATGAAGAATATTACGATGCATGTCAAAGTCTTGAAATAGCCAATGCTTAACACTTGAATGTGGGTACCTTCTAAGCCATGTTCCAGTAACCACAATTGAGCCTGTAGGGTATTCGATGTTTTCTCCATCTATAACTCGAGCCTCCAATTTATTTTTGGTCTCAACACAATGACACAAGTAATAGTATGTTCCCTCTTCATTGTCTTCATCTGCAATAACTACATAAACATGCCCTGCATTGATATGTGCAAACAATCTCTTGAAATTTGTCAACATTACGAATACAGTCCAAAGTAAGATCTAACGATATGGAATTTCAACAACTAAGAAAGTAGATATATCACCTGATTGAACTAGATCTGATATGTGGTCAAAGTCGACCAATGATTCTATTTGTGTCAGTTCCAATGTTGTTGGAGGGAGATACATGTGAAGTGGGCTAAGATAAATTTTGAACCATTTATCAACCCACTCCCCTGACTCACAATCATTCCAGTCTCGCATTGTATATGAAGAACAAAAGCATGCCATCTTTCGTGTATCAATACTCCATGAACCTGTATTTGAGCTAAGGAAAGAGTGACACTCACTCGATCCTATTAGTGTACAATAATCTTCATATGGTGCAATGTTAGTATCATCCATCAACCAAAAAAATCTACAAACTAAAGATGTACCTTCATTACCTGGACCCATCAAAGCATTACACCACTCGATGATTGATTTTGCATCTGTCAACTTTGACTGTCTTTATACTTTAACTCTTCTCGTGCTAGTGATCTTTTAACACATGCTTCTACACCATCATGCTCCCCCTTTCCATGTCTAGCCTCACAAAAGTTCCACATATGTTGAACATCTGTAATGACATGCATCCTACACAACTAGTAAAACATGTGCGAGTTCTTGAACTGTGCTGCACAGTTATCAGACCATATTATATGTTGATCATATTCTATGCCCCTCTAAGCCAAACCACTGTAGAACATTTGGAAGCAACCTTGCACGAACTCTGGAGAATGTGTGCGATCATCACTAATATAAAAGTGGTACTCCCTCAATACCTTCCTTTGCTCATCTGTACTACCAGATGCATGAATGAATGCTATGTGCACAAATATCAAAACTTGTGTAGAGTTGTAATACTATGACTGCACCTCATGTTGTGGTTGTAGAGTGTAGTTCTCTGCAAAGTCAGCCATGGATACTATGCTTCCCACTGGAAAGGTGTCCTTCCATAGCTTGAACTGCATGTCCAACCATCGGGCTCCATGGGTATGCATTGCATACTCAGACAATATACTGTCATGAAATGTAGTTATAAATTTGTACACTAGAATCTTCTCAATAACCAAATCACACCTTTTTGCTTGAGACCCATCTTTGTAGCATATGCCACTGTTTTATACTTCCCGAACTCTACTAGTTTTTGTCCCACCTCATATGTGCTTTCCATATGTTGACATATTGGCATACGCTGGAAGCCACCGCAACGCTCGCATGAACCATCCAAGCATGTTGTCCTATAGAATATCTGGCCATCCTCTATTTCACATATTTTTTTTGATAACTCTCTTGAATATTTTTGTGGGGCTTCTATGCCACAATCCTACAAAACATCATTAGTATGCAAATCTAAACATATAGAACGATAAACATCGTAATGGTTAGAAAATTCAATATGTAGTCTACAACAATAAGTAGTATGTGTGTGATTTATCTTGACATACAAAGGCTTAAGCAGTTCAAAAAATCTTTGAGAAATACTAATTTGAAGATAATCATTTTCAAATTTCCGAAAAAATTGTGTTTGAGTCATATCCAAAAAATGCTTTGGATGTGGCTCACGATTCTGACTACCGATTCTCCTTCTTACCACATCCCTTTGATTCAAAGATGGCCTTGTGTTATTCTTAGAATACTCTTCAATTAGTGTTCTCAAGGCTTCAACAACTTATTTATATTTTCATGATAGTCTCCCCGAGAAAGTCCATAATTCATTTGTATCATTGTCCTCAATTCTTTGCCACCTTTGAATGGCTCTTGATAAAGTTTTTCTACTAATTCGCATTTTTTCACTAGTATTTTTAATTAGGCAAGCTCTCTTTGTTTGAAAACTTACCAAAGTCGATGTAATGACACATTGGGTGACATTACTATCCTTTGAGTGTGAGGTCTTACCTACACTCTCATAAGTATCCATTAGATTCTTCACAATAGTGTCTTCAACCCAAGAGTCTTCATGATGTTCCTATACTTTACACCCCGCATCATTTCAACAAATAGTTGACATCTTGTAGTCTCATTTAGCCTTTCAAAAAATCGTTCCCAAATCTTATTAGCATATCTTCTACAAGTGCATGTTGAAATCTTACCTTTCATGTGCTGCAAAATCTCATCATCAATATTAATCAAATACTCTGGATTTCTACGCAAAATTCTTGGTGGTGTTCTCCTAGGTACATACATCTCAACATTAGGAATTTCATCAATATTTAATTGAGGTGGGATAGATTGCATACCTTCAATCGATGGTGGAGAAGAAGACATACCTTGAGGTTCAGATGGGAATGATGGCATACCTTCTTCATCAATTTTGAGTGATGATGTACTCTCAACTTGAGATGTGTTGGACGGTGTCCAGCAATATTCACTTGTGGTAAATGGTGTCCCTCCATATTCACTTGCAGTAGATGGTGTCCTTCCATATTCACTTGTGCTAGATGGTGTCCCTCCATATTCACTTGTGCTTAATGGTGTCCCTTCATATTCACTTGTTGTAGAGGGTGTGTCTCCAACTACGGTATTTGAATCTATCTTACGATGATGCTTTCACATTCGTGCTTGTTGTGCTACCAATTTCTATTCTCTTTTTGACAGTTGAGGTTCCTCTACAATCAGGTTGTTTTCATCAATCATTTCCAATTTATTCTTTTCACGATATGCTACCACCCGAAATCTCTCCTTTTCTTTCAAGGTTCCGTTCTCTTCGTCTATTAGTTTCCTCTTTGTCTTTTTCTTAGGCATGGTGGATAATTTTATCCGTACCATGGTAATGAGATGAATATTAGTTCCTAAAAAATGTATCCATTCAAGATAATTGAAAAATATGTCATTTAAGGCTTCATTTAAATGATACTTACAATCATCGTGTACAAAATTAGGGTTTTTTATTGTTGAACATGCCTTGGAATGAAACTAATGAAAATAGGATCTGTAGTTCTTAGCTCAAACAAGCACTTTTCCATGACAATTTGAGGAACCAAGGAGTGATTTTAAAAAATTGTTGAAGGAGTGGTCTATGTAATGAACTTTTGAGCTTGTGCAGGGTATTTTGAAGATGTTTGATACTTTGGAATGGTCTGGGAAGGTCCGAGTATAGGAGTTTCTATAAACCCTCCCTCTTTGCATTGAAAAATGGGGGTTTTTGTATTGGAAGCCTAGTTGAGTGGGTAAGGTCCTAAGACCTAGAAATTATCTTGTTTTGAGACCTAATTAAAGACTATTTTTGGGTTTGGAAGTCTGTGTGAAGATCTAAGGGTAGTTCATTTGTAAAATTGGCCTACTTGGAGGCCTAAAATAGTGAAAAGGTCAGTTTTCTTAATGTTGTCCCAAAGGAGTCATGTGATGGATTAAGGTATGTCTTGCAACTCTAAAATTGGTGCTACAATCATTCTTTTATTTTCCTAGTGTTTTCGAAAGTTTTGGAGTTAAGGGCCCAAAACAAGTTTCGCACAATAACTAGATTCCAAGGGTGAAATTTGGGAAATAATGTTTTTGTTTGTTGTCTAGCTTGGAGGAGTGTTGGGATTGGTCCATTATGCCTTTTTAATCTTCTTAGATGGCTCTTGAAGGCAAGTTGACATCTTCAATTGTTTTGGGTCCTCTAACTCTGCATAAAAAATGAGTATCACAGTTTGAAGTGTGTGCATGGTTTGGGAGATACATGTGACAGTTTGTAGATGCTTGGCTACTAATAATGTGGACAATGAACAAAGGAAATAATTTTGTCTGTAAAGGAAGACTTCTGAAATGTTTCATTTTTGTTGTACTAACTCAAACAAAGATTTATTAAGCAAATAATGGTTTGGTTGTGCCTTAAGAATTATAGTTTGTGTTTGTAAACAATGGTGCCATTATGGAAGATTTAAGACAACTTGTGAATGACATAATCATTGGTTGATGTTTTGAGGAACCTAGTTGATTGTAATCAGTTATTTTCAAGATTTTCAAGGTGTTTTGAGGGTCCTTAAGGAATTGCGAACTCTTAATGCTAATTTGAGTATACGAATCAAATGTTTTGTGAAGGGAAATATAGTTGAATAAGTGTGTCAAGAAAGATGTTGATTTCTTCTTTTGTACTACATTAGTTTGTGTAGAGGTATTGGAATGTGTTTGAAGCCTTCAGAGGAATGGGAGAGGCTTGGAGTTGTCTTAAAGGATGAATTTTGGTGAATGGTTTTGAATTTCTATAATTGGCAAGTGTAAAATGGTAATTGGCAATGTAAATAATTGTGTATATAATTTGGTAATTTAAAATGTGCATTGACAACCTAAGGTTATAATGAAAAACAAAAATGAAAGCAATCCATAATAGAATGAAATTAAATTTGTAAAGACTTCACATACCTTAAAAACCAGACTTTAAAATGGAGGAGTTCAACCCAATTATGTAGCCTTAACTTCTTCTTTCTTCAAACTCCACAACAATTTGACTTGTTCAAAAGCTTGCTCCCTTTCACACTTCAATTGTATATCAGTTTTCAATGGAATTCAAACTTCAATTGATATTATATGTCTTTCAACATGGAAACTCTGATATTTCATGCAAAGGTGGTAAAAAGATCATGAAAAAGGTGATGGAATGTGAAAAAGATGCTTGCACACTTCACAACATCATCAAAAATATATTTTTTGTTGGAGCACACATAGAAGTAGGGGAATATGCAAACTGTGGGCCTTCAAATCATGGGTATATAGATTTTTTTACTATTTTATTGGATTAAAAAATGCGCCCATGTTATAACGTGAGCGCGTTATGTGAAATTTGGTTTTCTTAGTGTATTTTTGAGAGTATAGGAGTTTCTGAGAGAGTGGGAGGGAGAGAGGGGGAGAGTGGAAGATAGAGAGGGAGGGAGAAGGGGAGAGTGGGAGAAAGAGAGAGGGAGAGAGTGGGAGGGAGAGAGGGGAGAGTGGGAGATAGAGAGGGAGGGAGAGAGGGGGAGACTAGGAGAGAGTGGGAGAAGTAGAGAAGTGGGGAGTGGGAGATAGAGACCTAAACCCTAAACCCTCAACCATTAAACCCTAATCCCTCAACCCCTATACCCTCTTAATCCCTCAACCCTCAATCCTCAACCCTTAAACCCTAATCCCTCAACCCCTCAACCCCTATACCCTCTTATTCCCTCAACCCTTAAACCCTAATCCCTCAACCCCTATACCCTCTTAATCCCTCAACGCTCAACCCTCAACCCCTAAACCCTAATCCCTCAACCCCTATACCCTCTTAATTCCTCAACCCTCAATCCTCAACCCCTAAACCCTAATCCCTCAACCCCTATACCCTATTAATCCCTCAACCCTCAATCCTCAACCCTTAAACCCTAATCCCTCAACCCCTATACCCTCTTAATCCCTCAACCCTTAAACCCTAATCCCTCAACCCCTATACCCTCTTAATCCCTCAACCATTAAACCCTAATCCCTCAACCCCTATACCCTCTTAATCCCTCAACCCCTATCCTCAACCCTTAAACCCTAATCCCTCAACCCCTATACCTTCTTAATACTTTAACCCTGAACCCTGAACCCTTAAATCCTAATCCCTCAAACCCTATGCCCTCTTAATCCCTCAACCCTTAACCCTTAAACCCTAACCCCTCAACCCCTCACTAGTACACAAACAACAATACATGACTAAATAAACTACTAAAAATTGCATATTTATGACTAATTTTGGTCACATGACCATTAGTAGTTTATTGCTGGTCATTTATAACATGACCAAATTTATGACTAAACTATTTTAGTCATTTATTTAGTCTGATTTTTACTCATTAATTTGGTCATTGATTTAATTGATTTAGTCGTTAATTTAGTCATTGATTGTTATTAACTAGTCATTTATTTAGTCATGCTAGTTATTTATTTAGACATGGTAGTGATTTATTTAGTCATATATTTAGTCATTAATTTAGTCATATATTTAATCATTAATTTAGTCATTAATTGTTGTTAACTAGTCATTTATTTACTCATGGTAGTCATTTATTTAGTCATTACTTTAGTCATTAATTTAGTCATATATTTAGTCATTATTTTAGTCATTACTTTAGTCATATATTTAATCATTACTTTAGTCATATAGTTAGTCATTAATTTAGTCATGTTATTTACTGGCTTCCATTAATTGGTAGTAAATATAATCATGAAATGAATAATTTATTAAATACCATAAATTTTATAATACAAAAATAACATAATATTAAATTTGAACTAAAACATAAAAGTAAATAAAAATATTGCATATGCGTACAAGCTACAACATACTAGAATTACAAGATTGATTCAACATCATGATAAATAAAGGTAATCTATAATTACAAAAATTAATGCAAATATGTATCAATATATATATATATATATATATCAAGTTATAATATTTCAAAGTTGTCTAAGAGTATATATGTAAATTTAATCAAAAATGCCAAAGTTGTCTAAGAGTTTCCAACTCTTTCAAATACACCATGATAATTAAGATCCCTGAACAACATATTCAGAATACTGCATAAAATAGTGAGCGAAGTTGTCTAACAACTAGTACATGATAAATATGTTCAACTATGTCATTTTTTGCAAATACTTTAGTGGCCACTGTGTGAAGGTTCCCTCTTTCTCTTTTAGACGAACAACTCCATCTATTTTGTCTTCATAAACAAGGAATATGTTACTTGTGACCTTTAAAATGTTTACATTTGCATCCCTTGTTCCTTTCAAGTTGACTCCATGTATAATAGATAGGGGGTGAATCCACCCAATTCCCATAGCATCACCATCTAATGGATCCAACACCTTAACTATATCCCCTTCTTTGAGTTTATTAATACATTTCTGCAAATAAAATAAAATAACGCATTATATTAAAATAATTAATTACCCTTGTTTGCATAATAAAAAATAGGTATTGATTACACTTGTTTGCATAATAAAACAATCATTACTTAATTAAATACTACTTACATGTGTGTGTTAAAGTAATTACAAAAATAATTGCAATGATACCTCATGAATGTTTTACCATGAAAATTAGCTTAGCAATCTCACATTTCTGCTATCAAGAGGCCTGATAGTCTAGATGATTATTATCATCCATAGGGTATAAAGTCAACTAGAAAGAGAATGGCAGAGAGGGATTAAAGTAAGAATAGATTCCAAGAATCATTCATCAAACTAATTTACTAAAAAACCAACACTCATAGCATTGCTTACAATGTTACTATTAGCTTAATACTAATCAGATACAGAGGCCACAAATATAAACAGTACATTAACATGCAAATTTTTTGGGCATATGGTTTAAATTATGTTAACTTGAATCTTTCAAGGTCAGTAAAAAAGGATGCACAAGGTAGACAAAAATAAATCCAAAGCATGACGTTCAACTTATATTATATTTGATCTATAACAATCCTTGGAAGATATGTTGAGTTTTTATGATGTTAAAAAGTTGCACTTGATCCGTGTTCCTAATGAACTTGCAAAAGGGCGTCCAACAAATTTTTATGCATGAATAATATAAACTAATAAACTTGTACACTTTTCTCTTTAGATTATAGTAGCTACATGCAGCTCAATCAATATCTCATTCAGACAAATAAAAACATGTAAGATTTATTATTCAATACCATAGATCACAAAAAATAAGATAAAATGTGTTCACTGAGGTCATCATAGAACTCACCGTGTTTGGAGGAGCAATCTGCTTTCCACTCAACATACTAGTAGGTGATCTTTTTACAAACCCATTCTCATCATCCTGCTTGTGCATACACATCAACAATTTAAATATCAACAAGCATTCCATATTAACTATTGTTCAGTAAACTTATTAGAAACTTGCCTTATAACATAGAAAACAAGAGAAAATTACAAAACAAACATTTATGCCAGGGTGTGAGGAGTCAAAAACTAGGAAGAAAGAATTTCTTATCCAAAACCTATGGATGATAGTTATTTTTGTTCAAAATTTCAATTCAGCTTATAAACTCAAAGTTAACATTTTGACAAAATGATTTGACCAAGTATAGGGTTGATTTCGATCCACACATAAGGAGATTAGTAAAAAAGGATGCACAAGGTAGCCAAAAATAAATCCAAAGCATGATGTTCAACTTATATTATATTTGATCTTTAACAATCCTTGGAAGATATGTTAAGTTTTTATGATGTTCAAAAGTTGCACTTCATCCATGTTCCTAATGAACTTGCATAAAGGCTTCCAACAAATTTTTATGCATGAATAATATAAACTAATAAACTTGTACAGTTTTATCTTTAGATTACAGCATCTACATGCTGCTCAATCAATATCTCATTCAAACAAATAGAAACATATAGGATTTATTATTCAATACCATAGATAAAAAAAAAATATGATAAAATCACGTGTTCACTAAGGTCATCACAAAACTCACTGTGTTTGGAGAAGCAAGTTGCTTTGCACTCAACATACTAGCAGCTGATCTTTTTACAAACCCATTCTCATCAACCTGCTTGTGCATACACATCAACAATTTAAATGTCAACAAGCATTCCATATTAACTATTGTTCAATAACCTTATTATAAACCTGCCTTATAACATAGAAAACAAGAGAAAATTACAAAATGAACATTTCTGCCAAGCTGTAAGGAGTCAAAAACCAATTCATTACCTTAAAATTCAAGTGGGAAAATATCAAAGCTAAGAAAATGTTTCCAAAAATACCGAAGATAAACTAAAACTGTTGTACAATTCATTTATTGCAACACATTGAACACCTCACAAATTAAATTGTAAGAATGCAAAATAAGTAGATTTTAAAGCTATTGTCTTTGGGTATCTGAAAAGGCTATAATTTTACCACACTATCATTTTGTGAAACAAATAACAATGAATGATACAATGGCATCTGAGTGATGAGCTACTTAAATTAGCTTAATTACACACATACTTTGTGCTGGGATACAAAGTAATCATGGCCAAAAAAACTCTTCTCAAGAATACTGAAATAGTTTCCTAAGATTATAATGGCTTTGTTCCAAGTTATAAAAGTGGCTCCCACTTTTAGAAAAAAGATGTTGCAACAGAAAAAAGGTTGCTGCAACAGAAACAACTATGAAAGCACAGCTAAATGAAATTTCCACTAGCACTATTGTAAAATTAATAACAATATAACAGCAAATGGCAAATGTAGAAATGCCATTTAAGAGCTCAAGAAAGAAAAAACAACAATAAGAGAAAAGAAAAAGGAATCATAATGAAAATATGGGCGTACATCAAAAATTGATTATCTATAACTGAACAACTAAAGGTTTTTCCCTATCATTTACAAGCAACCAAGGAAAATACTAGAACCAAAAGCAATATTGTGTATATTATAATATGTGCACATATTGACATACATATATGTTATAGAATTACAAATAGGATTCTAAGTAAACTAGAGGGTATAGTGCTTGGCATAATTTTTTTCAATATTTTATGCAAAAAATTACATGGCTGACAACGATGCTTAAAATGAACTCATTTCACATACCAAACAATCTAGATTTAAAAGCAATCATAAATGAATTAGATATACAATCCTAGTTGTGACCTATGCTCAAACCCAAAGCAGCCAAAATTAAAAAATAATCTATGTCATGTTGCTGAAACTTCAAATAAGATAAACTAATAAGTACTTTAAAATGAAATATTTTGGTACACTAAAGAATTCCTATATCTTTTGTGCTTCTCTTCCACTTGAAGGGTTTCAAAATCAAGGAAAAGTGACATTTCATAGCACTCACCTCAAGTTCAGCACCACTAGTACTATAAATATCATGCACATACTCCTTGAATTCAGCATAATCACTATCAACATTGTCTTGAAGTTGCGTAGCTTTGTTGAGAGCTCTATTGACAGGGTCTTTTCTTTTTCATTATGCTTTCATATAATTGTTCTGCAACTATAAAAAAGTACAAAGTAAGACAATTATGAAGAGCTCAACAAAGAAAAAACAACAATAAGAGAAAGAGTATGCAAAAAAATGATATAGTTGAGAATCAAGATATTGAGGGATAACCTCTTACCTGATCTGAGTCCATGGAATTATGGTCATTCCATGCAGAAACTATAGGCTTAATAGAGGCATCCAACTGTGAAACTTTCTCGGTGAGACCATGTAAGCAATTCATTATATGTTGGTACTCTTCATTTGAGTTGACATGATTTGGAGAGGCTCTTACTAGGTGTTCAACAAATGGCTATGAAATCTCTGTTGACAAACTAGATTTACACTTCATACTATTCTTAGATTTAGTATGATCTAGTGTTGCCATATAATTGACAATATCTTCTACACCTGCTTCTCTATTATTGTTTTCCACCTAAAATACAATGTCAATTTCAACATATAGTCAGTTCAATAAAAAATTGAAATAAATAACACAATGTAAATTGAACAAAAAATCCATACACTTACTCCAAATTTGTCCATTTGGGCCTACAACCCGCCTTGGCCAAATGTATATTCAGCCCTCACATTATCTCTTGCTCTCTTGCCTCTATTACTCTTTGTCAAATATTCTTCAAAACACATAATTTCTTTCAATGCCTCCCACTGTTTGGGAGATAGAGTGGAGTCTAACCTCTCGTTTCCCTCCATTGTTATTTTTCTACAATTGTATCTAAAATTGTTCATCAGAAGTCTCATCTTGTGCTTGTAATATTTTCTAGATATTTGTCCACCAATAGTGTCAAAGGCATTTTCCATTTTTTGTATAACATATTCCACATTTCATGGATCTTGTTGTGCAAAATTTGATTTACAACTATCCAAATGGGCCCTACATCTTATGCCCAACTCAGAGGCCCACCTTGTAGCATTCCAATGGGTTCACTATCTCTTGATACCTCAACCAAAAATGACTTCTTCCCTTCTAATATTCTTTCTTTTGCATTCCTTTCTATAGATCTATATAAATCTTGACTCAATCTTTGTCTTTTAACAAAAGCAGGCACATCTTTTGTTGAACCACTACCAATATTTCTAGCTAATCCACTAATTCCATTAAAATTTGTAAATGCAATAGGTGCACTTTGAGACACATCAGATACAAGCGGACTCTCTTCATGACTTTCATTAACCAAAACTTCATGATCCTTGGCCACATCAAGTGTTATGACAATGAAGAAGGCACCTAAAAATGGTGTTAGGACAATGGTAAGTCTTTTCTTGCAAAAGGCATATAAAGCACTCATGCCTAAGTCTGAGGGAGTTGAGGTAGTTCAGTGGTCAGTAATAGGCGTTTCATGAGTGGTTTTGGATTGAAAAATGTTTAAATGGCCTCTTTAAGGCTCGAGGAAGGTTGGTTGTTGAACATTGGGAGGAGAAAGCTATGTTTTTTTTCTTTCTTTCATGTTAGAATAAGTTCCTAAGGACCATTTCAATTCTTTGTAATAGGTCTCCTAGGTTTGTGGTGGAATTTTGGTCTTGGTGACCAACTCTTTGTACAAACAAGGACTCTATCCTCCTTTTGTAGGTTTAGTACACCTTGGAAAATTAAGAAATAAGGATGCTTTGGTGTAACTTGACACTTGAGGGGAGTCACATTGCTTAATTTAATGGTCTTGGATTCCTTTCATATAGTTTGGAGGCCTCTTTGTAGGTGAATTGAGGAAAGTTGGCTAAATTGCCTTAATTAGGCATTAAAGAGTAAAAAATGAAGTCTAATTATGTTTCCAACAACCAAATGATTCAAATGGAAGTTGGAGGATGTTGGAGGGAGTTATGAGGCTTCAAATATTCCTCTCTTGGTCGAGGAAAGGTTGTTGAACAAGTTTGGAAGGAGTTTCTAAGAGCAAATTGTTGTTTTTCTGTGTTTTCATAAAGAAATTGCTGATCCCGTACATTGTATGGATTGTGCATGTTGTTTCATGATACATTCCTATAATGGCTGGAAATTTGATGGAATATATTTTATTTTTGTGTTGGAGTGGTGAGATTTCATTAAGAATTGAGTGAGATATCTCCATTTTATTATCGGGTGGTCTTAAACTCCATGTTTTTCCTCTAGAATTTGTTGATCCCATACTTGGTAGGGTATCTAAGTTTTTTTTTATGCTTGAAGCATGTAATGGTTGAAAATTTAATTGAATAATATTTCTTTTGGCATTGGAGTGGTGATATTTCATTAAGTAATAAGGGAGAGATCTCAATTTTACTGTCAGGTGGTTTGAAAAACCTTAAAATCCAGGTTTTGAAAGAAAACTATGGATTTCTTCCATTCCCACATTGTAGAGTGGCTAAATCCTTGTGGGATGTAATATATGAAGCTGTAATACTATTTATTTAAGGTATTGGAGAACATAAGGCTCATTGGAGGAAGTGGTGCAATGTTTTTGGCTTGACATCTCTATGTGGCAAGCCTAATTGACAAGCAAAAAAAGCAATTTTTTGCTTGAATCTAAAGAATCTGTTCAAGAGGCACTTGGGAACAATGGTAAAAGATGTGGAAAATATGTAGGAGTTTTATTTTTGGCTTTGGGGTGAAGGGGAGAGGCTTAGATAGTCAAGACCTAGATTTAGGTCTGTGATTTAGGTCCCTTGGGGCAGCGGTAGAATGACTTATTGTGGTTTGTGCTTTGACAGTCATGGGAAAAGGTTTTGAGACTTGATAGAGGCACATTTGGGGTGTTTGAATCCAAGGGTTTGGTTTCATAATAGTCATCCTCATGGATTTTAAATTGACTGTCCTATCGGGTGAATGCTACTAGCCTTTTGAGAAAAAGGGGTCTAAATCACCATAGTGTTGGCTGTTTGTTGAAACCTAAGTGCTAGAGGGTATTAGCCATCATAGTTGGGTGTTTGTTGTCTCGACAACTCTACATCAATTGTTGCACATTGGGAGGAGAAAGTAATCAAAATTTTTGATTCAATTATTTTTCTGAGTTTTTCTTCATATTCAGCCTATGCACGGATTTTTACAGCAGTGTTTGGGTTTCAAATATTTTGAAACTGGTGTAATATGGATGGTTCTAAGCATGGGGAATCTGAGAAAGTTTTTGAAGAGAAGCGTTATAAGGCAGAGAGTGAAGGGGGTCCTATGTTACTTCCTTTTGTTGATGTTTTTGTTGATGAAAGAGAAACCTAAGGTTAAGATGAAAGGTGAAGAACATAGTATGAACCATTTAGTATTGGATAAGCCTAATAAGGATGTTGGAAGTGGTAGGTTAATATGTGTGAGTAAAGGTCTGAGCATGTACGTACAGGTTCAAGGGGATAGTGCAAGCAAAGGATTAATGAGCATGGAAGAACCTAAGCCCAAGGTCAAAATGAAGCATTTACAAAGACAAGTAGAAGCATCAGAGATTGCAGACACAAATTTTGTTGTAGGTTCATGACATGAAGGCTTCCAAAGGACTTGGAAGAATTTTTATGGCAGGGTGTATGGTGCAGGAGCACCTAAAACATGTGTTTGTAAAGACTCATTTTCTCAAGGTTGGTCAAGATGAAGGTCTAGGATTTAGGGGTAAGTGGAGTCTTTTTTGGTAATAAAGGTCTAATGAGACCATTTTCAATGTATTTGGGGATGTCAATACTAGTTTGATTCAAAAAGTACATTATGATGTAATAGTTGGTGTAAAATATGGAATTTGAGGGAGTTGAGGTAGTTTAGTGGCCAGTTATAGGCGTTTCATGAGTGGTTTTGGATTGAAAATGTTTAAATGGCCTCTTTAAGGCTCGAGCAAGGTTGGTTGTTGGTGCAGGAGCACCCATGGGTCTAATGGACTTAGAATGTTTGGTTGTGTTTTGTTTCTTTTTTTTGTGTTAGAATAAGGTCCTAAGGACCATTTCAATTCTTTGTAATAGGTCTCCTAGGTTTGTGGTGGAATTTTGGTCTTGGTGACCAATGCTTTGTACAAACAAGGACTCTATTCTCCTTTTGTAAGTTTAGTACACCTTGGAAAATTAAGAAATAAGGATTATTTGGTGTAACTTGACACTTGAGGGGAGTCACCTTGCTTAATTTAATGGGCTTGGATGCATTTCATATAGTTTGGAGGCCTCTTTGTAGGCGAATTGAGGAAAGTTGGCTAAATTGCCTTAATTAGGCATTAAAGAGTTAAAAAATGAAGTCTAATTATGTTTCCAACAGCCAACTGATTCAAATAGCAGTTGGAGGACATTTTAGGTAGTTAGGAGGCTTCAAATATGCCTCTCTTGGTTGAGGAAAGCTTGTTGAACAAGTTTGGAAGGGGTTTCTAAGAGGAAATTGCTGTTTTTTTGTGTTTTCATCAATAAATTGCTGATCCCATACATTGTATGGCCTGTTAGTGTTTTTTAATGATCAAATAATATAATGGTTGGAAAGGTAATGGAATAAGCTTTCTTTTGGCATTGGAGTGGTGATATTTCATAAATAATTGAGTGAGATATCTCCATTTTATTACCGGGTGGTCTTAAACCCCATGTTTTTCCTCTAGAATTTATTGATCTCGTACTTGGTATGGTCTGTAAGTTTTTTTTTATGCTTAAAGAATGTAATGGTTGGAAATTCAATTGAATAATATTTCTTTTGGTGTTGAAGTGGTGATATTTCATTAAGCAATAAAGGAAATATCTCAATTTTACTGTCGGGTGGTCTAAAAAACCATAAAATCCAGGTTTTGAAAGAAAACTATGGATTTCGTCCATTCCCAAATTGTAGAGTGGATAAATCCTTTTGGGATGGAATATATGAAGCTTTAATACTATTTACTCAAGGTATTGGAGAACTTAAGGCTCATTTGAGGAAGTGGTGCAATGTTTTTGGCTTGACATCTCTATGTGGCAAGCCTAATTGACAAGCAAAAAAAGTGAATTTTTGCTTGAATCTAAAGAATCTGTTCAAGAGGCACTTGGGAATGATGGTATTAGACGTGGAAAACCTATATGATTTTTATTTTTGGCTTTGGTTGGAAGGGGAGAGCCTAGATAGTCAAGACCTAGGTGTAGGTCTATGATTTAGGTCCCTTGGAGCAGTGGTAGAATGACTTATTGTTGTTTGTTCTTTGACAGTCATGGGAAAAGGTTTTGAGACTTGATAGAGGTACATTTGGGGTGTTTGAATCCAAGGGTTTGGTTTCATAACAATCCTCCTCATGGATTTTAAATTGACTATCCTACCGAGTGAAGGCTACTAGCCTTTTGAGAAAAAGGGGTCTAAATCACCATAGTGTTGGTTGTTTGTTGAAACCAAAGTGCTAGAGGGTCTTAGCCATCATATTTGTGTGTTTTTTTTCCCTAACACTCTGCATTAGTTGTTGCACATTGGGAGGAGAAAGCAATCAAAAGTTTTGTTTCAATTATTTTTTTGAGTTTTTCTTCATATTCAGCCTATGCACGGATTTGTACAGCAGTGTCTAGGTTCCAAATGTTTTGAAACTGGTGTAATATGGTATTGGATTCCTTTTGGTTTCATTCTAATAGGATTTCATTGAGAGATAATTACTTTAAGGCCTGATTTTCCTTGACTGGTCCAAAAATAGAGAAACAAGGGTTTGAGGCCTAAAATTTTGTAAAAAGGCCTTTCCACCTTTCTGTGATAACTGTATCTTGGTGGAAATGGCTTGGTAGGTGTAGGGTTAGGTGTAGGAATCAAGAATAAGGTTTTGAAAATGATTTTAAGTAATTCTCCATGCTGCCTCATGTCAAACTCAGTTTTGGTGCCTTAAAAACAAGGCTAAAGTAAGTAAAAGGAGGACAGTGGTGTAGGAATGGGTAGAAACCGCTAAAATTAGTGTTTTTCATATGTATTTAGAGGTGCTTAGAAGATCTGAGGGGTTGGGTGTGGTTGAATGTGTAAGAGAGGTTGAGACCCTAGTTGGAAGAGGGTGGAAAGGAGTGAAAAAGTGAGGTTCTACAAGGCAAGTGTATAAAAAACTTGAGGGAAGCATCATATAGTGTTGTTGTTAGCATGTGCAGGTGAAATGATGAGGGATTGAAGTGGTTTCAGGTTTGTATGTGGTCAAGGTATAGGACTTTGAATAAACCCTCTTAATTTGGCTAAGAATCAAGGGTTTAAAGGTTCACCATGTTGGAGATGACAATCCTACTAATTGATTGTGGTTTTGGAGGTTTGAGGGCATAGGAATTTCTGCCTCATGGTCTCAAGGGTCTGTGTCAAGGTTAAGGTGTGTTTCTGTGTAAATTAGGCCTGATCAGCCTAACTAGGACAGCGTAGGAGGGGTGATTTTCGGGGTTTGGTCCAAAAGACTTATACTTGCCCTTGGGATATGTGTTATAACTTTGAAATGGGTACCTTAATCCATATTTATATCTCTCTATGTTCTGGAGAAGTTTGGTGAAAAGTCACAAAAACTAGTTTCCTAGTGCTTCTTTATTAGACTTTCTCTAAACCTTTATACATGGTAATTCAACAAGCTCCTACTTAGAACCTTCATTTTTTTATTCCATAATGTGACTTTTACAAGGCTGCCATGAAATATTAGTACACAAAATAGCACCACACCACCAAACCTTCTCTTAGAGGGATCTAATTACATCAACACAACCCATTATAAGGCTTTCACCCAAGTAGAGTAAATGAAAAGGTAGACCTATGTGAATGCTTGAGTTTGTTTATTCCTATCACAAGGATGATATTAGAGATGTTACGAGTTAAATGATTGCTTTGATTCTTGGAGTCACTAGTTGGTGTTTGGGTAACCATGAGGATATTGGCCTTGAAGTAAAAATTTAAGAATCTGATAAAGAACAAAATTAAGGTCCAGTATATTGGAGTTGTTTATGTCTAAATGGAGATATTGAAGGTGAACAAAGGTGATGCAAAACACAAAGGATTCTCAAATCTCAAACTCTTCCTATTGAGGACATATTTCATAACAATGGGTTCAATATCCCACAAAATTTTCAAATTTCCCAAGAAATCTTCACAAATCAATGACTCAACATGGCACAATATTGGTTCTCCAACTTATCAAACTGACTGAAAAAAAAACTCAATCAATTTCTTACTGTCCTTTCAACTAGGACTCAAACCTTCTTCACAAAATCTTGTTTACAAGGCACCAAACTAAGAACACAACTCATAACCACAAAATGGTTCCACAAAACACCTTAGACAACATTTATAACATTGGCCCAAACCCTTTTTCCAACATACACAACTCTATCTTAAGGATTTTCAAAAGTGGATTGTCCTAATTCATAACTAGGCTTAATTAGACCCCTTCAATATATAACTCACAATTTCCAAGCCCTTTCATCCTTAAAAATACCACAAGAAGATATAAATATTCCTACACTACTTGATTAGACTTTCTCTAAACCTTTATACATGGTAATTCAACAAGCTCCTACTTACAACCATCATTTTTTTATTCCATAATGTGACTGTCACAAGGCTGCCATGAAAGATCAGTACACAAAATAACACCACACCACCATACCTTCTCTGAGAGGGATCTGATTACATCAACACAACCCATTATAAGGCTTTCACCCAAGTAGAGTGCCTTCCACTTCATCAGGACACAAAATAATCACTTATCACTATCAAACTGTGACTTTCACCAGTCCGTCTTCACTGGACAGTCAATAATAAATGGCCACAAACATATAAATAGACCAATCCCTCATTAGAGGTGACTCACACTACCCTTAACAGCCTTGAGAATCAAATGGGGTTCAAGAAAACTCATTCACCATCATCAAATATCTCAAAACAACTCTGTACATAAACATTTTCTAGATTTTAAGCAAAATTACAGACCTAAGGCTTCATTGTTCCCTATGATAACCATTATATTTTGGTCTGAGGCTCCATAATATGAAGGAATATATAAAAACAACTCTCCCTACCAAGATTTAGATTGTTCCATTGACTGAAATGGGAGAAACTTAATTTTGTAACCTCATTGTTTACCCTAGCAAGGGTTTTGATAGTTTTCACAAAAAACTCAATATCTTGCTCAAGGAATAACCAAAATGCATGAAATTTTTTCCAAATGAAAGGTGATTGAAGGCCACAACATTTACAAGTAATTTTGCATGTTTTATAGTTTGTACAATCCGTACATATGTCTGGAAACACAAATTTTCTGTAGAAATTGCTTAAAATCAGAGATTTCCTTTGTTATATCTTCTCATTCCAATCACCCTCGAAGTTAAAATGCATATAAAATCCTTTTTAAAGGCAAAACAACTGACTTTCAATATTCTAACTGCCTCTAAATGACCTAAAAGCCTAAGAAGTCTGTGTACATGGGAATACAATGAGTTTATTTAAATTTGTGTGTTCAAGCCTAAAATGATGTGTCAAGGCTATGTAAAGACTAATTTGAATAAATTAAAGCCATGTAATAGGTCTAAGGTAGTCAAAGAGACGAGAAAATACAAAAGTTGTGATATTGTCAAATTTGTGAAAAAGAGCAAGAAAATCAATGGATAGGTTGTTGGATTTCAAAAGGCAGTTGCCTTTATTATTTAAAACATCTATAAAGCATTTGTGAAAGCTAGGAAAACCACAGGTTTTATAATCTTGAAGATCTAAGATCAATAAAAGTACCCTATTTCAATAAATTTCTGAGTTTCTTCTTGATTTCATTCACTTTTAAAATTGGTGTAGTAGTTTATGATGTAGAGGTGGGGTGGTAATCTCTCTCACTATGTCAACACAAGGGTTCTAAAAAATCTCAGAGGTCAATCACTTAAGGTTCTCCATTTAGTCACATTTTCATCACTCTACCCTTGTAGCACTCCAAAACCAGTGTAGATCAATTTTCACTCAATCTTTCCAAAACACCTGACAATTAAAATATGGATTAAGATACCCTTTTCGGGGTTACACAATATACCCAAAAACCAAGGGTCACTCTTTTGGACCAATATGGACTACTAGTACTCCTACCTCGTTCTAGGCTTCATAATTAGGCCTAATTTTCAAAGGAGCTACCCTTAGATCCTCACATAAGACTTCCAAACCAAAAAAAAGTCTTTAATTGTGTTTCAAAACAAAGGATTTTCTAGGTCCTAGGGTTGTACATGCTCAAATAGACTCCTAATTCCAAAACTCTCCTAAACCTTCACAAAAACAAGGGTTTTAAGGCACCCCTATTGAAAATGCATATTCCCAAATACCCCAAGCCATACCAACTACTCAAAAACATTTAATTTGGTCCCCTCAATCTTTACAATTCATAAAAATGATCTCTCCAAACTTCCCTTTATTAGATCCAAGACTGTCCTCATCAAATCATGCGTTTTCCCAATGGATTCCACCCTACAAACACCCCCAAAGTCATGAAAATATCCTATTTTACATGAAAAAAGGAATGAAAATGTTTATTATGCCTATATAAGCCTATCCACCAAGTTACAGGTCCTCATAGTTGGTGGAAGGCTTAGACTGCCATTTTGGCTCCTCTCAAAACCCCAAAAATAGGGAAAATAGGCAGTTTTAGAAAAACAATGATTTCTCCCTCAATATGAATGATCAAGACCTAAAACCAGTTGCATTGGAAAGATGAATCATGTATATAACACATTAAAAAAAAATTTAGAGCTAAATCTAAGTGCAAGGTTCTATACCAAGCCTGCAAAGTTCAGGAAACCAGGAAAAATTTGGAAAAAATAGAATTTTGGAAGTTTCTTTGATTTATTTGTTCCAATCTTGGAGAGGAAACTACATTCGAGTATTTACATCAATTTTATATTTAATCCAACTCCTAAATACCTCAAAAACTGACCAACTTCCTTCAACCACCCTTTTGCCTAATTCTAAAGTGATAATTTGCCAATCTTTGGCCTTAATCATCCCCTTACAACTTGATTTTGAAAATACTTCTTAACTAACCTATTAAGCCCCCCAATACATATAAAATGGTCATTGAGACATTATTTAACATAAATTAAAGAAAGACACACCTATATAAACCTAGATTGCATAAGGTGTAGGTGCTCCTACACCAGTTTAGGACTTTAAATCTTATAGTTTGTTATAGAGCAGAGAGTTTTGATTTTGATGTAAATTTATAATTTGATCTTCTCATGATTCAATTGGGGATTGAAATTCCCTAATGAAATGAGGTTGTTGATGGTTTTGGTATGATGCTCTGCATCATATTGCTAATGATGATTGTACATATCAAAGTAGATGGTATTACATCAGTGATGCACATGTGAGCAAGTCATCCTTATCAGATGTTCTTGGAAGTGAAGCGTACTTGTTGTTTTATCATAAATTATAGCATTGGAATGAATGATTTTTATGCATGATGTTTGGCATGCTATTTTGTATTCTTAGATTTGTTGCTGCACTTCAAAATGGAGAAAGCAGTTAACAAACAAGTTTAAAAGAAAAGTGTATTTTTGTTCAATTGAGAGGCACACAAATCTTGTTCTGAAATCTTCTCTTTTCCCTGTGGTTTTGAATTCACTACTACAATTGATTGCAAGGTCACTTCTATGTGTGCATTTATACAAATGTGGTGGAGAAGCACCCAAATCATGTAATGCCTTCAAAAGGCTAGTTGGTCAAATTTATGTGTTCAAGGCAAAAATAAGGTGTCAATGCTTTGTGAAGGCTAATTTGAATGTATTAAAGTCACTAGGTGGTCAATTAAGTATATTTTCAAAATATTGTCAAAAGGTGGGAAAATTTGTCAAAATGTAATTATGCAAAAAAATAGCATAAATTAGGAATATTAAGAGTTAAGAGGTAGTTGCATTTGATGAAGGAAGAGGAAAAGAATTTGTGCCTTGGTAACCGTATGTAAAATCATTTGTAAGGTGAGAAAATGGCCATCCATTGTAATTTTGAAGAGAATCTAATAATAGAGTACCTTGTTTTCAGTGATCAATGCTTTTTGTGTGATTTTTCCAATCTTCTGATTCTATGCAGCACCTAGTAACTTTGTTTATTTTTTGATATGGATTTATAAGGATTGGAACTCTTCATACAATGTGGTTTTGAAGGATCAATAAGAATCTAAGAGTCATTTGCAGGATTTTATCTTATGATTGTTGGTATTTCTTATAGATTGGGTTAGAGAGTCTAGAGGGCAATAAATGGCTACTCCACCGAATTAGATAATGTATAGCGGTGGAGTAGGTTAGAATAGGTTGTATTTGGAATTTTTTAAGTGATTTGTGTGTTGGAAGTACAGGGGAAGGTCTGAGTTGAGAATGGGTGACTATTTTCTCAGTAATTTTTGAGTTTTCTTCATGTAAAATGATGGCTCCATGTTAAAGATTGATGGAATGAGCACTTAAGAAGGTATGGAGATGGTTTATAAGGCCTTTGAAGACTTATATAATTTTTTTTGAAGCAATGGCAAAACCCTAGAAGGTTTGGAGTATACTTCCTCTATAAACCCTCATGCACTTAAGCATTGTCAAGCCTAAAATCATGGGTTTCATGGTTTAGTGTTTGGTTGGGCTTATCAGTCCCTAAAAATGATGGAATTCATAGGTATGTGACCTAACTCAATTCTTCCCATGGTTTTTAGGTGATTTCAAAATGATACAAAGGTATTTTCTTTGGAAAACTGTCTTATTTGGTGCACTTTGGCTACAGACAGGTTATTGTTTCTCTTATACTTTCCAAAACAAGTCTACTCGATTTTGAAGTATGTCAATATATGGCATAATGGGTTCCTAAAAAGGTAAGGATTGTGGTGGGATTCAATAAGGATATGAGGTTATACCTGATTTAGTGATTGGTAAAACCTACTAGCCAAAATAGTGAGTTGACTGCTAGGAAGGGTGAATTTGTGGAAGCAAGGTTAAGCGTGATTGAAGTTGGTTTGAACTTGTCTAAATCTAATTGGTAAAGGTGCCTAGATGCTTAGAAGAAGTTTGGGAGACTAACTGTTTGAAACTGTTGATTTGAGCAAAGTTATTTCTATGTGCAAATGGTAATTTGAATGCATGGAATTGGAATTTCTGACAAAATAGAGTTAAGGGAAGTATGAATTGTTTGTTCTTAATAAAATATGATTTTCTAAGGTGTTCATAAGGTTGGTATGGGTTTTTTTTCTTAGTTCCATCATAGGTGACTTTGTATTGTGTGTCTCTTGTGGTGTGTTGGTGCAAAGTTGGGTAAATTGAATGAATTGTGAAATCAAAGTTTGTTGATCAGTTTTTGTTCTAAATCAGTCAAAGTAATGATGGATAAATGGTATTTGAAATCTGATAATGGTCTGGTTGATTTGGCTTATAGATTCCTTGTGATTTGCAAGTGAAATGTAAGAATTTTGGTTGAAAAGATAAAGCAATTTAGATGCTTGTTCAATTTGATCTTCTCTTGATTCTATTTGGGATTGGAATCCCTTGAAGAATGAGTGTTTGGTTATGATGCTCTGCATCAAAATGAGAAAGTGCTAGAATGCTGGGAAAATAGATTATTAACACAGTGAGGTCTTATGTCTGCTGAGTGCATTTTCAAGTGGATTGTTGGGAAGATGGAAATTGAGCCTAGTGAGGGTTTTTTTAATGTTTGAAGAATGCATTTTCAAAAATCAAACCTTAGAAGAGTAGATTTGGATTGTACCTATAGATGTATTGGATGATCAATACCTAGATGAGTTATTAAGTACTTGTATCAATGAGAAAAAGATTTAAAAAATGTATTCTTTGCATGTAAAATATAGAGTCAAATCAAATTTAAGATAAATAAAAATTAAAAAATAAAAAAGTAGTGAAAAAAATATTTATTATTTCTTTTGTAAACCTACTAATTTTTTTGCTAGTAGGGATTAATTTTACACATCCACCATTTCAAGACAAATATTTTAGGTTGTGCATAGGAGACTTGAACTTGAAATGTATAGCTTTTACAAGATCATTCAAAAATCAATTGTCCACAATCCTAGAAAAGATTTGCATACCCAAAAAATAACAGTAGAAGAAATATATGTCGCAAGTATTGTATATGACAAGAAATAATGATGCTTGTATCAAAGTACTGAAAATGCCATTTCAAATAAAATTTGTTTAGAATTTACAAAAATATCAGCATGCAGAAAGGTTCACCTAGTAGACGCAAAACCCACAACCTTTTGAATTCCTGGTATCTCTATCTTTACATTCACCTATACATTCACCTGTGTTTAATATAAAATTTAGGATCTTTTTCATCTTGTCTACTATGATATCAGAAACAGACTTGAAAACAAATGTGAAAAATTTGTAGGTTCTTATTGAAAATAATGAAAATAGACTATTAATAGACTATATTACCTATTTTCTTGCAGACATCCCATGAGTTGGATAAATGACACAGCTAGGGCATAATATTTTCTATAGATGTTGATGATTAAATAGCCAATACATTTATCACTTCCCGCCATAAGAACCTGCATCCGAGTGTGATGCCGCAACTATAGCAGTAGATGTGAGAGCCAACTCAGAGCCATCACAAAAGATGGAAAAAACAATGATTTCAGTTTTCATCTCACAGGAAGGTGTGGGAATTTTTTTTATATTTTTAATGAAAAGGTATTTTTTCTATTTTGTTAATTTTACACAATATAAAATATAAAAAATAACTTAAATATGTTTAATTTCTATTGTTTTAATTTGAGATAATGTAAAATAAAATATATAATTTAAATATGTTTAAAATAAAACTAGCAATTGCACCTTGGTGTGCAATGGGTGCGCCGAAGAGGTGTAGAAGGTCATTAAGAGAAAATTTGGGTCTATTTTTTGCATTCATCAAATGATATTTTTTGTGTGAAAAAGGTCTCAATGTATTGTGAACATTTCAATTTTTATTTTTGCAAGTTTGTTTAAATGTTCGAAAGGATATTTTATTTTCTTGGTACAAATAAGGACTAACAAAAGTAGAAAATTTTGAAACATTCTAGATCATTGAAGAAGCCCGCAATATTCAAAAAGCAAATGCACTATATGACGGATGTTAAAGGTGCAATAAAGCCACCTAGACAATTGCCTTCGAAGGTGGGAACACAAAATAAAACACCAAGTGTAAAGTCAATACAATTATCTTATCCAAGAAAGGAAATGAGTAAGATATGATCTAGATTTGATAGGCCTGATATTTGGTTCTTTGCAACATAATATTGACAATACAGTAATAACAAATGGTGTGCAGAGTAATAAGAAAAAGGCTCCTTCGATAATTTCTAGCAAAGTTAAAAATGATGAGCTTCAAAAGTGAATAATGCCACGTCCTACAAGTGTGCACAAACCACTTACTTCAAAGACTCCAATGCAAAAGCCTTGCTATATCAAAGAAAAATTTCAATGTTTGTAAAGCCAATACCAAGACTTGTGACCAAATTTGAAGCAAGGTCTGTAGTGATGCTAGTGCCAAAACCCAAACTTGTAAAAGTACTTGATAAAACTCACTTGTCCCCTATTTAAAGGTACACAACCAAAACTAACTCACTTCTATTAACACATGTATAAGTTTAGTCTCTACTATCTTATTTTAGTTAATTTACATACTCAACTTTTATATTAAAAATGTCACCTTCATTTAATTCATTTTAGTCATTCGACAACTCACATTAGATATTTTAAAGGAGATGATTTTTATTTTTGAAAGTGTATTCTTGAAATAGATTTTATGTAAGAAATATATTGTAATATGGGTAAAAAAATATTTAAAAAAAATTTGCATTCATAATTAAACATACTTATTCAAATTATACAACATATTTGTATGAAATAGAATATTAAATATTACAAATTTATATTTTAAAAAATAAATTTAAAATTACAAATTATGGATAACTCATTTTCCAATAAGTATTAAATTAGGTAGAATATGAATGAACTAGAAGATCCAATTTGTATATATAGACATTAAAATGCTAATATTAAAATTTATAATAAGATTTTAAGAAATCAAAAGTTTTTATCATTACAAATATACATGAAAAAAATTCATATATATTTATTCAAATTTACTATTTATATAATTTACTTTTTTATTTATTATTTAATTATTATTTATTTGTATATAAACTTGTTTTACACAAATTAAACAATTATAATTATATTTTAGAAATAGGTATTAATCATTGTATAATATCAATCTTGATATTTAGTCATTTTTATTTGTCTAATATTAGTCATTTATTTAGTCATTTAGTTGTGATTTTACGCGATGACCAAATTAGTCACTTATAAATGACCAAATTAGTTATTTATTTGTCAAATTTTACTAGTGTTAGTCACATGACTAAAAATTTTAGTCACATAGTCATTTATTTACCAAATTCTACTAGTGCCTATACCCTCTTAATCCCTCAACCCTTAAACCCTAACCTCTCAAACCCTATACCTTCTTAATCCATCAACCCTCAACCCTCAACCCTTAAACCCTAATCCCTCAACCCCTATACCCTCTTAATCCCTCAACCCTCAATCCCAAAACCCTAATCCCTCAACCCCTATACCCTCTTAATCCCTCAACCCCTATACCCTCTTAATCCCTCAACCCTTAAACCCTAATCCCTCAATCCCTATACCCTCTTAATCCTTCAACTCTCAACCCTCAACCCTTAAACCCTAATCCCTCAATCCCTCAACCCTCTTAATGCCTCAACCCTTAAACCCTAATCCCTCAACCCTTAAACCCTAATCCCTCATCCCCTATACCCTCTTAATCCCTCAACCCCTATACTCTCTTAATCCCTCAACCCAATCCTCAATCCTTAAACCCTAATCCCTCAACACCTATACCCTCTTAATCCTTTAACCCTCAACCCTCAACCCTTAAATCCTAATCCCTCAACCCCTATACCCTCTTAATCCCTCAACCCTCAACCTTTAAACCCCAATCCCTCAACCCCTATACCCTCGTAATCCCTCAACCCTTACTCCCTAATCCCTCAACAACTATACCTTCTTAATCCATCAACCCTCAACCCTCAACCCTTAAACCCTAATCCCTCAACCCCTATACCCTCTTAATCTGTCAACTGTCAACCCTCAATCCTTAAACCCTAATCCCTCAACCCTTAAACCCTAATCCCTCAACCCCTATACCCTCTTAATCCCTCAACCCTCAAACTTTAATCCTTCAACCCCTATACCCTCTGAATCCCTCAAATCCTATAACCTCTACTCTATAACCTATTAATCCATCATCCCTAAACCCTAAACCCTTAAACCCTAACCCATAAACCCTCTACCCTCTATTGCCAGTCCTATACCCTCTACCCTCAACCCTAATCCCCCAACCCTTAAACCCACTAAGTAAACTCTCTACCCTAATCCCTCAACCCTCTTGACCCTTAAACCCTCAACTCTTAAACCCTTAAACACTCAACCCTAAACCCTCAACCTTCAACCCTAACCCCTTAAACCCTAAACTGTTAAACCCTTTACCCTCTACCCTCTAACCTCTACCATCAACCCAATACTCTCTACCCTGAACCCTAATCCCTCAACCCTTAATCTCTCAACCCCTATAACATCTACCCTATATATTGGAACCTCAACCCTAATCCCTTGACCCTATACCTTAAACCCTCAATCTTCAACCCTCAACCCTTAAACCCTCTACCCTTTACCCTATACATTAAACACTCAACCCTCAATTCTCAACCCTCAACCTTTAATCCCTCAACCCTCAATCCTTAAAACCTAAACCCTCTACCCCTTACATTGGACCTTGAACCTAATCCTTCAACCATATACCCTCAAAACTATACCCTAAACCCTCTACCCTCAACCAAGGAAACCCTTAGCCCTAAACCCTTAACCCCAAACCCTTCAACCCTAAATTCTTAAACCTTAAACCTTCTACCCTATACCCTCAACTGAATACCCTCTACCATCAAACCTATTCCATCAACCCTATAGGTCCTCCATCCTAATCCCTCAACCCTATACCCTCAACCCCTATCACTTTCTCTCTATCTATGCATCTCACCTCTCCCTCCTTCCCTTCCTCCCACCCTCTCTAATTATCTCTATCTATCGTCTCCCTCTTTCTGCGTACCTCTCGTTCAATCAATCCCTACCACCCTCTCTCACTCCCTCTCACTACCTATCTCTCAAGTCTCTCCCTTTCGTACCCTACCTACATAACCCTCTCTTTCTCTTTGTCTCTCTCTCTCTCTCCCTCTCCCTCAATTCTCTCTCTCCCACCCCGCCTCTCTCCCTCTCCATCAATTCTCTCTCTCTTTCCCTCCCTCTATCCCTCCCACCCTACCTAGCTAAGTCCCCCTCAATCCAACCCCTTCTCTCCCACTCCCTCTCTCTTAAACTCTTACTTCGACCCCCTCTCTATCTCTCTAGACTCTCTCTAAATTCTCCCTTCATCTAAAGACATACATAAATGCATACATACAAGCATAATACATTTGTACATATAATCGTACATCCATACAAGCATACATACATACATGCACATAAAAATATATCAGCATACATTAATATATTAGCATTTAACATAAAGTAAGACATAACACGAGCGCATTATAATGCACTCGCATTATGTGCTAGTAGATATGTTCCCCACAGAAGCAGAAACCGTGTCAAAAGTGAGATATAACGCGAGCACATTATAACGCGCTCGCGTTATATCCTGCTTTGGGAATTACCAAACTTTAAGCTTGGTATTGCCTTGGAATTCCAACCCAAAGGCTTGGAGGGCATTCCCAACGACTAGAGATGTGTTTTTAAAAAATCCACCATATTTCTCATAATCGAGTTCGTGCTCACTATCAGGATTGTACATGGTTCAATATCAAAAAAATTGAGCACATGGGTAATGTTGGGTTATCTCTTAGCTATCCAACGATGTAATTTTTTTCACTTTTTTAAAATGTGAAGTCTTTCATCCATAATTTATTTTATCTGTATGTCTTTTTTTTGCGAAAAAATAGTGTTTGGTATTTTTTTCATTATAAATTAACCATTCATCAATTTTTCAAATAAATTACATTTTTAGAAAATAGACTTTATTCTACAAAATTAAAAAAATAAAAATTAAAAAATCAATTAGTTTCCAAAATTTGTAGGGGTAGCAAGGCCAAAATTCTATTTTAAGGATATGTCCACTTCTCAAATTAGCAAAATAATCAAATATTCATTAAAAAATTATCAGAAGAATCGTGCATCAACTACATACTATTAGCTAGCTTTTGACTGTTGCGATTTTAAAAATACTAAAAAAAATTTCACCGTACGAGGGTCGTACAAGAGTTGCTATGTTATGTTTTTCTGACAAAAACAACACCAATTTGTATACGTCCCTCATTTGAACCCCTTAATCTCAATCATTTCAAAAATAAATTAGTAGTTTAGAAAGTAGACTCGGTGCACTTGAATCCTTCTTTTTGTTCCATCTCAAAATTTTGAGTCTAAGTATTCTCAATTTCACATCCAAGGTCAGTATTTCTTGATTTAAGAAAAAAACTGTCCACTTAAGTCCCATTTTTGGGAACCATCTTGGTGCACTTACCCTCTATGCTTTGCATAGTATAGGGTTAAAAAAAAATTAATTTCATGAAGTTTTGACCAAATTCAAGTGGCCAAACATACAAGTTTTTTATATTTTTTAAAAGTTGTAATAAAAAAATCATAATTAATTATTTACTTCGAAAAAATTACAAAAGAATATGCATCACCTCAGGACATGATTCCTCTACTTATATCTAAAATCTTATAAAAATATATCATCATTTTATTGTTGTTAGGGCGGTCAGATAAACACCCATTTCTTATTTTTTCCCTGAAATTTAAGTACTACTCCATTGAAATTTAAAATTTTCACCAAATAGATTTCTTTTTAAATAAACCTAGTAGTTTAGAAACTACATTCAATTTGGTATAGATTTTATTCTTACATATTTTTGAAATAATATAGATAACTTATTCAAATATTTATGTCAAGTTTCCTGACTCTGAGTTTCTAAATTTTCATTGCCACTTAAGGGCCTGTTTTTTCCATGATGATCCTACACATACCCTCATAACATCCTAAGCTCATTGTGTTGGCAACTAGCCTTACAATTTCTTCATCATAAGAGCTGGATATTTCTTAGCTCGAACTATTAGGTTCTGCTGGAAAAATCACCAACAGTTTGTAGAGAATAATTCTTCACAAAAATAAATTATGAATTATGTTGGTTGCTTTCCCCCTCTTATTTTGGAATTCAAATTTGACAATTGAATGTATTCAATTTGGTTTTTGTGTTTCAAAATTTAATTTGTTTGATCATTTGAATTTTTAGCTGCTAGTTATGTAGGTTTTTAAAGATGAATTTACTGAATTCTACATTATAGTTGGCTTTGATGTTTATTTGGGGAGCCTTACACCAATATTTTATTGTGCAAGTACCTACATGGAATAAATTTATTACATGTAGCTACTAGGGAGAGTGTGGAAGACTGTGCATTTAAAATCCCATAGAGTTGATAGGAGATTGTGATTATGTCATGTAAAACACCAAATTAAGTGTGCATGAGTCTTTTTTAAAATAATATGTATTGAGGGTGGCACAATTTGTAAGTGGTGGTATTTGTAAAAATAAAAGTTTTGAATAAATTGTAAATGAGCCTTTTTCTATGCAAGTTGACTTGAATTATAAATACAAATGCATACGTAGTTGAATATCTATATTGTTCAGTTACACATTGTGTTATGAGAAGCCATTGGTGATTTTGCAATTTTTTATTTGATAAAATAAGGTTTTTTAATGGGTCAAAGTGATTTTCTTTTGTGCGAGGTTAAGTGAGCATGGAGTAAGCAGTAATTGGATGGGGGGAGGTGATTGGGGCATCTCCCCTAGTAAGCTTTTGGATGTTCTGGAGGTAGGAAATGTTGAGATTGGTGATGGTTGTTTCAAAGATGTATTGTGTATTCTTGATTTGCATACAAATCTACTTTCCATCTATAATATTACACATGGAGAGGTATTGAAGATTGTAGAGTTCACTGCAAATTCTATTTTCATTAGAGAGATTGATACTAGCAAAGTGATTGTTGTTGGTGGAGTTGATCATGAGTCTCATCTCTATACCTTTCCTCATTTTGTTGTTGTTGATGATTATGAGCCTCACAACCCTCTTGCTCTAGTGTTGATACAAATTCCTCAAGAGACATTGGTCATTCAAAATTTGGAGTTCTTCAAAAATATGTTGATTCATCTCCTATTGCTTCAGATGTTGGTTCCTTAAAAACAACATGATGTTTTAGATCATTTAGATATTTCTTTGTGGGATAGCCACTTGACAGGTCTTGTGGAGTTGTTTTGTGAATCTCAAATTTCTGATTTGGATGATGCTTTTGAGGGTATATTCCTTATTTTTGATGGTAGTATCTACACTTCTGTCACATCATATGTGTCTTTAGAGATTGTTTCTTTAGAGTCTCCACATGGTCTTATTCATTCACCTTCTTTAGTTAAGGTTTCACCTAATCATGATGTGACATTTTGTTATGTGGAGGCACTTGGAAATTTTTTAGATGCATTTTTCATGTTGATTCATCCTCTCCCTTATCTTTTTTAGAGTTGGAGTTTCTCTTCTATCAGTGTTTGTTTCTCCCTAAAGGGAGGCATGTTGTCTGTAGACATGGGATATTCTTCAAACTTCCAAGATTAGTATAGGAGTTTCTTCATCATGGGGGGATCATTAGTATTTTCCCTCTTATGGGGGGGTCGTTGGTTGTATATAAATGATGTATGTAGTCCTTGGGGAGTGTTATTGAGTCCTCCATTCATGCATCATTTTTTGTTTTCTTTTCGCTTTTGGAGAGGGTTTTTTTCCCACAAGGTTTTTCTCCTTTTCTTCGATTGTGAGAGATTTGTTTTTTGCATTGTAAATGGGTACCTAACATGGTTGTGTAGCCAGGAACCATATTTCATTCTGCATAATAATCTCCCTAATTTTTCACTTAAGGGGAGTGTTAGTGTACTGATTAAGGTTAACTTAGGTTAATCTCTCAGGTGGTTTCTTTCCCCTATTGAATAGTTTTAGACCCGTTCCTTTTTTCATGCCTTTAAAAGGTTGCACATTATGTATTTTACAACATATCATTTTAATTCACTTTTGGTGAAATAGCATGTGATTCTCTCATGCATTGTGAATGTTCTTTATTTCATTTGGTGATTTTGGGTTCAATGGTCTCCACCTATAGAGAGAAATATTCATAAAAGATGAGTTTTAGTGGAATATAAGTGGAATAGGTGCCTCAAGAATGATATCTTTATATATCTTTTACAAAGGATTTTTTAAAAAGAAAAATATGCTAATAAATTTTGAAGTTACAACATGTAAAATACTAATTTAGGCCCCTAATTTATTTTAAGAAACATAATGTTGCTCGCTTGAGATGGCTAAAATAATATGATCACTATCCAAAATAAAAATATGCCTTCCAGATTAATAACACAAATATATACATTAATTGTTTGATTATTGATCCTATTGTAAGCCATCATTTCATATATGATTATCACTACATGTATAAATAAGCATCAACCCTAAATCCTAAACCTTCTCTCTCTATCTATCACTCCCTCCCTCTTTCTCTCTACCTCTCCCTCCCTCCCTCCCTCTATACTTATCTCAATTTCACCTCTATATTTATCCCTCTTGGTATCTCTATATATCTCTCTCCCCTCTCCCTCTAACTACCTACCTCTCCCTCCCTCCCTATCTCTCTCTACCCATCTCTCTCTAACTCTCCCCCTCTCTGCATAGGAATTATCAAAGCAAGTTATAACACAAGTGTGTCTTTTGGAATCACAAAAAATCATAAAAAGTAATAGGGATCTCATGATTTAAGACATGCGTGCTCTTTTTTTATGTAATATACACTTTATTTGACATATAGAAATAAAATTTTCATGGCATTCATAAAATATCAATCAATGTTTGACAATTCCACTTCTTTTATATTTTTTGAATGTAGAAGAACTAAGTTACATGTTTTAGCCTAAATTTGATTCTATGAACTAATATTTTCATTTTCATATTGTTGAAATGATAATTATCAGTTTTTTAATTTAATTCAAGAATTTTTTTAATATTTTTTTTTTTAACTAATTCTATTAGATTGAGTTTGAGCTGAATATTGAATACTAAGGAAGTTGGCAAAATTCTCAATTTTTTCTAGAATGTGAAGTTGAAAATGAACTAGACAACATCGTGCAATTGTTGAAATCAAATCATATAACATAAGGTACATTCTCTTTGTCTTTCTACCTATTGTTCATGCAACCTCATCACCATAGTTCATGTCTTAAATATCAGTGTTAGTTCACCTCATTTCAGCCCTATTATTGATGTAAAACACATAGCCATGAAGAAGAAAAAAGTGACCAAACAATCCACATTATAAATCCCAATGATCTGAAATGACCTCATTGCACTCTATGGACGATTCACCATCTGATCTTACCACTGCTAATCCCACCTCTATTGAAACTCTTTTGAACAATCTAAATTCCCATATTTTGAAATTACTTATTTACACTTTGTAATATCTAATAGGCCTATCCTAGTGTAGATATCACTTAGAATTAGGTTGGTTGTTATCTATTTTTCTAATTTTTACTTAATAAATATCCTCCAATATTTATCCTCAATATACACCATTTCAAAAAAAATGTTGCATTCTATGATTAAATGATATGTGTTGATATAATTGGTATATAATGAACCATTTCATCATATTAAATTTGAGTCAAAATAATGACTTCAATTCCCATGCCAAATAAATACATAGATTGTAATAGATAAAAGTGAACTTATAGAGGTAACAAAAACTCAAAAAAATTGCATTTTTAAGAAGTGATGTATAATGCTTATCTTGCACAAAATCCTTTCCATATCCTACATATTTTTTGATGATGATTTCATTCTCAAATGTCTCTACACTTTAGTGATTTAAAATGACATGACCCTAATGGTCTAATGCCAACAGTCTTAATTTCTAAATTAGTCATAACCCTCTTTTTGATTTTACAGAAGTCCCATTTGATCAAATTTTCTCATTCTTTGTGGCCTAATGAAACCACCTAGCTAGGTTTCATTTTGAACCATGCTAGGAAACTAAAAATATTAATTTTTATAATCATATATTCACTTTAATCACGAGTTATTATGATTGCCCCATGACTTTTACAAATGTTTTATAGTTTAGGACAGCCTTCTCAGGGTGTTTCATTTTATAATATTCATTTCTTAACACCCATCCAAGGTTTTGTGATCATCTTGAAGGTGTTTAATGTATTATAAACAAGGTAAGATGAATTAAAAACAAACAAATCCTATATATCTCTTTAAGGTGTTATAACAGTGTCTTGAGCTATCATTTGACATTATACCATTATCTCTTATAACTTAAAGGTTCTTGACATGTATGCCACTCTAGCATACTTTACATTTGGAAAATCATACAAACAAGAAAAAATCATACAAACAAGAAAAAAGAAGAAACTTGTTTTTTGCAGCTTTTGTGGGGTTTTCCTTGGTAAAACCCCCATTTTGGTGTTTCAACCTCCACTAACAATCGAGTTTTTTTATATAGCTTTATGTAGGAAATGAAAATTATTTGAATTGAATAAAAAAGATATATGAGATATGATCAATCCTAAATACACTATGATAACACTTGGTATTTTGTAAAATAAAAACGAGATTTACACAAATAATAAGAAAAAGAACTATATTTCAAGAACAAAATCACCTGAAATATTTGTGTAAAATCCAAAGAATATTTTGTTTTGTTGTTTCTACTATTCGCTATGATCCCCCAGAGATATTATGTGAAAGTACTAAAGGAATTCACATGCAAAGTGTTGTTATGGTTTTATAGCTTGTTGGTTTCTACTTGAAGATGATAAAGATTTTTCTTAGATTGTTAAAATGAATAGTTTGAAGTGAAAAAAAAATTTGTTTGAAAGCCAAAATATGAAGTTTTATGTCAAGATGTGATTCAGACTCAGATATAGATTTGAACATGTTACCTCCTCGACTCCCTATGAGACTAGGGGAATGTAACATTCAGAAACCATGGATTCGTGATTATATTATGGGATTCACACATCACATAGAATTCCACACATTTTGGTCCTATTTAGAAAAGAATAGACTCAAGAAGTCTAGATCACCATAAAAATGCATGAAATATAGAATCCATGTGCTAAAATTTTATATTTAAAATGGATTGTATCAAAATTTTGAACCGATGACATGATATATTATGAAATTGTAAAGGTATACAATATTTTACACTGCACTACTACACAAGTTTGAACCTATACTTATAGATTTGGTTTGGCCAGAAATGAATGACTAGAACTCACTTGATTCAATATTTTGATATCTAAACCTTGGTAATGAATAAAAATATCCACAAAAATCTTCCTAAAATCTTTTGAATTGTGAATTTTATGTTTTCCAAGTAGTCAAATCCCTCAGATGACCAATTTAGTGGCTCTAGATAGATAATTAAAGACAACAAGAAAGTGCACAATGCACTTAAAATGGTGTCATATTGGTGTATACTTTAATAATTTGTAAAATATTCTTCAGTTAATTTAATGATGTTAAATATTCCTTGTTAATTTCAAATTAATGAATTAATTCTTTAAATACAACAAAATAAAATATAAATCCAGATAAACATGCGCTAAGTTGGTTTGTAATAACTAGTGAAATTTTTAACACTTTTTAGATTCAATTTTATATTTAAAAGTTTGGAACTTTCAAATTTGTGACCATGGAAATGAGCTATATCACTCCTCCACCCACACATATGATCTAAGTTGGTTTGTAATAACTAGTGAAATATTTAACACTTTTTAGATTCAATTTTATATTTTAAAAGTTTGGAACTTTCAAATTTGTGACCATTGAAATGAGCTATATCACTCCTCCTCCCACACATTTGATCTAAGGCGGTAAATGTGAGATCTACTAACTATGATTAAATATATAGGATGTGTGATAATAGAATCGAAATATGGTTATGACATGAGATGAATTTACACAATAATATGTCACTTGTATAATTATTTGTACATTAAAGGAACTCTAATCAATGAAATCCTGACACATAAGGGAGAATGGAATGAGTATGTGTAATTCTCACCATTATATTTTTTCCCCTAATTTTATGTGTATGCAAGCTACTGGTTGGGTGCTTGATATAGTAAAATAAAAATAGACAAAATGAAAATGAAGTAAATTTCATGCACTAAAAAGGATATGAAACAAGTCAAAGTATACAAGTAATTCTTAAACTTGTCTTGTACTAATAGATCCACTAGGAGCTTATTGAATAAAAAAGCATGCAATGTGTTATATAAGATAAGTCATGGTGTTTATGAGCACCATTTGAAGTTCAACCTGAATTGGGTAGAGGAATATTTTATTAATCAAATTGTGAGATATAACATCATTTGGCACCTTTCTTTTGGAACTTAAGTTGTTGTGATTATCTAGAAGAAGTAAAATATGTTCAAGTGGGTGATATGACAAAACAAATTTAAAAAAAATAAAAATGTAATAAATTTAAGTATCAAGATGTTTTAGGTCATAATTCATTATCAATTATCACAATGATAGTTTATTTATTCCATTATCATTCTAATCATGAATCATGGGTTGTGACTGAAAATATTGATGCTAAAAATTTATTGCATAATATTTTTAAGAGGTTGATGTTGAGTTTAATTCTATATTTTTACAATTATAATTAATAAACACCTAACATTTTAACTCTACTATATGCACACAGTATAAAATATGTTTTTTGAAGGTTGTTGATAGTAGTGATAGTTTTGAAACATAGAATATATTTAATGATAGTGGGGGTGTTTGCATTGACTACGACATTTGTTGTTTTGACGAAGAAGGATTGAAATAAGTTATTTCAATTATGTAGTAATGCTCATTCAAACCTCTAAACTTTCAACATATTTAACTTTCTGGAACCTTAGTTGTGAGTCTTGCTTCTTTAATGATGGCACTTAAGGATGGTCTTATAGTCAATAATGAATTAAACAATGTTACCCTTATCAAGAATTGTAACTAATTAATAGCATATTTTTGAAACAATAAATAAATAAATAAAATTTCCAATGTTTAGATTCATCATCAATTGTGTTATGGGATCATAATTAAGTTTGATTATGAATTATTATTGCAAACAACCTTATTAAATCAATTAAAAATCCAACAACACAACACAATGATTGGATAAATTAAAAGAATTTATTAATGAATCCTTAATATTGAAAAATGAATTTTCTCAATTTTGTGAATCATTAAATTGCTGTGAAAACACACACAATTCAAATTCTCATTCATTTCTCCTTATTAGTCATCAACTTGTAACTCCTCCACTTACTGTGTTGAAGAAATGCCCAAAATAACATTAAGATATAAAATATTTGTTAATGAATGTTTAGCAAAAAGACTTTTTGTTTTCTCTAAAACAATAGAAATATTTTTCTATGTCATTACTTTTTCTAACTGATAATGATTTCATTTAAATTTCTTACAATTTATCATAATTGAAGTGTTGCCTTAAAATTTATTTTGTCAAAATATTGATTGTTAATAATTTAGGATTCTTTTCTATTAAAGTTAATATTTTTAGATTTAAAAAACGATAGAAAAGAAATAAAGATAAAGCATATTTTAAACCAAGAAAGAAATTTTATTTTTTCTGAATTGCTTGAATACAAACACAGGATTGATGTGTCATATTTACCCATTCCAAATGTTCTTGGACACGGCCAACGGTAAACAAACAGCATTGAATCTTTATATATATCCATATCTGTGTTTTCTTACTCCACATTCCGCACAGTAGGCACTCTCCGTAGATTTCTAGACGCACGCAAAGAAAATAAGATTGCAGTAATAGCAATCACAAGGTTAATGGCAAGAGCATTGGCAACAGACAGGTTGTCTGGATTATCAGATAAGATTCTTGTAACTCATATTCTGTCAAGCTTTTCTTACAGAGATGTCTTACGTTTCTCCCTGCTCTCGAAGAGATGGCGAGTCCTATGGAAGGAATTATCGATTCTCAAATTTCGTTGGCAAGATTTCGAGAAATTAAAAGATGACAAGATACTCGGCATAATTAGCAATGCCCTGCTCCAGCAGGATGCTCTTCTTTGTAAGTTGGACCTTCAAATTGGCTTGGATGACCCTAAGAGAGCCAATCTGAACAAGTTGGTTGGCCTTGCAGCTGAAAAACAGGTGGAACGCATGGCTTTACATATCTCTTATAGAGATCCCAAGACTGGTAAGATGCTGAACAAGTTTTCCATGGTGGAGCTTGGGGACTCTCTTTTCAGATGTAAATACCTCACTTTCCTAAAACTGAAATTTATCAATCTTTCCAAGACGCCCACTAGTTTTGGGGGTTTCCAATCCTTGAAAACATTTTATTTGGGGTTTCCCAATCGGAAAGTGGATGATGCTACGTTTGAAGAATTCATGCGCGTGTGCCCACATCTTGAGAATTTGGAAATTCGCGGTTGTTTGGGGTTTAAAAATTGTAAGATACATGCTTCCAATCTCAAATTTCTAAGTTTAGGAGTTTTAAGCCCTGATATATCATTGCAGATGGCTTGCCCTCGGTTGATGGAAATCCGCTTAACGGATTCAGCGTCATATCAATGGCTTAGATTACTACAAGGAATTTTAGGAGCAGAATCAGTTAAAGTAATTGCTCTTCAGAATTATAGTACAAACAATGTTGTCAATCCAGAAATCCCTAGTATTACTGTTTTAAAGGGTTTTCCTCAGCTTGGAGAGTTGACATTGCATGGCCAATGTTTCCAGGTTAGTATTTCCTTGATTTTCCCTTGTAGTGCTCTTATTTGTTGGGTAAGAGCACTAAGATCATTTAAGGGAGTTTCATTGTTTTCAAGTTCTTCTTTGATGTTATTTGTATCATAGTCAGAGGGAAATTTGGCACCTTGGTTTGCGAATAAAAGAAAGTATATTTCTTTATTTCGCTTTAAGATCTTGTCCATAGCTATGTGAAAACGTGGATCTTGTTTAGCTTCTTTAAGAATTTCATCAGTTATTTCATCATTTGAACTATTTCCATGTGCACGAAGCCTATGAAAATGATTTTTTTCCCTATCACCTATCTTGCGAAGTGGGTTCTCTCTTTCGTCTTCTTCTCTTTGTTTTTGAGACCTTGTGGAAACATGCATATGTTTGTATCAAAATTTTAACTAAAATTAGATCACAAAATGGGAGTGCAATTTGTTGGATAATTGATGCCTTAGCCAAATAGGATGATGGATCCTATTGATATGACTAAGGAATGTCTAATTATCAGATTTGTTTCCCTATATGAAGGATGATAGATCCTATTATGGAAGTTAAACTAAAAATTAAAAATTGATTTGAAATTGATGCACTTTAAGATGTTTTGATCTTAGTTTGAAAATTGATGGTTTTGGAAAAAACCTAATGTTTCCAAGTTTTTCTCTATTGCAACAACTAATTTGGATAGTTGGAGTATTGTATTGCTAGTTGTGGAATGTAAGAATGAGGAATGGGTTGACTATGATTTTGCCTTTATGAAAGAGCTCTTCATTGATAATAAACTTGTGAATATAAAGGCTCTAAAGTAAAATAATCAGTATATCCTCCATCAAAGTCATGATATCTATGGACGAAAGTTTGATAGTCAAGTAAGACCTTCCTACTTTGGTACAAGAAGCATCTCCTTTTCCAAAAAAAATTGTAGCCAAATTGCGTCTTTGGTTTTCTTATTCTTTTAGTGAGGGATTTCTTGACAAATGTTGTTGATTTCTAGTCCCTTAACATAAAATTATTAGTATAAATGTCATAGTTGGATTTGTCAGATTCTTGTGTTTTTTGGATGATCTTATCTGAATTAATGTTTTGAAAACACAAGCAATTGTAAAACAGTTGTTTTTAATTCCTAGAATCTACAACATTGAGTGTATATTCAAGGATTGAGTATGATCCTTTTTTATTTTCACTAGTATTTGAACAATAATATACTTCAAGAAGACTCACTCTTAAGGTCAAAAGGTCATCATTAACACCACAACCCACATCTTAGAACTACGTTGACTCACATAGCCTTGTCATGTTCGAAGATAAATTAATTATAGTCCAACTTGTCGACATAGACCATCTAGAAACATCCAGCAACATCCCCAATTGACCATGTGTTGAATACTCCATCTAGAAGTGTTGTTTCAACTACTCCAAGTACTCCATCTTGTTGACCATGTGTTATTGACTACTAGTTTTGCACATGCTCAACTCTCTATATATTGTTGAGTTTGATATGGTTTGCACTTACTCTCAGATGAGTCCAGCTTAGTAGAGCTGTAAGCTGTAAGGGTATGAGCTGAAGCTCACAAGTTTGTAATGTCTATTTCATTAATATAAGGTTTTATGTTTGCATTATATTTGTCTTTTTGTTTTTCTGCCCTTTCAAATTCTATCATTTGGTATCAGAGCTAGGATAATAGCAGAGGGAGATTTGTAGAGGAATGGAAGGTTGTTTTATGAGTTGTTTGAAAGGAGCTATAGCTTAAAAGAAAGTTTGGAGGAGATTCAGCTTACAGCCAGTGTAGAGCAAGGTTAGTCACATCTATAAGTAGATTATGCAGAAATTCTAAGAGGATCAGATCTGAAGGGGATTCGCCAGTCAAAATAATAGTCATCTTGAAAGGTAATTGAAGGATTGATCTGGTTGAGTCAACGCAGGTCTGAAGCTAGCCACAAAAGAATTTGGTGGCACATTTATCTTTGAATGCATTGAAGTCGTCATCTATAGTTGAAGTTGCAGAGGCCGAGAAATTAGATTACAGTTTTGAAGAGAACGAGGATTGTGGGTACCAATCTTATTAGAGCCAGGTTGTGTAGAGAAGAAGCCAATTTGGAGGAAAAAGGCCGTTGTCCATTTTTAGTTGTAGATCGAAGGAAATAAAAGTCTGCAATTTATAAAGGCTGCAACCACTGTTTGAGGAAGTCATATCTCATAAGTCTTGAAGGAGATCTGCACCACGAATCAAAGAAAGAGATCTGTAGCAAACAATTAGAAATAGCAATTTTTGTTTGAGCGTTGAATACAAAAAATAAGCCACATCTAAAAGGTTTAAATTGAAAGTTTAATGAAACAGCCAGTCAAAGATGGAGTCGTTGTTTGAAAGGTTCATAGTTTCATAAGAGATCATGGCCAAGTGAAGGCCACCAGTCCTAGTCATAGAGTTGTTGCGGCTAAAGCAGCTCGAAGGTGATTGAAAAGGACCCGTAGAGTCCACAATAAATGAGTCACAATGAAAGGAGTATTTTGATGCTTTTTTTGTAGCAGTTAAAGTGACAAAGTTGATTACAACTATTGTAGCAAATATTCAAAGGAGAAAATTTCTATATACAGTTGATAAGGAGAATATCTTAAGCCACCATTTGTTGAAGGAGATCGAAAGAGGATAGACAAGTGAAGCTGAAAATTGGTAACGAATGCAGTACCATTATGTGTTGATGTAAGAAATGAAGCAAAGCCAACCAAAGTTAGGATCCCCGAGCACCAAACAGTGTAGCTCAAAGGGAGTTGTTGAGGAAATTGAGTGTATCACACCTGAACCTATGATGGACTGGTGATAGAAAGACCAAAGCTCGTGGTTAGAGCATCCCAATGGAAAATAGGGATTTCTTAGGTTTGATTCATAAAATTTGAAAATTATAGATGTTGAAACATCAATGTCTGTAGTTGACATGAAAGGGGAGTGTTGGAATATCTAATCCCAACTACTTCATTGACTCCCAAGCTGCACCTGTCCTCTCCTTGTCAACATTTGATCACAATCATATCTTAGCATTCAATACAAGGATTTGTTCTTATCTCCTCCAATTACTCAGCTTTTGACTATTAGCTATTGATTGCTACCTCTTTATCATTTGTAAGTCTATATATTGGTAGAGTCTGTATTGTTGTAAGTACTCTCAGATGAGTCCAACTCGGTAGAGTTGTAAGAGGGATCCTGTAATGGTGGCTGTGTTGTTGAAGAGATGAAGCTCAGTTAGTCTTTGTAATCTTTATTCAGTTAATATAATGTGTTTAACATGGTAAAAGCTGATGGTAGGAGCCTGGAGAGCCAAAAGAATCTGTTCAAGTGTTTAGCAGAGAGATCTAAGGGAGTGTTGCAGTTCAAAGACTTGTCCAATTGTTGCAAGAGAAAGAGTAGAGATGGATCATTGAGAGAGAGCCAGATCTGAGAAGAAGTCGCCCCATCCTTTTTCCTGCATCGCTGGGAGATAAGGCCGCAACTAAGAGATGATCACAGTTGCTTGTTTGTTGATGCCATTGCAAGGAAGAACTA